>CM035806.1:124945993-125094070 GCA_020466095.1 Chlorops oryzae | reverse complement strand
TGTGCATACAATTTTATTTCTTCCTGCATTCTGCCCATCGGAAATTTTTCAAAAGAGGCGCAAGAATCAAGATATAAAGATTCGAGAAATTACCGTGAATCTTTTACAAGAAAAACATCTCGAGTTGACACTAATACGGATTTAATACACAGACATCTTATTTCATCCGACCTATATATGTATAGTGAGCTTACGAGCAATTCCAAAAACTAAGCGGGGAGTTCTACTCACGGAATTCCTTTCATTATTGTCGGACCATCAAACTTTTGAAGAAAGCTCCGATTCTGAATAAATTGTTAAATTTAAAATTCTTGTTTATTTCCTTTTTGTTAATTAGTAAATCATCCCTGGCAACAACAACAACAAATTTTTTTTTTTATTATTTTCGGGTTTTTTCATCAATTGATAGTGACAATAACTTTCATCTGTATGTTTGTCGTTCCCCCCATGTCTTGCTGTTTGTTTGTGCAAAGCACTTGCAACATCAACACTCAAGTGTCGCAAGCAGTAACAAGCAACGAAAATCATCACAACAAGAACAGCAACAACAACAAATAAAACAATCCAACACAACAACAAGACCAACAACAATTAAGCTCTAGCAGGGTTTCCATATTTGCATTCCCTTAACATTTTTTTCACTTCTTTTTGTTGTTGAATTTTTCATGTTTTTGCGAAGCATGGATTTTTAGATTTGTGTTGTTTTTCTGTTTACTACTGCACATATTATATACCCCGCTTACGCTGGGTATAAAAAGTGGTCAGACCCAGAGGTGCGACTATACCTACTATATGTTTTCGGGGTCGCTGAATCGGAATTTAAGGTCAATATGGCGCCATCGGGTCCAGGTTTCGACATAACCTCACTTAAAAGTGCCAAAATCCCATAAAATCTGGTATATATAATATCTTACCATTTTAACCCAGATATCCTCAGAGAGTTATAACTGCAGCATTCCAATAGCCCATGAATACAAGAACCCTCTAAAGGGTGAAATTTCAATCTTATATAAGAAATCGAATTAAGTATCCCCCATACGTTTTTTTGGGTGCTGAACACGAATCTGAAGTCGGATTTTACCCACGACCCGTAGTCTTACCTCTTCACCCCTCCTACATATTCGTAAACAAAAATTGGAAAAGTGGGCGTGGCAAAGGGGCGGTTTTCATAAAGAATTTAAACAAAAGTCGGTATATGGGGCTCCTTATGCCCTTAAACACCTGTTGATATTAAAAATTATGTGTCTGTGTCGGGTATTCTATTGTCAGGCTCGCCTGACTATAACACCCTTACTTGTTTTGTTTAGATTGAAAGCATAGACTCGTACCTTTCATTTTTATATAGTAAGAGGGCTAAGCAGGGCAAAGCACATAAAGTTTTATTCCAACAAAAAATGAGAAGTTGATATTTTTTACTCTAATTTCTGGAAAATTATAATAATTATTCAACTTTTCCAATTAAAAAAAAATTTTATTTACATGAAAGAGTAATTGCTATATTTCCACCAAAAAATAAAACAAAGGCAATAGCGTTGGGATTTCACATAAAAAATGTTCTCTATTTGGACTACAATTTTAATCAGAAATTTATTGAATAACATTCCTTTGATTTTTGTTAGTTTTTTTTAAATAAAAAAATTCAATTTGCAAAAAAAATAATGCCGAATTCCTCATATTCAAATATTTCTTTATAAAAGTGAATCATTAAAATTTTGAAATTCAAAAGTTGAAAAACCCTATTTTTTCCACCGATGCCCCACTGTGCGGAGTCGAAGTTGAGTATTTCCCGATCTTTTGCCAATCCATGGAGACATTAAAAAACTCACTTGACACAACGACAAACGTATATACTTAATATACAGACGAAAAAAAACATTATCTTTGAGCATACCCGTGGAGATAAATTAAAGGCCCGGTGGTTTTTTCCGGGGCCCCCTCACAAAACAGCACGACCAACAAAAAATATGTTCCATGCCAATTGTGGGCCCCTCAGAATGCCTGGGCCCGGGGGAATACCCCCTCTCTACAGGCCTGTCTCTGAGATTGTTTTCTTAATCACGAAAAGAAAAATTCGGTATAAAAGAATCACATCATTGGAAGCATTTAATTTTCCCTTCCGCGGGCATTTATTTTTCTTATAATTGCCTTTTCCTTGCTACCCAGCAACGTAAATGGTAGTAAATAACCTCAAAGCAAGTACTCTTAAAATACTCCCTACCCGAGTACTCCCAATAAAACAGATTGACATATGAAAGGCGAGTACACTAAAGTTTACTCCCTTTGAGATCGAAGGTGGATGAGTTCGTTCAATAATGTACGCTTGCTGCTTAGGACTCTCGCTCAGCAACCGCGGAAAAAAGCAAACCAAAAAGGGAAATAAACAAAACAATTTAAAAAAAATTATTTTTTCATAAAAAGCAGAAGTACTCCTTTTGGGAGTACTCTTGAAGTATTCCCTTTTGTACCTAAATAGCGAGTAGTTGTTTCCAATGACAGCTCAACGTTAAAAAAAAAACAGTTCAAAGCAATGGTTGGCAAATTAAAAGGAAGTATAAGTACTCCCTTTTGGGAGTACTCTAAGATTACTCTAAGATTACTCTTGGAGTACTCGCTTTCGCTGCTGGGTATCTTTATAAGCTCGTGCGTGCGTGTGTGTGGGTGCGTATTTGTGCGCCTTCCCAGCCGGAAATTTTCTCACAAAGGACCAATTCATTAATTTTTTCACCAAGGATATCAAGGGGAAAATTTGAGTACTTCTCAATTGCAATGGGATTGCCATCGAGAGGAACTGATATTCATCCTAACTCCAATGGCATTGTCATCGATAGAGGTATCGACACGATGGAGTAGATCCACTCCATATCTACTTCAAATTCGATTACCAATTTGTGGCATGTACTGTTATGACGACCAATGCCGCTTGTGTGTACATTTCATTAGAAAGTTGGTGTATAACCAGGAGGACTCGCGGCTCTATGTCATGCTGAAGTCATTGATTGATTCACTGCGACGTTTCCGACTGGGATTGTCTTGTAATTTTCTTTGTATTTTGTTAGCTCGAAATTTAACGTCATTAGTGGAAATTTATTGTTTTTCAAAAAAAAAAAAAAATACAAAAAAAGAAGAGTATAAGAATTAAGTTCAGTTACTGTTTTTTCTTTTCCTCTGCTCCTTTCTACTTTTGTTCTGGCGTTTTTTGAACTACTTATGTTTGGTCGTGTTGCAAAAGCATCTGAAAAAATGATACGAAGAAAGAAACAAGGCAGCATTTGAATGATTTATGTTCTTTTAATTTTCCTTTTCGATTCTATTCGATTCTTGCAATGATCAAAAGGATAACAAATACAGTTATAAATGTCTCTCCTTGCTAACATTCTGTTTTACTTTTAATCAAAACTAAGCAATTTCACTTTTGAGTACTTAAGTACCTTTTTCAATTGGAAGTCCAGACATTATTATCATGATTACATTCTACATCAGAAACATGTGTAGCTATACGTTGGGAAATTTCATTAATGCATTACGAATGAAATCTGCAAATTTTTTGAATGAAAATTCCTCGATTAACTTCTTTGCCCGCATAATTGGCAATTTACATAATCGAAAAAATTCATGAATGGCTTAAAATTGGCTTTCTCTATTTCAATGATTAACGAATCAGGCAATGTATCAATCTTTCAATAACACTACTTTACAATTTTTGGGATTTTTGCTTGGGAAGCGCTAAAACACATTTTTTCTAACTAATTAAAGGTCTCTGATCACGAAAATGGCATCCATATATTTTTCCAAAGAATAGTTTCTGAGATATATGCAAAAAATGAGTTTTTTCGTTAATTTTTGATTTCTTGCTAAATAATTCAACAACTGTTGATTTCAAAAAACTTTTATATATATAATTTAAAAGACAAAAAGGTACCCTTTAATTTGGTATATCACACGATTTAATTGATGCCTTAGTTTTTGAAATATGGACAAAAAAAGTTAGTAAAAATGGAATTTTTTACGATTTTTTCCCATTTGACAAAGTTCAACTTTGATTTTCGACTGGAACAATCTTTTTTTTATGAGTTACGATAAAAAACTGCTATTTTAGCTATACAAAAAATGTTATTTCATCCAAATCGGTTGAGAAACTATGAAGCTATGGTGTAAAATGCTAATGAACTCAAACTCAGAAACTTTTCATTTCCCCAAATTTCAAATTCTGATTTGACACAATTTGTATGAACAACTTCAGAATTTTATGTATATTAATTTTTTTGGAATCTTGTAACAACTATACTAAAGTTCCAGTAGTAATGTATGTTGAGTGATGGGGATAATGCTAAGTGAAAATGAGTGTTATCAACCTACTGTCTTCTTTCTAATGTGCACAAAAGCACTTAGAAGTATGGTACGAGTATTTGCAAAATTATATGAATACGTCCCTTTAATTCCTGGGTATTTCACAGTTGGGCTAGATCGACCGTAGCTTTCTTACACAGTTGGATTTATATTCTTATAAAATATAACAACAAAATAATTATTTTTGAAAATGTGCAAGCACTCACTTGAAAAGTTTTGTTTCGTTTGCAGCGAGTACATTTTTAATAAAAATGAAATAAAATAAATAAATAAAAATGTTCGCGTCAATTTCTAGATTTTTCTCAAAATCGTGTGTATGTGTTTTGCATTTTATGTAATATCTTCCCTGTAGTAAACGAGCGGTCAGTTTGCAAAATAGGACCCACCTTAGGTGAGACTGTTAGCAACTAGACCATAAAAACTATGGAGCAAGTCTAACCTAAGGTCGACCTCTATAGGTCTCACCGCTGACTGTTCCGTAAGAGATCGAGGGGCGGTGAGTTCATTTTTTTTTGTACTCTTGCTGTGCGCTTGTGTTGTCTGCTTTAAGTTCGCATTCTGATCGACGTTCCGCTAAGAGTTGATTAGGGTAAAGGGTAAGACTCTCGCTCAGCAACCACGCAGGTCGAGGTTCGATCCCTGGCTCGGTTGGACATTTTTTTTTCTTCTCTATTGCTAGAGTTTTTTTATATTCATATTTTAATTAATTTTTTTTAGTTAATTTTGAAAAATAAAAAAAATTTTCTTTAATATGTAAGTATTTTTTCATATTTAAATTTTTTTTTAAGTATTTATTTTTCAATTGAAAATTTTTTGCTATGAAAATTTCTATTTTATTTCACAAAAACTTGAGCAACCAAAACTCAAGTCAGCATTTTGATCAACATATTAAATTTCCTTGTTTAGCGTAATGGTTAAGACGCAGACTTACCAACCCAGAGATCAGTGGTTCGAGGTTCGTTCGAGACGAGAAAATTAAAAAAACATAACTAATGTTTAAACAAAAAGAAGAAAAATAAAAACAAAAAATAAACAAAATAAAAACAAGAAGAAAAAAATAAATAAAACAAAAATTAAAATTGTTTTTTCCATAAATTAACAAATTCGTCAATTGACCTCCAACTCACCCAAAACGTCTCACCATGGGTGAGTCTTACACCATAGGTGAGTAGGGGATGAGTCTCAATTACTGCAGGGTTACTTAAAAGAGGAAGAATGCACCTTTACAACGAAGTATGTATCATGTGTTTCAATCAAAGTCTTACTTCAAGATCTATAGGCATTCAAATCTGAAAAATTTGGATTTTTAAAAATTTTTAGAACGAAGTTCTTAATGAAACGATAGCGACAGGGGACGGAGTCGAGAAAAAGTTAAATTCCGTTATTATTGTGCGTTACCAAAAAGTGAAGTTCGCAAAAAAGGGTATAATAACCTTTACAGAGAGAAAGAAATATACATATATTTATGTAAAATGACTTCCTGATGCAGCCGAGATATTATACTTTTTTATGCGACACTTATTTCAGACGATATCACAAAAAAACAATTAATTATTAAATTCAGAAACTACACAGCCACATACAAGTATACATGCATTCAAACAAAACAAAACAATATGTGGTGCTGCCAGACTGAAAGTTTTCAGAATAACTCCGATTAGTAGATTTTTGCAAATATATAAGGCAGGGCGTGCAATCGGATCCGAAACCGTAACCATAACCGATTTTAACCTGTTTATTTTCCTAACCGAAATAAAACCGAAACCGATATATTATTTTTTTGGAAACCGGTTCCCGAACCGAAACCGAAACACCGAAACCGGTTCGAAACGGTCTCTGAAACAATTTCCAACATCTTCCCCGAAAATTTCATTTATTTCGTGGTCACTCATTAATGCGCCACATAAATATTCAGTCGGACTGATCAGTCACCCGTGTGCGTGTTTATGTGCTCTTGCCTTTACATTTCTCTTCATGTGTCGTTGTGCCGCACACGTGCTTTTTTCACTAATACAATTAACTGGCTCATTCAGTCAATGTTTATGTGACTCTTAATCAATTACATACTATGTTTACATGACCACTTGATACGTATTTACTCGACACGTTTCAGACTATGTCTTTTTTTGACACCAGTAAAAATCATGTGGGCAAACAGAGACAGATAAACTTAAGTGTGTCGAGTGAACACGTATCTAGCGGATCGCATAAACGTGGTAAATGACGATAAAAAAAAATAGCCACATCTTACACCATTTCCTAACTTCAGCCAAAGATGCACCTTTTGGAAGCTTTCAAATTTTTGGCACAAACAAAATAACTAAGTTTGTACGCATTTACACGTTAAGACATATCGATAATGAAACACATTTTTTGTAGACCAGACGCGAGGGGATGTGTCATACAAGTGATTTTCTCCCTCCCCGTGCGTCCCTTGCTATCGAAAATTGTTTTCACTGTATTTCGGGTCAGATATGTGAAAAATGTTTCGAAATTATCCCATTTGAATACATGGGAAAGAAAGAGAAGCATTGATAGAAGTATGAAGAAGATTGTTCCGGAACAGTTAACAAACACCGTCTCTTTTCTTCTTACGTCTTTCTCTACCTACTTAATTTTCTCCAAACATTAGGTCGTGAGTCTAGAATATTGAAATTTCTTATCGTGTAAATGCGTATTGACAACGCCTTTAGTTTTGTGCTGTGAATATCAATGGTCTATAAAGCGAACCCGACACGGTACTGAATTGCTTACTGAATCCTGAAAGGTTAAGGTGCGTTTGAAGTCTATATTTCGTAGTCAAGATTTTTTTTGCACTGCAACGAAAGTTGGAAATTTAACAATTTTGGGGTTTGCTTTGCAAGAGATTAATATCTTGAGTTTTATCCGCTGTTCTTAAAATCTTGGAAAAACCGTAACCGGAACGAAACGATACCGAAACCGAAATAATTTTTCCAGAACGAAACCGTAATCGAAACCATCACCCGAACGTTATTTGTTTCGTTTGCACGCCCTGATATAAGGGCATTTTAGGTAACTTATAATTTTTTTTGCGCTATCAAAGTATCCGTCTATTCGTACATAATTAAAACTTATTTAAAATCATCGTCTGTACTCCGGGGGCTGCGGATGTAATATTGGTGTGAAAAATATCGATACTTTAAAACATCTTTAGGTATGAAAATTCGCATTTTCGACACTATCTCATTTGCGATGGAAATCCTTTACACGTATGCTTTTTCAGTTCCAGTATATTCTGCTTAGCTGACTTCGCACTTTAACAGCGTTGAGCCCTGTTAAAGTAAATTGAAAGGAAGTAACGAGCTCATTCTTTTGAAGAAAGGAAATCAGAGTTGAAATTTCGATGACAGGTCAACAGAAATATAGGAAATGTATGAGCTAAATGCAACCCTGTGAGTCCGATTACTTGTAATAAACGTATGCGTTCAAGTAGCGAAAGTAAGTCAAAGTACTTATTTGTTTTATACCCAGCGTAAGCAGGGTATATTAATTTTGTGCAAATCTTATAACAGCCAGAACGAAGCTCCGTAGATATATACATATATATATATATTCTTGATCAGGATCAAAAACTGAATCGATTTAGACATGTCCGTCTGTCCGTCCGTATGTGGTCGGATCTGCTCCTGGACTGGACCAACCAAGTCGAAATTTGTCACACAGGTATATCGGAATACGAGCATGATCCTAAGTAAAAATGGGAGACATCCGCCCACAAAAGAATTTAATGTGTTATCAGTAAAATGCTTGTAACTTGCGAAACACTTAACACATTTCATTGATATTTGATATACTGGTAAACTACGAAAAGGGACATATCCGGAAAAAATTGACGCCGTTCTCCTCGAGCCACGCCCACAAATAAGCCCACAAATAAGGGTTTATCGTAACTTGTTAAGTAAAAGGCGTATAAGCTTCAAATTCGCAACATAGGTTGACCAAGGCAAATAAAAGGTGTAGGAAAAAAAATTACTTGGCCCGCCCACTGCCACGCCCACAAATGGAGATTTTTCGTTACTTCTGAAGTAAAACCGTAGAAGCTTCAAATTCGCAACATAGGTTCACCAAGGGACGATTCCGCATTACACGATTTCCGAAAATAAATTATTATTTACGATAAAATTGGTTTTTTTTTTGTCAATAGTACAAAGAAGAAAGTCGAAATTTAATATTAAATTTATTTATATTTGATTTAACTCCATATTTCATTTATTGGCGCGTTTGAAAATATTACTATTCGAAAATCCTGGCAAAACTTTAAAGTCATACCTTTTTAAACTGTCACAAAACAGCCGTTGCCGACAGTTTGAGGTTACATTTTGCCGACCAAATTTAAGTGAGAATATTAATTTATCCTCGCGTTCTAAAAAAGTTAATATATGTTTTTATTTATTAAGCATTATTGATTCCTAAAATACACTGTTGACTTGTTGCACCCGCGATACAAAAGGTGTAAAAGTTTACTTTTTTCACAGAAATAAAGAGCTAACATTCGGAAACTTTTTGAAAGTAAGAAGAAACAAAAACTAAACATAAATTAATCGTTTTTAAGAGTATAGTGATTGCCAGGTTAAAATAATCGATAATTTAACTTGGTTGCACCCGCGATTTTGATGTCAGATCGCGGGTGCAACTATTTGTCATTTAACCTTTTTGTGCGATTTACTACATATTTTGTTATTTTGATATGCCCTGACTAATGATATATGCTGAATGCCATCGTCAACAGTGTCCTAGAATTTTACGATTTAGCTCGCAGTCACTGTAAGAACATCTTCTTTAAATATGTGGTAAAAATAGAAATTAATGAAAAGATATCCATGTTGGATGAACAATGGGAGGGCTGAAACATATTCCAAGCATTCAATCAAAACATTTCTTCCAATTTGAAGAGACTCGTAGCATTTCTGTGGTGCGCATCCTCACGGTCTCATTTTAAATGAAAATTGGTTTTGAAGTCGCCAAAAGCCCCACTAATACAGAAAGTGATTGGAGTGATGGCGACTTGGAGCCTCTTTCATATCTCAAAGTACGAAAAGAAACTCCGCGTCCTGATATATCGGTGCCTTTAGTTTCGGATCAGAAAAAATCTTTATTACCCCTTAAAAAGAGATGGAGCGTCTTCGATATTAACAGTGATTCAGATACTGAATTTATAAATGACGAAACTCCATCAACGTCTTTTCAAGCTTCAAATACTGACGATGAGCATCTCCTGAAACTCCTACTGTCCAAAATTTCTGTTTTAAAAAGATATTTTTGCGATGGTTTGTATGCCCTCGTACAATTTCTCTGCAAAACCGGCAAAAAAAAAAAAGACTGGTTGCACCCGCGATAATTTGAAGTTGCACCCGTGATTAATATAAAAATGAATAACTCTTTGTTTATATTTCTCTGGTTAACACTTTTCGGTTCCTGTAGTTTGTTAAATATACATCTAACAAAATATTAAGGCATAACAGATAAAATGTATCACAATTAACAGATTTATGCGTTTTTTGTCTCTGATCTAGAAACGTAGGGCCAAATTTGTTGCACCCGCGATGGCAATTTAAATCATTCTCAAGACTTCAATAGTATTATTTTGAAATACTTGTTACCTAATATGCAATTAAAATATTAAGATGTAGCCTTTTCAAAACTAGTTTTGTTAAAAATGTTTTTATTTAGTTACCTGAAACTAAAACATACGTGTAAGTGTTGCACCTGCGATAATGGAATCGCCCCAAGGCGAATGAAAGGTGTAGGAAAAAAATGTATGTAGCCCGCCCACTGCCACGCCCACAAACGGAGAGTTTTTGTAACATAGTGCGCCAATAATGTCGGGACGCTGGGTATTTCAAAGTAGGGCTTGACCAACTTTAGCTTTTTTTACTGGTTTCTACATGTGTTTGGTAAAGGAAATTTACTTGCTGCTTTAGAGCGTAGAGACAAAATTGCGTCGATTGTGTAGCTGAGTGAATAGTAATCTTCCAACAAAGTCTACAGAAGTGAAAACAACGTGCTTGATCTAATTTTGCATGAGAAGAAGAACAACGTTTTTCTAAAAGTTGTTGATAATTTTGTAAAGCCTTGATGCTCATACCAAAAGTCGGACTTTATTCAAATTAAAAAGGATTGAAAAAACCCCTGGCATTGCTGTATTCCGAATAAAACGTAAAATTATATTGAATGGTCTTAATAAGGCATACAATAGTCACCTTGCAACTGGTTTTAAAAAAAAAAATTTTTTGGAGGCCCTAAATGGACCTTAATATACCAAGCAGTTAAAAACAATGAGAAAGAGAAGGCCTTTCACTGCAATGGACAGCAAGTTAACAAAATTATTATCGATAATGCCTAGTACCTCCACTTGAATATACACCGTTGAGTTTTAATAATATTATTTTATATAAGAAGGGCTGGGAAGAGTATTTATTTTAATTTTTGATCTCAAACAATATTTACAATGAAATCAGATAAAAATTTTATCTTTTTCTTTAATTGTTCGCACGTTTTTGAGAGCAATCCGAATTGGGCCCTCTTATGACATGGGGTTCCAAATATGGCAAAAAAAGGACAATTTATAAAATGTCTCAACTGAATACTTTTAAACACTTTTTTGTACTTTTTTACATTTTCGGACTTTCTAACGTCTTTAACACGCCTTTGTGAATACCCCTATAGTTTTAAAAATTCACATTTTCTCCTTTTTGCCTTATCCCCAAAAATGGGGAAATTTCCATTATCTAGCAGCACTTTAATTGATGAAACCGTTTTTCCGATACGAATTGGCAAAGAAATAAAAAATATAGTGCGTGAAAAGACAAATGATGAACAAAACCTGGAAACCATTCTTTTAAGATTCAATAAACTAAAAAATCGCAAAGTGCAATTATATTAAATATGATTGAATATCATTGTTTTTTCGATTGTAGTTTATTTTTTCTCCTTTTTTAATTTTTTTCATGGGCAAAACAAAAATGCGTGGGGGCAAAGCCCCCTCTTGCCCCTATGGTTGCTACGGTACTGAGACCAAGACTACTCCGAACCGGAAATCCAGGCAGAAAAATATTTCAAAAGAACAAACAAATGAAGTTCGTAAAGATGTTGGGTTTATATTAATTAAGAATATTTTTAAATGTTGAATATTTCGGATTGAGGAGAAGTGTTGAAAATATGCAATCGAAATAGTTGCCTTTGAAATATTGTATTAAAATACTTTACATTTCAAAACAAGAAATAAGAAATTCAGTTGAATAAAACCTTTCGAATATATATATCTCTCTTTGTGTTTGACTTATTCGGAGAACACAATTTCCCACAAAAAGGAGACACACCGTGGAATTAATTTGACACTTCAAAGCACGTTTTTATTAGTACTCGCAAAATGCGAAAACGGTTTGGTCAATGACATGGTTGAAAGAAAAATTTCGTTCAAAATAGTTACATTGTTCCTCTTAAAAAAAAGTATGGAAAAACAACGATATGACGATATTTTTTTGCAGAATATGGTTCTCAGATATTTTACCCTTTGGTTTTTTTTTAGAGAGAAATCAAATTTTAATTATTTAATTTTAAGACATCCAGGTTCACTTTCTCATGGAATTGCCCCTTTCATAAATATATCAATCAATTATAACATCACAATAGATCAATCAATCTGTCAAATTTTATTTTATAGTTTCTGTCATTCATTCGTTCGTTAATCCATTCAGTCAATCAATCGTATTTAAAATTAAATTGAATAATAAATTTCCCTTATAATCCTATTTTTTCATAATTCTCAAACGATTCGAGCAATATTACTTATACTTAGCTCAAAATGATTATTTGGTCAACTAAATTTTTTCTTTTACATACAAGAAAAGAAAAAAGAAGAACAAAAAACAGGCACTTGGCTTTGGCTTGTCCGAAATTCTTTCTTTATCCGTTCGTTTCTGCTTGATTTATTCACACTTGCTTCTCTAAATTCCTTTTCCTCATCTAACGCAAAGAGGAAAAGTGAAAAGAGAGAAAAAAGGCATCCTTTCATATTTTTCATTGTTCGCCATGCAATCAATTCCTTCGTTTATTCAATACCCATTGACCGCACATTCCAGCGGAAAATTCCGATAATTTCCTATTTTTTTTCTTTGCCTGTCCTTAACACGTTAAAAATGCGCATTAAGCCCACAAAGGAATTTGTAAAGCAATTTCGATTTAAGTAGCGGCAGGAGTATAGTATTTAATCTTAACCCATTAAACTTTGGCGAAAGGAATAGGAAAGCATTCCCACAAAGAGGGTAGCAGGAAACATGAGTAGAGATATACCTATGAACCATTGAATTGCTGCGGTATCGAGATCCTGTACATATATTCGACTTTCATAATTATCACTTAGTTCATTGGTATTGAAAGAAAGCTTTCCCGATCTATTTATCTTAAGATTAGGAGCTCTTCTTATTAAATAGGTAATAAACAAGTCTAGCACCGTAAGCCTTAAGTTATAATAATTTTTCCATTCTGATCTAAGTTTAGTCAATTAAATAAAAAATAAAAAAAAAACCTTAAGAATAAAGTAATCAGTGTGAGTGAAATTGATGTCCCCGATCAATGTATGGATCTTGGATTTTTGAGTTTTAATCGGTTATAACTCCCTAATCCGACATGTTATCAATAACGATGTTTTTCGGAAAATTACTTGGCATATCTCAGAGTACATTTTGGTGTTAGCTTAAAATACCAAACTTCAACTCATACATAGATATGGGCCAAAAAGTGGTCAGAAAAACGTTTAAAAAAATTTTGCAGTTCGATTCCTCGTGCCCGAAATAGGGGGTAACCGTTGAATTCGGTCTTGTATTTTTTTTTTCGACTACCACAGTGTTTTTGACTCGCAGGCATAAAGATGAGATCAGTCATTATACCCGACACACTCTGTGTCGAGGGTATATTGCGTTTGTGTGGTTGTGTGTAACACCCAGAACCAGTCGAGATAGACCATACAAAATATATATAGAAATGATCAGCGTCACTAGGAGACTCGATTTAGCCATGTCCGTCTGTCTGTCTGTCTGTCTGTCTGCCCGTCTGTCTGTTTGTATACAGTTTTCTTATCGAAGGAGTTGAGCTATCTCGACAAAATTTGGTATGCGTGCTCACGGGGACATGAGTAAGAACAAGTTCGAGAATGGACCCGGTCGTACCATTTTTAGGGGTACCTCCAGTACTAGGGTCTGTTACGAAAATCACAAAAACTGCTCTAAAATCGAAGTTTTTCAAGATATTTTGATTAAGTTTGATATTTGATCATATTTAGAGGCCAGCAATATTATTTCCAAAAATTGAAAAAGTGGGCGTGGCAGAAGGGCGGTTATCGAAAATTGTCTCCTACACCCGAAATTCAAATGGGACTTGAACGAAATTTGGCAGTTATGCTTCCTTTGTAGCTATAAAAATCCTCTCCAAACATTTCTTTGATAGGTCCATGTTTAGGGGTACCTCCAGTACTAGGGTCTGTCACAAAAATCTCAAAACTGCCTTAAAATCGGACTTTTTCGAAATATTTTAATGAAACTTAAAATTTGAGCGTATATTTACTCCTACGATTATAGTTCAACTAAAATTGGAAAAGTGGGCGTGGCAAAGGGGCAGTTTTCATAAAGAAATCTATCAAAAGTCGGTATATGGGGCCCCTTATGGTCTTAAACACTTCGTGATATTAAAAATTTTTTGAACATGTGTGTCTGTGTCGGGTATTCTATTGTCAGGCTCGCTTGACTATAACACTCTTATAAGGTGTATCCTATTTTTCCTGAGGTTAAACCGCTAATAAGGTATGACAAATGTACCACAGATTTGAAGTAAATTAATCGAGGATTTTGAAAAAAATTAGAAAAGTATGTGTTAATAGGACCTTTTTCATACCAAAATGGCTCTCAAAGTAAAAAAAATAGAATTTTTTTCAGAATTTTTGACTTTGACCGCTTAATTAACCATCATTGGCTTAATTTCTTACCATGAATTTAATTTTGCCTAAAAGCCCATAGAATTGGCTTTCAAACCGCTTAACAGTTTTTTTTCTACGATGAACCGTTATCGTGGGAGAATTTTTTTTCTCGACTTACTGCCTAAAAACTTTAAGGCCCTCTAACTTCTTAGGGGAGCATTCTCCACCCCTCCCCCCCCCCTCCCACACGATTTTTGGTCGATATTGAGCACCCCTATCACCTCCTTTCGGATATACATCCTTATGGGAAACACCCTGTATAAAAATCGTCGATATTGTGCCATCTCAAATTAAAGTTGTTTCATATTGAAACAAAAATTTTCGACATTACTAGACTTTCATAAACGTTTGATATTTAATCAGTTTTTCTTTTTGCACTTGTCTAAGAGGTACCGTTATACCGACCCTGCAGTAATGAAGAGGTCAATTTGCCAAACAGGAGTACTCTGAGGTTACTCGAAATATGACTAGTCAAAATGTACAGTATTTTATGTATCTACGGAGATCTACGGGAGGTGAGTTTCAGGATTTCTTTACGCTTTGTGCTTTGATTGCGAAGTAGATAAAAAAAATTTTCATTGTCTGCTTTAAGTTCGCCTTCTGATCGTTCCCCTATCAAAAGGTAGTTATCTGGACGGTTAAGACTATCGCTCAGCGACCTCGTGGGTTGGGGTTCGATTCCTGGCTCGGGTGAGAATAATTTTTTTTTTTTTAAATACCAAGTTTTTTTATGTTTATATTTTAATTTATTTTATTTAATAGTAAATTTTGAAATAAAAATTTCAAAATTTTTCGCTAAATTTTTAAGTATTTCTTCTTCATATTTTATCTGTTTTTTTTAATATGTATTTATTTTTCAATTATTAAATTTTTGTAGTAAAAATTCTATTCGTGCGTTCCACAAAAACTTCAGCAACCAAAAACTCAAATTAGCGTTTTGATCAATACATTAAATTTGCTTGTTTAGCGTAATGGTTAAGACGCTGACTTACCAACGCAGAGATCAGCGGTTCGAGGCTCGGCCGAGGCGAGAAAATTAAAAAGAAGTGAAAAAGAAAAGATTTAAAAAAACAAAAAAGGAAAAAAGTACAAAACATAGAGGAAAAAATCGTTTTTTTTTTCATTAAATTTACAAAAACAAAAATTTACCAAAAATCGACCCATCTGTATATACTCCAGGTCTAGTTCATATGAGCGAAAACTGTGACTAGTTATTTTCCAATAACAGCTCAACGTTAAAAAAGACAGTTCAAAGCATTGTTTGGCAAATTAAGAGGGAGTAGTCCTGGTATTTTTGTGACTAGTCGGGGAGTAGTTCGAGAGTAGTTGGAATTACTGCAGGGGAGTTATAGCTCTTTAAGTAGGTGTATTTTTCATAGTTGCCAGATAAGCGAGTTTTTTTTCGTACTCTTATAATTGGTAGTTTTTAAAAACCGTGGCAATTAAGAGAGTTTGGCAAATAAGCGTGTGATAAATAAACGGGGAAATTAATGTTACGTTATATGGGGAAAACTCATTGCAAAAATTTTATTGCAATTATAAGGGTTTTGCAATTAAGCGAGTTGCAATTAAGCGGGAAGTACTGTATATTCATTCAAAAGTTCATATTAATTACAAAGAAAGAAAAGAACAAGACCGAATTGCCATTCTAGCACATTCAACATAACTACCCATTACGTTAGCAATGAATTTTTGTACAGCGATGTCCTAGGAATATCGTGCATTACCATTGTAATTGAAACTGTAAGCACATGTGAATTTGGTTGTTGTTGGTAGAAAATATAACAAATATCTTCTACTCCTTACAATTCCGATAACCTGGTAATGCATAGTTCCACTTCTTTTAACTTATAAATGAATCATTAAATTACAAAGTTAATGTATTACGTATTTTCCCGTTACCCGTACCCCATAGAATTTAGTATTTTTGATAAAACATTGTGATTAATAAGTTATGTAGACAAGGTAAGACTAAACAAACAATATGAAAACAATTTATGAGTTTGGTAGATATTTTATATGTACTGTACCCGAAAATCTCCCAAAATTAAAAATAAAAGTGGCAATGCATTTCACCACAGCAGAGCTAAATATTTCGCTGCCATTGCATGCTTCTCTTTTCCTTATGCTATATGCCTATATTGAAGCATCGTAGCTCTAACACATTGCAGGGATTAGGAAGAAGAAGAGTTAGACCTATAGTCCTATATGATCACAATTTGGCGATAATTTTTCCGCTTCCCTTACCTTTTTCGTCGAAGAATTCTCCTATGACCCTTTCATCGAAGAATTCCTCGACGAATAAGGTAATCGAAGAACAAACTTCCCGCTGGGAGGCAGTAACAATTGAGATCAAAACGTGGACTATTTTTGTGACTGTACCAGGGCTAACTTTTCAATAACTGGAATTGCAATTCCAGACAACTTGGAAAAAAAGGGGATCCTCGGCAAAGGGTTCCAGGTCATTAAAAGGACGTAATACTGGCTTGAGAGCCCTGCATAGGTTCTTATTACGTTAGCGAAGCAAAATTAAGATAGACATACTATGTTTTTTTATGGTAATAACTAGACAGCGGATTTTATGCACTTTTTTGTTTTAAGTCAGAATGAAATAAAATTTTGAATTTGGACTTCTTGAAAGACCTATTTTTGATTTAAGACTGCATATCCAAAATATGCAAAAACATATGCAAGAATATGCAAAAACATATGCAAGAATATGCAGGAATATGCAGGAATATGCAGAATAAAAACAGTATATTTTGTATATAAATTGAGATATTTTATTTTCGTTGACATTTGGAAAATAAAAAAATTGATAACATGGGCTTCGTGGCGTAGTTGTCTGAGATGCCAACTTACGATTTGGAAGTATGTGGGTTCGATTCCCGCCCTGGTCGCGTTTTTTTTTTTTTTTTTTTATTAATTCAAAACTTCGCCTAAGCATCCAACCTTGGGAGCTTAAGTTTAACTTAAGCGGTACTTTTTAAAGCACTCTGAAATTGATTCTGTCGCTTAAGCAACGTTGAATCATTAAAGGAGGGTTAAGTGTGCACTGTGAAACTGGGCATGAGAAAACTTTATGCTTTGGTTCAATATGAAAACTCACATATTTTTTGCACCTGACGCATATTAATTGATTGCCATCAAACTCAAAACATGCCGATTGCGTTTCATTGAGCCAATTATTTATTTGTGCTCTTTTGGAAGCAAACTTCGTTTTCGGCATCTTATACGTTCATTTAAAAATCGAAGTAAAATTATAACTTTTGATTCAAATGACAAATATTTGCAACGGTTTTGCATTTGCCTACTAGATCAGCAGTTGTATTTCGCGTAAGACATGTCGAAAACAATTATTTCATAAGGATTTTTTCGTGCATATTAGTGCATATACGTGCATATTCCTGCATATTTTTGCATATTGGAAATATGCAAGAATATGCAAGAATATGCATTTATGCAAAATATGCAAAATGAAATAGGGCTCATTTGCAATATTTTCTTATGAAACGAATTTGTGTGCAAACAAAATTTAAATACGATCATCTATTAAAGATATGCATTTGCATATTATCCGCTGTCTAGTAATAACAGAGCAACTCCTAATGGCTTGTATGAAGACATCATTAGTGCGGGGCTGATAAAAAGAGTTGGAAAAAAGTATATGAGCGCATGAAGTATGATCATGATATTTAATATCAGTGTTGCCGTTTTGTGTACTTTAGTAAGCATTGCGTACCTTTTCAATCACCTGAGTACTTTTTATGTACCAAATTATTTTTGGTCGATTTGCGTACTATTTCGCTCGACTCTCCATTAGAGTTGCAGGACTATCGATTTCAGTTTTTCTTTGATTGTTAAAGGTTAAAATTAGAAACTGGGCTAACGATCAGCTCGATTCTGAATATTCCCGGGGAATTTACTTTTCTCGGCAGTAAACTTCATCTTTTTTAAATATGTGGGAATGGGTATGTTTAGAATTCAATCCACAATTGTTTATTTTATGCGATCAGCAAAAATTTATGTCGCAAGAAAACTTTGCATGTAAGCGAGAATATGTTTGTATATAAAAAACAAAGCAAAAGAAAAGAACAAGAAAAAGAAAAATTACTGCTTAAGCAATAATGAATTAATATTGAGCTTCATTGATTTAAATATTGATTATCTAGCAATAATAATGTATAAAAGAAATGAAATTTATTAATAAACATGAGTCCAATTGAAACCATTGTGTGATCAACTTAGGGACTTGTCTTCGTGTATCAACAGTTTATGTGCTGCTTGGTACAACTTGAATTCTGATATCTGCAGTTCATGTGCTGTACGGTTTTTGAATTCAAGCCGAAAATTTGAAGTAAAAACATTGGTGACCCCGACAAAGAACTTCTTCTGAGTTCTGTCGTCAATAAACAACAAAATTTTAATACATTCGAGTAGTTCGTCGCGAATAAAATCGTTTATTATACCGAAGTCAAAGTTCGCGCAACTCGAGCGGTCTCACTGTCAGCAGTAGTTATATCCTGAAGGATTATCAAAGGCTGGACAGTTGAAAATATAGCAGATCTTTTTTACATATAAAGAAGGACTACTACAAGTGATCAACAGTTCAACAAACAAACTTATTTCATATATACAACGCATAATGGAGGAGTTTAAGCAGCTAAAGGCGGAACAAGAAACTACTACGGAAAACATTAAAACGATCATCCGTAATTACCAAAAAGATTCACCATCGCGAAAGAACAATGCAGATTATTTCCAAGAACGTCTCAACCGAATAAACAGGGCATGGCAGCACTTTGAGCGTGTGGACAACGACATTCGCTTGATGGAGCAAGTTCCACTCGACGATGATTACTTCACAAAAGACAAATATACTCAAACACTGGAGCTGGTGGAGAAATTTAAAGAGCAATTGGAAAAGGCGTTATTGGACTTCAAGGCTTCAGCTCCACATGAGCGGTCAGGAGCAATCCCAAAAACTGTCCCTACGTCAAATGGGACAATTACTGAAAAGGACAACCGGCATTCTACAAATGAAATCGGACCCTTGATACGGAGACAACAGGCAATGATGTCTTCCCTTTCAAGACTGCTTCAAGGCACAGCAGTAAACGAATCTCCAGAACATGGAATTAATGCAATAAGCAAACTCTATGACCACATTCAACAAGCAAACTTTGAAATTCATGAACATGTCAGTGATCCAACACAACAAGGATACGACATGCATGAGTTTATAAATATTGAGAGTGAAGTTCATAAAAAACTGGCATCTCTCACCAACTTAATGAAGGAATCCAAGACACCTTCACGAGGCCGACCTGAGATAAAATTGCCTAAAATATCAATACCGAAGTTTGATGGCAATCTCTTGAAATGGCAGACTTTTTCTGATATTTTCAAGCGTACTATTCATGAACAACCACTGCAGAACATAGAGAAAATGTGGTATTTAAAAACCAACCTCACTGGAGAAGCAGAGAGGTTGATACGACATCTCAACCTAACAGAAGATAACTATACATCAGCATGGACAATTCTAGAAGAACGTTTCAACAATAAACGAGTACTTACTGGATTCATCATTGAAAAGATTTTGGCGCTTAAAAATTTAACACCTGAGAAAAACACCGTTCGCAATTTTCATGACACCATACATGAAAGTTTGCTCGCATTACAAAACATAGGTGTCGACACCGATCAATGGAGTCCTCTTCTGCTGCATATTCTGGTTAAAAAATTGGATCGACAAAGCCATATTCTATATGAATCTTCATTACAGTCTCCTAGAGAACTTCAGAGCATACAACATTTCCTAAAATTTTTAGAACTTCGATTTCAAGCTCTGGAAGCCGTTGGGGGTAAGGAAAAGGCGGATTCAGCAACGTCGGCCACAGCAACCAACTCTAAGGCATGCAAGGTATGCAGCAAAGATGGTCACCCGATCTACTATTGCGGAAAATTCTTAAAGATGTCCCCAGTAGAACGACTTAAATGGACACAAAACCACAAGTTGTGTGTCAACTGCTTTAAAGACGACCATCAATCCAAAGGCTGCTCAGCTAGATCTTGTTCTAAGTGCCCGAAAAAACATAATACTTTATTACATTTAGAGCAATCTAAGTCTTCCAATGACAAAGGTAATGTCACGTCAACAGTGGCTACAGAGCAAAAAGAATCAACTGTAGAAAAAGCAACAGACACACAGGCTACGGTAGCTTTATCCAATCAACCATCAGCTGGGTACAAGTTCGTTCTCCTTGCAACAGCCAAAATAAGATTAACTGCGAATAACGGTCGCAGTTGCGAAGTCCGTGCACTTTTAGACTCTGGATCTCAAATCAACATAATATCCGAGAGGACTGTAAAAAGACTAGCACTGTCTCCCTCAAAATCATCTCTTTGTATTGAAGGAATCGGGCGAAACACCCGACAGTCAACACAACGAGTGAATGTTGCATTGAATTCACTAAATGGAAAGTATTCAGCACAGCTAGAAGCGTTCATTCTACCTTACATAGTATCTGCACAGCCATCATGCCATATTGACACATCAGAATGGAATCTACCACAAAACATTAAACTCGCAGACCCTGAATTCTTCACACCAGAAAGAATCGATGTCCTTCTAGGAGCAGAATTTTACACTGATTTACTTCGGCCGCAACAAATAAAATTAAAATCTGGATGTCCTAACCTACAAAATTCAGTATTAGGATGGATAGTTACTGGAAAAGTAGCCGGAGAGCAAGGAAGGTCAACAACATGCGCAGTTTTCAGTGAAGACGAAATTGCAACTTCAACAATGGTGGAAAAATTCTGGAAAATGGATGATGCAGACGAGGTACAACGACAAATGACAGAATCGGAAAGATTATGCGAAATTCACTTTGTTCAAACTGTGGCAAGGACACACGAAGGCAGATACATGGTTCACCTACCTCGATTGGGAAATGTATCTGCGCTTGGAAATTCATGTCAGCTAGCTCTTCAACGTTTTTTTTCATTGGAAAGACGTCTCAGTAAGGACGAGAACCTAAAAATGCAGTATGTGAACTTTATGAATGAGTATGAGGCACTAGGGCACATGAAGGAAATTCCAAAAGATGAACTATTGGCGCCAAGTTTCTTCATACCCCATCATTGTGTGTTGAAGCCAGACAGTACAACAACAAAACTGCGCGTTGTATTTGATGGTTCAGCAAAAACTTCGACGGGGCTCTCACTCAATGATGTTCTGCATGCTGGACCTACCGTTCAGAGTGACATATTCGCAATTCTGCTCAGATTCCGGATGCATCGTATTGCATTTACAGCAGACATTGAAAAGATGTACCGGCAGATTCTGGTTCATGAAGCTGATCAGAATCTTCAAACAATTATCTGGCGAAAAAATCCAACTGAATCAATCAAATACTATCACCTAACTACTGTAACGTATGGGACTACTTCAGCACCATATCTAGCAACAAGGTGTTTACAACACTTAGCACAATCAAGCATGAGTAAATATCCAATTGGAGCTCCCATTCTGCATGACGATTTCTACGTTGATGATTGCCTTAGTGGAGCCGATCTTTTGAGCACAGCACTGGAAGCAAAGACGCAACTTACGACAATGCTTAGAGAAGCCGGGTTCAATCTAAGGAAGTGGTGTTCAAACCATCCACAGCTCTTGGCGGGCGCAGCCTTAGACGAAGGGGAAATAAGCCTCGATTTCGACTCAGATATTGATAAAGCACAAAGGGCCTTGGGCGTGATATGGTTGCCTAAAACTGATCAGCTTTGCGGGAGAGCATCCACAACAATATCCAACAAGACACCAACAAAAAGGTCAGTTTGTTCTGACCTCGGCAAAATATTTGACCCCTTGGGAATATTTGGTCCAGTTATTGTAAAGGCCAAAATATTCACTCAACAGTTATGGCAACTCAAAATATCGTGGGATGAAGAGCTACCAAAAGACTTACAACTTGAATGGAACCAATTTCTAAAAGGATTCACAGGTTTGAACAGCATAAGAGCGCCCAGGCACATCTTTAACCATAAGACGATACAACCAAATAAAACGCAAATTCATACGTTTGTTGACGCATCAGAAAAGGCGTATGGGGCAGCAATTTATGTTCGATCAGTTGCCACAGATGGAACTATAACAGTCAATTTACTGTGTGCAAAATCAAGAGTAGCGCCGATCAAGAAACAAACATTGCCTCGTTTGGAACTATGTGCGGCTTTATTAGGAGCTGAATTAACTAAAAGAGTAAAGGGTGATCTTAAAAATTTGGATGTTACAACAATCTTTTGGACTGACTCCGAAATTGTTTTAAATTGGATTAACTCATCGGCATCCTCATATTATACATTCGTAGCTAATCGTGTCAGCAAAATTCAACAGCTTTCCTTGCCAACTCAATGGCATCACGTTCCATCAAAGAATAATCCAGCTGATGTTCTTTCACGGGGAATTTCAACTGAAAAATTTCGAACATATACCATATGGTTTTATGGGCCATTATTTCTCCACGGAAGCCAAACGCAATGGCCTCAACAATCGTCAAGTTCTCTTCAATCGTCAGTTGAATTGGAATTAAAACAGAAACCAATCGTAGCAATCATCAAGGCTCAGAATAGTTCAAGTGAACTACTATACTCAATAAATCATCGGAATTCGTTTAAGTTTTTGCTACGTACAATATCTTATGTGATCAAATTTGTTCAACTTATGAAGACCAATCATCAAAGAGTAAATCCTCCACATCAGAAAGGTCCTGAACGCAAGAAAATACATTCAATCATGCTGCAACCAGAATTAAGTCCTTTTGAATTATATATATCCTTGCAATTCATCGTTAAGACAATTCAACAATCTGAGCTATTAAGTGATATTAATAATCTGAAGGCATGCAAAACTATCGACGCATCAAGCCAACTCAACGGACTAGCACCCTTTTTGGACGATCACAGCGTATTAAGAGTAGGAGGACGGCTTGAAGCAGCATCTATTGCCTATGATGCCAAGCATCCGATGGTTCTCCCATACAATAACCCAATCGTTCGACTATTGTTTAAAGCAAAGCACGAAGAACATAATCATTGTGGGCCTCAAGCGTTATTGTGCATCATAAAACAACAATTTTGGCCAATCAAAGGAAAGATTTTGGCTCGCAACACAGTCCACAAATGTATTCGCTGCACCAGAGCAAAACCTCACTTGATGGAGCAACTCATGGGAAACTTACCAGCTGATCGAGTAACTGCAGCAAGGCCATTCTTTAAGGCTGGAGTCGACTATTGTGGCCCCTTTATGGTACACTATAAGGGAAGAGGCAAAAGACCCTACAAAGCATATTTAGCTGTATTTTGTTGCTTTGCAACAAAGGCTGTTCATCTTGAAATTGTAAGCGATTTCACAACTGAAGCTTTCATAGGTGCCCTCAAGCGTTTCACAGGAAGGAGGGGCAGATGCAAAACGTTATACAGTGACAACGCTACAAATTTTGTCGGAGCAAAAAACCAACTGGAAGAGCTAAAAGATGCAATTTACTCAACAACTGCCCAAACCCAAATCAAAAGGGCTAGCAGTGATCTTGGAATTGAGTTCAAGTTCATACCCCCCAAGGCACCACATTTTGGAGGGCTATGGGAAGCTGCAGTAAAATCTGCAAAACTACTGCTTGTTAAGGCGATGGCCAGCGCATCCTTCACATATGAGGAGTTTGAAACAATAACTATCGGAGTAGAAGCCATACTTAATTCAAGACCGTTAACACCAATGTCATCCAATCCGAACGACTTGACTGCACTCACACCAGGTCACTTTATCATCGGCGAACCTCTTACTTCACAAGTAAATCCTAATAGAGCATCCTTAAAAAACACATTAACAGCAAGATGGCAGCTGGTGTCAAATGCAAAGGATGAATTTTGGAAACGGTGGCATGTAGAATATTTACATGAACTGCAATATCGGAACAAGTGGCAACAAAGATGTCAAAATATAAAGGAAGGTGACATGGTGATCCTCAAGGATGAAAACTTACCAACGATGAAATGGCCATTAGGTAGAGTCGTTCATGTGTATAAAGGAGACGATCAACTAATTCGAGTAGCAGATATAAAAACCGAAAATGGCGTGTTTAAACGTCCGTTACAAAAACTCGCACCACTTTTTAACGAAGGAGACCAAAATGAGAATTATGAACTACCACTAAAGCGGCCATCATCAGAAACAAGTCCATCAAAAAGGAAATTAATTTCCACCAGCTCTCTGGTTACAACACTAATAATTTCGCTTCTCTTGATGCCATTAGCCCTTGCCGGATCAGTCAACATAACAAATTTTGATGCAAATCCGGGAATATATTTCGAAGGAATTGGAAACACAAAACTAATAAGTGGCAGTTGGAAAATCTTCGTATACTATGAGCTGAAACCACTCTGGTCCAAAAACAAGATGCTAGACGAAGGAATTCAAACACTTAGAGGATTATGCAATAAATCCTTGGATAAATCTTGCTACGCATTTGCACACCAATTACAACAAACTGCAGAAGAGCTCATTCAGGAAGAAGATCTCATATCACCGACTCGATCAAGAAGAGCAGCGTTAGACATTGTAGGCAATGTTGCCAATGCCCTATTTGGAGTACTGGACTCCAACTATGCTGAACATATGGCGGCAACCATAAACAAGGTCAACAGCAATGAAGAATTCTTACTGCATTTAGTAAAAAATCAAACATCAGTTGTTGATGCCACAATCAACATTTTAAAGGAGGATGCAATCAACACAAGTAAACACATTATAGAGCTTCAAAGGGCAATTGAACAGGAGTTCAACCAATTGGGAGCCGAACACACAAACCTTTACAATTCACAATTAATGATATCGTTGGTAGTTCAACTTTTCATGCTATCATCACATATACACAAAATTCAGGCAGATATAATCAACGCACTCACTCATTCAAACCACGGAAACATTAGCCCGACCATATTGACACCTCAGCAATTAAAAAGGGAAATCAGTTGCATAAAAGGACATCTGCCCGTTGGGCGAGCTCTTCCAACAGATGATGATGATCTTTTACACCTATATAAAATCATGAAAATAAAGGCAGCAGTTACTGCACATCGTCTGATGTTCAAAATTGATATTCCACTTGTCAATCATCAAAAATTCGAACTTTTTCATCTGATTTCAATTCCCACAGTTATTAACAGCACTATGCTTTCAATCAAACCAACTGCGCAATTTCTAGCAGTCACTAATCATCGAGATGAATATGTCACCTTGAGCACAACCGATTTTTATAAATGTAATGAAATTATTGACGACACTTTCCTCTGCCCAAACATTCAAGCAACAATTCGAAAAAATTCCGGCAGCTATTCTTGCGAAGTAGCCCTTTTTAACAATAGAACCTCATCCAATTGCAAGGTGGAACACCAATTCAATAACATTTCACTCATTCCAACTTGGAAACCGAATAAGTGGATTTTTGCAGCTAGAACGGCAACTGAGCTTACAGCTGTGTGTGGAGACAATGTCCAAGAATTCAACATAAATGGTTCCGGCACACTGTCCATCCAACCTGATTGCGTCATAAAAGGTGCTTTTTTAACAATCCAAGGCCAGGGAATTACTTCAACCATAATGCATTTATCATTTCCCGCATTTGGAAATATAACCTCAGTTGCAGAACCTATGGAATTAAAAAGAGTACTAAATTTTGACATTCATCAAGTAAATAATAAATTGGAACAGCTCACCAAGGTCCAGCAACAGTTACATGCCGACTTCCAGTTTCCTGAAGAAATCCAGCCATCCACACTGCATGATGTAACAAGCTATACTGTGATCGTGCTCATTATATTGATAATTCTCTGCTTGAGTATTTGGAAAATAAAAACTAAATGTCAGCAAAGAGCTATTCGACTTGGGACACCACCAAAACCTACTCCACGCCAGCAAAACACAACAGCTCTCGAAATTGTATAAAGAGTTGAGTAAACAAGATTACTCAACGGAGGGCCAGAATGTTTAGAATTCAATCCACAATTGTTTATTTTATGCGATCAGCAAAAATTTATGTCGCAAGAAAACTTTGCATGTAAGCGAGAATATGTTTGTATATAAAAAACAAAGCAAAAGAAAAGAACAAGAAAAAGAAAAATTACTGCTTAAGCAATAATGAATTAATATTGAGCTTCATTGATTTAAATATTGATTATCTAGCAATAATAATGTATAAAAGAAATGAAATTTATTAATAAACATGAGTCCAATTGAAACCATTGTGTGATCAACTTAGGGACTTGTCTTCGTGTATCAACAGTTTATGTGCTGCTTGGTACAACTTGAATTCTGATATCTGCAGTTCATGTGCTGTACGGTTTTTGAATTCAAGCCGAAAATTTGAAGTAAAAACAGGGTATTTGATCCACTCATAATTTTCCTTACCCTATCTATTTAAAAAATGATAATTTTAGTCTCGAGAAATGTAAATTCCCCGGGAATATTCAGAATTGGGCTGTATTTCTTCCATTCCTCTTTGTTTCTCTTTATGATTTTTCACTGGTGTCTTATGTTGCTCGTTAAACCGAATGCAGAAAAAAAATTTATGCCATTTTGCTCGTCATATAAAGTATTCAATAGAAATTATTTGAATGCTCGTTAAATGCGAGCCTCGCTAAAGCGAATGCTCGTTAAAGTATTTTTAATAAGTTTATACTCAAAACTAGTCTTTGACTAAAAAAAAACAAAATTCATCTTGTATAAATATATTACCATGATGAAAAAATTACGTTAGTTTTTGTGATTTTTCTTTTTCAAAAAAAGTGTATATGTGCGTACCTTTTCTATAAAAAAGGTCCGTTTTGTGTACTTTTTGCTCAGTTTTTTTTGGCAACACTGTTTAATATACCCCAGTACAATTTTCAGAGCATTTAATTGTCAAATTCAAGTATTTACTTTAAATCATGCCATACAATATGTAAGCCCCAATGGAGCAAGTACAATAAAGTTTAAAATATGTGTATTTGTGTGTGTTTTGTGTGAGCCACTTAGTCACTTCGTGAGTTTCTTTCAAGCCAGAGTGGCTTCCTTAAGTCTTAAGCCTTGCCATTTATTTATTTTTACTCATCTTGAGTACGCTTTTTGCTTGTTTTTTTTTTTTTTTTTTTTTTTGATGTCTTAAATTTATTTTTCTTTGCTTTTCTCTGCTCAGACACACAACTCAAGGGCAGCATATGGCAAAGGAATTCGCCTTGAATACATACTACTGATGGCGCTCCATAGCGCTGCTGCATCTCTCACTGTCCTGTCGTCTTTTTCGTTTTTTATTATTCTTATAATTCTTTTTTTTTTATCTCTGTAATCCACATCAACTAACGAGGAGAATGAGGAATCTAAATAAATGCTGCACAACAAATTTGTGCAACGTAAAAGAAGCTGTATGCGTGCTTTAGTCATTGCAAACGCTTTTGACCAGGCGGTGTGGTTAGGAGTAAAGCGGAGTGGAGTGGTTTCGTAGGGTATGTTGGGGTGCCATGCGCTGGAGTGAAGCGAGCAGTGTTCCTGACGAAATCATGCCTGCAGAATTTCATTGTAATAATGCTGAAGACCAAAAACAACAACAATGACATCAAAATAGAACAACGACAATTACAACAAAAAGTGAAATCAGTAACACGCTTTTCCAACAGTGAATGCTGGCGCTCACGAGGGCGATGGGAGGAAATGAACAGAGGAAAGAACGGAAAGGACAACAGCAAAATTTGTTTTATGGGATTTTGTTGTTGCACTGACATATGAATTAAAATAATGCCCTCTTAGATGAGTGCAGGCGTAATTGCGCGATCATATAAACATTTATTTGGATATATGTATATGTATATGTATATGTATATGTATATGTATATGTATATGTATATGTATATGTATATGTATATGTATATGTATATGTATATGTATATGTAGTAATGTATATGTATATGTATATGTATATGTATATGTATATGTTATTATATGTATATGTATATGTATATGTATATGTATATGTATATGTATATGTATATGTATATGTATATGTATATGTATATGTATAGTATTATTGTATATGTATATGTATATGTATATGTATATGTATATGTATATGTATATGTTATATGTATATGTATATGTATATGTATATGTATATGTATATGTATATGTATATGTATATGTATATGTATATGTATATGTATATGTAATGTATATGTATATGTATATGTATATGTATATGTATATGTATATGTATATGTATATGTATATGTATATGTATATGTATATGTATATGTATATGTATATGTATATGTATATGTATATGTACAGTAGAATCTCGCAAAAGTTACCGCTCGAATGAGTTAAACACTTGGTTAAGTTAATCGAATTTCAGCGCCCACGTCGCGTTCTAAAATGTTAATTTTGGCGTTAACTTTTCTGAGCGTAATTTTTTTATTTTCCTTTTTTTTTATTAAATCACCCCTATTTCGTGTGTATTACGTGGAATAGCGAAGAAAAACAAAAGAAAACAACGCAAATCATAACGGTAACAGTTAAAAGTGACAAATTACTTCGAAGCGTGCAGCCTTATTGTGATATACCTAGTAGTTGTTGAAAAAAAATTGAGTTAAAGTATATCTGTGTAAAACTGATTTAAAATAAAAACTTTAAATAAAATAAGCATGTTATGTTTGCAAAAATATTTTTTTATGCATGTAGTCTCTATTTCTTTAATTTGTTTCGATTTTGAAAGACATTTAGAAAAGTTAATAATTCGGAAAAGTTGATTACCCCTGGGACAAATCGATTAACTTTTGCGAGATTCTACTGTATATGTATATGTATATGTATATGTATATGTATATGTATATGATATGTATATGTATATGTATATGTATATGTATATGTATATGTATATGTATATGTATATGTATATGTATATGTATATGTATATGTATATGTATATGTATATGTATATGTATATAGTATATGTATATGTATATGTATATGTATATGTATATGTATATGTTATGTATATGTATATGTATATGTATATGTATATGTATATGTATATGTATATGTATATGTATATGTATATGTATATGTATATGTATATGTATATGTATATGTATATGTATATGTATATGTATATGTATATGTATATGTATATGTATATGTATATGTATATGTATATGTATATGTATATGTATATGTATATGTATATGTATATGTATATGTATATGTATATGTATATGTATATGTATATGTATATGTATATGTATATGTATATGTATATGTATATGTATATGTATATGTATATGTATATGTATATCGATAGCTTCGGATAGAAAGGGCGAAACTCATTTTTTTCTTAAAACGAGATTTTTGCATTTTCTGATGGTCGACTCTCAAATACACCCCCTCCAAAAAAATTGACGACCTTTGATTGAAAATACCGAAGTTATAGTTACTTTTAAAAAAGCCCTAACTCATAGCGAACAATTTTGCGAAAGAAAAAAGCCCTAACTCACAAAAAGACGTTCAACTACGCCAGTGATGGCGAGACCTATAAATTAACATTCATAACTGTGCGTGTGCATTAGGGTGATGACTTTTTTTGAAACTCTTTTCCTGTATCATAGTACGATGAACTTTTATTAAAGACTTCATAAAATACTAATTTTAAGGTTATTTTGTAAAAAAAATGTCACGCATCAAGTCATTTGAAAAATTTAATTTTTGATTTTTTTTTCCAAATTTTTGATGTTACTGTAAGCAGAGTAGCTTCTAAAGGGGTCAAATGTAGGACCAACTACCATTATTTTTTTATTCCCAACAATTTATCCAAAAATACTTTCCCCCTATCTCCACTCCTTAAGGGGGCTCCAATACAAAAGTATTTTTTTTAATGAATTTTCCCCCCACTGTCCTAACTAGCCACAGAGTGCCCCTAGAGGAGTCAAATGTTTGACCGACCCCCATTAACTTTGTCTCATTAACATTTTTTCCCAACATACTGACCCCCTATCTCCCCTCCTTAGGGGGTCACCCATACACAATTACCTTAATTTTATCACAATTTCAGACAAAATGCCAGTCACTACAGTCAAACCCCTCCTAGGGGGCTGATATATATGACCGACCCCCATTATTTTTTTACCCCAAGTATTTTCTTTAAACATACCTACCCTCTATCTCCCCTCCTTAGGAGGTCCCCATACAAAAATAGGCTTAAATTAAAGAAAAATGCCTCACGAACTTCAATCTATAATATAGATGCCGTAGGAACAAGAACGAGCATGTTCAGTATGTATATTCGAAAAATTTACAAAATTACCTTTTAAACGAGCCTAATATGAAGAATATTGGATTCGTTTTTGGTATGTTTTAATAATATGTTATAATTATTCCTTTTTTTAAACTAAATTTTGGGTTCCATCCCCTAACTGGCCAAATAATGACCCTAGTAGAAAAAAAATAAATTATCTACTCAAATGCCGCAAACCTCAATCTATGACGAGTTTTTTGAGACTATAACCATTAAAATCGGTTAGTGGTTTCTATTGATAAAATTAATTCAAAACAAATATTTTTTGGAACGCATTATTCACTGTTTTTACGTTCCTTTCTTAAGTCTTTGCATGTCTCTCTTGGTCGGTATGCATGCAAAGACTCAAGACACGAACGTGAAAACAGTGAATAATGTGTCCAAAAAATATTTGTTTTGAATTAATTTTATCAATAGAAACCACTAACCGATATTATTGGTTATAGTATAGTGCTGGATCGCATCTTATAATTTTATTTATATTTTAAACTTTGCGTACAAAGACCTAACTCACGTGTTTTGAACGAAAATTGATATCAAAAAGCCCTAACTCAGAAAACTGCTCGAAACACAGAAAAAATAAAAATTCAAGCCTAAAACAAATTTCGTGCGTAGTATTTAATTGACTTTGCGTTTAAACTTTTTTTAAATATCTAACCTTTGCGATTTTATGAAGTTTTTTCCTTCTCCTGTAAAGTAGCAAAATAATGAGTTACGCCCTTTCTATCCGAAGCTATCGATATGTATATGTTTATGCAGATGCATATGCATATGGGCATTTCCATGAATATGTCAGCCACGACTGAAAAAATAAAAGTGCTCGAAATTTTTTTCTAACACTGGCTATGGAAGGCAAAAATACTAAAATTTAATTATCTGGAAGCATTTCCAGCCAATTAAAATTTGAAAGAAATAAAATAACGGCTTAAAGTCAATTGTCTCGTTGATTCATTTTAAGCAGTTTTTATCAACTACTTCCTCTCTTCAAACGACTCACTTCAGCTATTTGTAACATTGCATTTCTACTCTCAAATTATTGTTACAACAACAATTAAGTAGATTCATGAGCAAAGAGAAAATAAGGAGTTCGATTAGCGGTGTTTTTTTTATTTTCCTTGGATGCTATTCTAATGTCACGTACGATGACCAAAAACATTGTTTTTCTTCCTCATTTGTTATTTGTCGGTCGCAGGTGAACGAAAATTAATTTCCAAATCAAGGCCATCGGGCAAATAATAGATTTAAAAAAATTTTTTTTTAATTTCGTAAAACAAAAAATTTATAAGCCAAGCAAGTTGGTCACGTACGATATCGTAAGTACTAAAAATGGTACGATTTGTTGAGAGCCCAATTGAAATTTTTTTATTTTTATTTTTTTAAAAATCATATATCTAAAAGTCATTACGAGGCAACAAGAGATGAGCTTAGAATGAGCAACAAATGAGCTGGGTATTCATTCAAGGGAAAAATAAGAGTTAAATAAGTATATGACAGGGTTGGGTGGCAGCGAAAACTTAAGGCCGAATAATTCCGTAAAAACAATGAATTTAACCGGGACTGTCTTTGTTTGTTATAAATATGTTGTTTTTTGAATCGAAAAAATATTTTTTATTGGTCATTAATGAAGAATAATAGTGGGGGAAATTATGTCACGTACGATATGTCACGTAAGATATATGAACTTTGTTCCCTATAAAATCAACTAAAGATTTTTTTAATTTAAACATAACGAATTTAAAAGGAGAAATATTTCACTAAGTGCAAGAAATTAGAAACAAAAAAATAAACTCCATTAATTCGCAGAGTTTTGCACATTTTTACAAGTACCTCAAAAGTACTTCCGTTTTTGGTCACGTACGATATAGCCCTATTTCGCTCGATTTTTCCGACTCAAACATTTCAAATCTACTAAATTTTTGTTTCAAATGATAAACTCTCTGAGTGGAACATATCGACACCATTTTCTTGGAGTCACTCCAATTTTTGTAAAATCTATTCAACTCTATTTGCGTACGAATTCCGCGTACGATTACCTGGAAATGCCCATATGTGCATATCTACATACCTATGTATGTGCGCATGTAGAAGATTAGGCGTTTTTGTTGTCTGCACCGACGCCTATTGCCAAAAGAAAGTTTTCTGCCGTGCTCGGCCTTCAACATTGAATATGAGCTTAACGTAAGGCTTGAGACTAGAGTATATGGAATTGAATCGTCTGCATAATGGAATTGTGTGAGTGCGTGCGGGTCTGTATGTGGGTGTGTGTGTGATTACGCGTTATTTCCTTTCTCGAGCAGTAAATTTTGATTAAAATCTTTTTTTTTAAGGATCCTCCGTCTGAGAAAAGCAAAATAAAGTCGCTTTTAACACCAACATTCATTAACATAAATCCATAAAATAACTCCACTGTACGAACGTATTCACATACATACATACGTACATACATACATACATGCATGTGCGTGCGTTTGTACGTATTCAATATATGTATGCATGTATAAGTTGGTATGTGTGAGTGTATATACGCGTATACCGCGGATGTGAGGAAATTCAATGTCCTTACCCTGCAGTAATGAAGAGGTCAATTTGCCAAACAGGAGTACTCTGAGGTTACTCGAAATATGGCTAGTCAAAATGTACAGTATTTTATGTATCTACGGAGATCTACGGGGGGTGAGTTTCAGGATTTCCTTTCGCTTTGTACTTCGATTGCGAAGTAGAAAAGAAATTGTTATTGTCTGCTTTAAGTTCGCATTCTGATCGTTGCACCACAGAAAGGTAGTTAGCTGGACGGTTAAGACTATCGCTCAGCGACCTCATGGGTTGGGGTTCGATCCCTGGCTCGGGTGAGAATAATTTTTTTTTATTACCAAGTTTTTTTTATGTTTATATTTTAATTTATTTTATTTAATAGTTAATTTTGAAATAAAAAAATGTTTCGCTAAATTTGTAAGTATTTTTTTTCTTCTATTATATCTTTTTTTTTTAATATGTATTTTTCAATTAAAAAATTTTTGTAGTAAAAATTCTACTCGTGCGTTCCACAAAAACTTCAGCAACCAAAAACTCAAATGAGCGTTTTGATCAATACATTAAATTTGCTTGTTTAGCGTAATGGTTAAGACGCTGACTTACCAACCCAGAGATCAGCGGTTCGAGGCTCGGTCAAGGCGAGAAAATTAAAAAAGTAGTGAAAAAGAAAAGATTTAAAAAAAAACAAAAGAGAAAAAAAAATACAAAACAAAGAGAAAATAATTTTTTTTTTTTTTCATAAAATGTGCAAAAAAAAACAAATTGACCAAAAATGGACCCAACTGTATATACTCCAGGTCTAGTTCATATGAGCAAAAACTGTGACTAGTTATTTTCCAATGACAGCTCAACGTTAAAAAAGACAGTTCAAAGCATTGGTTGGCAAATTAAGAGGGAGTAGTCCTGGTATTTTTGTGACTAGTTGGGGAGTAGTTGGAGAGTAGTTAAAATTACTGCAGGGTATATACATAGCTACTTCTAATGATTGCAAAAGATTAATGTATGTTTATATGTGTTTTTTGTTATGGTTGTTGTTGCTTTTTAGGCTTCAAAGGATGCTTTTCTGTCGGAAGCTTGTTCAATACAATCATAGGAAGAATTAGATTAATGATAATAAAATTCTATGAAACGTAAGCGATGGGCGAAGGAATTGAATGAAATTCACTGTCTGATATTTTCCTGTAGCGAAGTTTCCATTGTATTTTATTTTGATATAAAAACGTTTAATTTGACTCTTCATTTCAAATTAGGAAAATTGCCGTTAAGTCCAAGTTTCTCATTAAGGCTCTAAAAGCTATAAAAGAAAGCTTCTTCAGAATCTTTATGGAAGGATTCTTACACACAGCGTAAGCAGGGTATATAAATTTTCAGTGAACTATGTAACAGCCTAGAACTAAGCTCCGTAGATATAGGCAAATATACAGGGTGTCCACGCAACTTTGTGCATAAATTTAATATGCGATACCTCATGTCAAGGGCTATACATTTTGGTTTTGCACCTTGCCTAAGATCTACCGTTATTGAGTTACAGCACTTTGAAAAAGGATAGTTTATGTAGGTATCTATTTTTCAATATTATAAAAAATGCTTAGAAACTTTCAAATATTTTTCTTTTTTCTATACAAAATGTGTCTTTTATTTCTTTTTTCAAAATACAAGGATTTTGTGTTCTTTAAAGCTGCATCATTACTTTCAACCATTTTCATATAAAATTTGGAAATTATGAAGCATTATTTTTTCTCGCGCCCAGTTTTATTGGAAAAAAGTGCAATTGATGAAGCTTAATGGCATAAAATAAGGGTATATTTTGTAGTTTATGTATATGGAAATAAGGTTTGGATGCTTTTCTACCGATAAGTGCCCAAAAATGTTGAAAGACATTCCAAATAAACAAGCTATCACCAAAAACTGAGGAAAAAAGGGACGGTTTTGAAAAACCGCGTCGAGCGACCTCTAAACCTTTTACAAAAAATCTGATCAAATTATCTTAAATATTTTAGCATATCAGTTTTCAAAAATTTTAAGTTCTCCTATGAGATTCGAAAAACAAATTTATTTTGGGACACCCTAGTGTCCATAAGTGGAAGAAATTCCTTTTCGATTATGGTGATTTGAGTTATTGATGTTCTACTGTACCTCTGAATGAAGTGCAATATTAGCCATGATGAAATAAATTGAGCCTTAAAGTATGCTTCCTTTGTATTCATTTTACCGCTCCGACTTACTTTTCGTTGTCATACATATTTCCGCTGCTAATTTAATAACCCAACTTGAAAGTTTTCTTGATTGACTCGATTCGACGATTTTGTTGCCTCTTTCTCTCTCCCGATTTTCTTCCGCATTTTCTTATTTCATTTGTATCTTTTTTTTGTTTGTTTTTCTTTTATGTTGAATTTTTAAAATGAATTTTTTCTTCTTTTGGCAATCTGAGCTGCAAAGTTGACGACGTCCAATGTTTTCAATCATTCAAAAAGCCAACGAACTCATATGATAGGTACGGAGCGATGCTGCGACTGCCGCCCGAGTGACGAACGCACGCTCCGTTAAGCAGGATTTCGTTAAAAGCGATGGCAGTTCTCTGTGAGGCGCGCCGTGTGATTAGGACAAACAGAAATTGTGATGGGGAGCACACACAAGAGAGAGAGAGAGAGGGAGAGGGAGAGAGAGAGAAAGAGAGAACGGGAGAGTGGAGAACACAGACGGAATGCTCGACGAGACAAAATTTCAATAACGACAATATCCACATAAGCGCAATGGCAATGGCGACAGCATTACAGCGTCATTGTGACAGTGTCGATGACATATGGCGCTAGGCGAGGTTGAAATCGTAGATATAGAGGGACCAAGCTTAGAGCGCTTATTCGACTTGAATGCAGCTTGGACTCGCAGTCAGCGAGGTTTGATGCTTCTTGACTTGATTGCGAGCATTGTTAGAGCTTAGCCCTGGAATAGAGTTGAACGACGAATGATTTCCTACAGGTATGGCCAAGAAGTTCAGTTTCAGTTTCATTTTATTCACTTTCGTATGTGCATTAAATAAAACATAAGTCTCCTGCTGCACAATCATTTGCCGTTTTATTTTGTTCTACCTGCTTTACTTTTCGCTGGAGAAAATTTGCTAACAAAAACGGCTCATACTGATGAGATACCTCTTTTGTCTTACTATGCGTGGTCCTCGGACCTAAATTGGAAAAATATTCCAACTTTCATTTTGAATTATTATTTGGGCTTTTTGGTCTCTCATTTTTCGCTTATAGTGAAAAATGTAATTTTTGGCAATTGAAAAAATTTATTTTTCATAAATTGCCGACTTTAGTTTACCATTGATATATGAAGGGGAACAGAAAATATTTAAATTCAGCACCCAAAAGTATGTATTTAAATGTTCCGCATATTTCCGATAGTGACAAATTTGTTCATTTTTGTAAGTTTGCCCATTTAGGAACATCATGACTGAAGGTTTTGAAAGATCGGCGGATATCCTCAACGTCTTAATTGAGCACCTCTTATAAAGGTTATAAAAAGGATATTAATTGGTTCTAAAACATTTAAATGCATACTTTTAGATGTTGAAATTAACTACTTATTTCTTTAAAGCTATAAGTACCCAGTTGCAAATATGCTCTCCGGAGTGATCATTTGGACATTTCTAACCGAGGGGATATCGTAGACTTTTCCCATCACTTTTACTCATCTACTTTGTTTGAGCATGGCCGCTTTGGGTAGGCCTTACCAATGGCAGAAAGTGAGGGGCTCAAAAAAGTTTTGGTTTTGGTTTTGCGTTTACATTTTAGCTCAATCCTGAAAATATGCTACTTTTTGATAAAAAAAAACAAACACTATTCTTTGAACACATCACATCACTGCTCAATGACTGCCACGAGATCTAATGCCTATTAACAGTGGTTGGGATAGTTCAAGTGATGCATCGCTTAGTAGAGGACTTCCCCTTATTTGCAACTGGGTATATATGCTTCGGATATTTTATTGTATTGTACAGTGCACTCTCTCCTAAGCGGACAGCTAAGGGACCGAAAAATATGTTCGCTTAAGAGGAAACTATTTGAGAAGCAGAAATACTAGAGCATTCCCAAAAGCTGTCCGCTTAAGAGGGGTGTCCGCTTAAGAGGGGTGTCCGCTTAAGAGGAGTGTCCGCAAGGAGAGAGTGCACTGTATTCACTATTGCACCTTTTTTTTGTTTCTCACTCTTAGCAGCTTGAATTCGAAATGTTAGTGTCAATTTTGAAATGTATTTGTAAGTTTTAAATAATTTCTTGGACCTTCACTTTTTATTGGATTTAAAAATTTATGAATTTAAAATTTCCCATTTATGATCTACACTCTTAATAAATATTTCCTTCTATTATAGTAGGAAACAGGTTACCTTCTATTATAAACGTAAGTTTATACACCAAAATAATTTTCAACCTCAAATGTGTAAAATTATGCATTAGATGTGAATTAAAGGAAACCTTCCCTGTGTATTTTAAACATACATTATGTAAAATTAGGCCTTTTTCCCGCAAAGTTAAACATCCATAATAATTAAATTACTAAAGGTGTGTAAAATTAGTATTTTTATAGTAAACCTAAACATTCATTGATTAAATGTACGCATTTTATGTAAATATGCATTACGCATGTGCAAAATTACACAAAAATTACCATTTACACATTTTTGGCACAAAAGTAAACATATTTTGGGGTAAATTTACAGTATTTATAAACGTAATTATACTTCCATTTTTTAGAGTGTATGAGTACGGTCACCATAAATTGAAATTGAAAAAAACAGAACAAAAACATTTTTATACCCGACACACTCTGTGTCGAGGGTATATTGCGTTTGTGTGGTTGTGTGTAACACCCAGAACCAGTCAACATAGACCGTACAAAATATATATAGAAATTATCAGCGTCTTCAGGAGATTCGACTTAGCCATGTCCGTCTGTCTGTCTGTCCGTCTTTCTGTCTGTATACGGGTGTTTCCAAAGTAACGGTCGTTACCGATTTTCGGAGATTTCTTAAATAAAATTCCAACCAAAGCATATATGCCACGAGGATTTCTTAATATCGAACCTACGAAAGTTCACGAATCCGTAGCTGGGCAATTCCATTTGTTGGTACGTTACACTTTTTTCAATTTTGGGCACATAACTTCTTAAGTTTTTTAAACACGATGTCGAGCTTTTCCAGTAAATAAAGATAGGCATGAGTTCTAGAAAATACAATATTTAATTTTGAAAAAAGTCCATGGGGCATCCTGGTAATGCTGATTAAAGTGCGTTGGTACGTTACAAATTTTTCTAGCTGTTTTGAGAGAGCGGCAGATATTGTGAAAACTCTGCTCTCCTACTGAATGTAGTTTTACAAAATTTTTATGAATTATGTAAAAAAGGTTACTTTCGATGCTTTGCATTAAAAAACCCAAAAAATATGTGTTGATAAATTTAAAAAAATATTTTACGCCTGTTGGTACGTTACGTTGGTATGTTACATAAAAATTTTTGAAATCGAACTGTCATAGAGATATCAAAGTAAAAAAAAATTTTACAAAAGATTTGACCTAAATCTATAAAATTAACCTTCTGAATAGTATAGAAGCTTTTTATGCCCGGCAGACTATATGTGCCGGGAATACTATCTTTTTGCAACTGTTTGAAACACCCAGGTGTTTCATCAAATGAGGGTACCTCCTGCTCATCAAGTAAAAAAATTAGGCGTGATCGTTTGTGCTTTAAAACTGTGTATGTCCAAAACAGGGTTGGATCGACGGTGGCTATTTCGGGTTTGCACCCCCCTTTGGGAAATTTTGATAGTTTGGATGGTTTGTGCATATCAAAGACTTCTATCCAACAAATATAAAAAATCAGGTGTGTGATTGGATTCCCGGGAATTCATTTCCCCGGGAAATTGAAATAAATACTCGGGAATTTAAACATGTTCGAAATTTTTTAATTCGAAAATTTTATCGTATAGCCGCTTTTTTGTTTTTGACAATGTCATATCTTTCAAAATTTCCATACATTCTTCAAAATATTGGAGGAACGAAATTCCCTTCCTCAAAATTTGGGGAAAGGGAATCCAATCACATGCCCGAATAAAAAATGTACATACTAATTTTCAAGTTACATAGATCTTAGCACATTTGAAACTGCGACCGGTACCTTGTCAGGCTAACAATCATGAAAGCGTTGGTACGTTACAGCTTTTAAATGCTATTTAAAATTAAAAATAATCCACAAATATAATTTTTTTAACGGTATTCTTTGAACAATTTCGAATACTTAGAGGAAAAAATAAAGAGCATTTATTTCATCGACATGCTTTACTTTGACACTAACTTTGTTGCATTTAGCGTTGGTATGTTACACAAACTTTGCGGCCAAATGCAACACTGTCTGAGTCGCTTAAAATTATACTTTTCGTACTTTTGCCAGCTTAATCTAAAGCTCTTGATTGTTAACCATTATTGGGCTTAGTTATATATCGAAAAATATATACATGTTTTATTTGCAGACCTTGGGAAAATTTTCGACGTTTGACATTTTTCGTCGAATAATTTAAGCTTTTCACAAAACACGCGTGTCCACTTGCGAAAAAAGGATGCACTATATGAATTTAACAGCAACGTATAGATTACATATCTGTTCAACTATTATTGATATTTTTTTCCAACTTTAATCGAAAAAAATTTTTTTTTCTTCTCATCGATTTCTGTGGAATTGCCCAGCTATCGAAATAATTCATAAAAACACTAACTTAAATACTTTTTTCGACCATTGAAAAGGTAACGGTCGTTACTTTATAAATGTGTTGTTTTCGAATTTCGGAAATTAACATCATTTTGTGTAAAATTTTGCACAGAATGTGCCAAGTAAAAAATCTTATTAAATTCTTCGAAACGTTTTGTTGAAGGAATGGGTTTGTTTTCAAACCAAACTAAATTATTTCCAATAGCAAAAATGTCTTGAAAAGGTAACGGTCGTTACATTACATAAAGTCAAACGATTTTGGTGATTAAATTAATTTATTTTCTGTAACAGAAAAGGAAACACATAAATGAAAATCCTTTCTATAGCGTAAAATTAGAGTATTCGGTTTCTTGCATAATTTTATTCGCTGTCAGGTGAAAAATAAACGTCGTTATATTATAAGCGTTTAAGGCTGTTCACTTTTAAAGTTGATAGGCCTGTTAAGCCTGATTGCACTGAATTTACGTTCGCTTTTTGAAAATAATGCTGTTTCTGAATGTTTTTGATGGGTTTAATATTTTCCCAACATTTTTTTTTAAAGTTCCGCTTCGGATTTTAGTTTGTCTTTATCAGAGTTCAATACTGCAATACCATCCCATGTTTTTTTTTAGTTTTAAAGAAGTTAAAGGCTTCTTTTGCAGCGTGTATAATTGCTTGCCGGGACATAATTGCATCTTTTTACGCAGGCCCCTATACCATATACTGGACCCTTTCCTTGACCAGATGCAAATAAAGTCCAAGTTATGTCAACATTAAAGTCTTGTATTGCAAAGTATAAATTAAAAACGTTAATTTTTCAGCTAAATTAGTAAGATTCCAATCAATCATTTAAGACGAAAACAGTTCAAATACAAAACGCCAAAAAAAAAGTAACGGTCGTTACTAGTGTCCGACCGAAGGTTCGGCTTCGGCTTCGGTAATCGGTATAATCGGCCAATTCTTAATCTTCGGTTCGGCTTCGGCTGGAAAAAACCGAATATTTTAGCCGAATATTTTTGCATTTTAATGGAAGTAAAAAAGTCACGATATATTTTGAATGGCTTCATTGAGACCTTTTACACTAGTGAATTATTGCCGTAAATTCTCACTTTGTGGGCGACTAAAGCGAAAGAATTTAGAGAAAATTTGAGCGTTTTTTTTTTTGTTCTTCAAATGAATAAAGACTGATTTTGTTTCCTTACTGGAAAATGTTTTGCATTCGGCTTCGGCCTTCGGTCTTCGGCCGAAGTCTTCAACTCTGCCGATTGTTCGGCTTCGGCTAAAAATCCACCTTCGCTCGGACACTAGCCGTTACATCTTTAAAAAAATGTTTAAGAAATCATAGGAGGCTTTTGACGCTAATTTCGCCTTAGAAAATTCTTCATCTTACTTACCTTCGTACTTTCTGCAACAATAAAATGAATTCGTTTAAAATAATTACGATAAAATCAAACTTTTGTTCTTTTAGGGTAACGGTCGTTACATTCAGTAAGGTTATTTTTAAACAATTCACAAAATGTTTAATTTTAACTTCTCGCCTTTAAAATTTTTGTTGGTCATTGAGAAAACTTTCAGCTTTCAGCTCGTTTTTGTTTTGTTCATAAACTACCGTTAAAAAACTGTCGACGAAGGGCTAAAATGGACCGTGAAATTCATGAGAATAAAATCGCACACATTGTACCAAATTCAAAGTTGCGTATTTTTGTTATTATAAAGAAAATGAAAGTAAATCTTCCGGTAAACGACAAATACATTTATTTTGTGTAATATTAACGAAAAAAAAATTAAAATTTGGCAATTTTATTTTTGAGCTGTGAGGGGTCATTTTCTGTGGAAATACCCATACAGTTATCTTATCGAAGGAGTTGAGCTATCTTAAAGAAATTTGGTATGCGTGCTCACGGGGACATGAGTAAGAACAAGTTCGAGAATGGACCCGATCGGACCATTTTTAGGGGTACCTCCAGTACTGGGGTCTGTTACGAAAATCACAAAATCTGCTCTAAAATCGAAGTTTTTCAACATATTTTGATGAAAGTTGATATTTGAACATCTTTAAAGGCAATTACTATGAATTAAAAAAATTTGGAAAGTGGGCGTGGTAGAAGGGCGTTTTTCGAAAATTGTCCCCTACACCCGAAATTCAAATGGGACTTGAACGAAATTAGGCACTTATGCTTCCTTTGTAGCCATAAACACCCTCAAAAAAAATTTCCTTGATCGGTCCTTTATTAAGGGTACTTCTAGTACTAGGGTCTGTCACAAAAATCTCAAAAGTGCCCCAAAATCGGATTTTTTCGAAATATTTCAATAAAACTTAGGATTGGAGCGTATATCTAAGCCTCCGATTAGAATTCAAAAAAATTGGAAAAGTGGGCGTGGCAGAGGGGCAGTTTTCATAAAGAAATTTAACAAAAGTCGGTATATGGGGCCCCTTATGGCCTTAAACAGTTCTTGATATTAAAAATTATTTGAAGATGTGTGTCTGTGTCGGGTATTCTATTGTCAGGCTCGCCTGACTATAACACCCTTACTTGTTTTTTTTAGTCTTCAACTTACTTTATTTAAATCTTTTACGAGGTTGTCACAGAACGGACCTTTCAATCGGTCCAAGGATAATGACGATTGAGTTGGAATTTTTTCGCTATTTTCCACAAAAAAAAAACTACGCAGAACAAGCGCCTAAAAAACAGATCACCTCTGCTAAAAACATATATGATGGTCACCGTATCTATGAGGGGTTAAAGACGAACAAGAATTCGTTGTCATAATATTCGCGAATTCGTATCGTTCTTAAGATTTTTTTTGACGCTTTTCCTGTTTCGCCCCCTTCCAAGAATGTCTGACTTCGCCGAAAGCTCACCTTCATGCACACTTACGATTTTCGCACTCATCCTCGTCGCTGGCTTCATCGTCTGGTGCGACGTGGAACAAAGAGACGCATACGCTTTGTTGCGCCTGATAATGCTGGTGGCGATAATATGGCACGAGAAGAAGGAGAAAGAATAAATGAAAAAACGAAGCAGCAGAAGAGCAAGAGGAGTGGCTGGTATGTTGAAAAAAAAAAAAAAAAAAAAAAAAAACAGAAGAATCATCCAACAAAAGTACGAATATGAGTGTTCTTCTACGTACTCATAATGTGCGAGCGCGAGCGTGTTTGTATGGTCTTGTACGTGTGTGTGCACGTTCAGACCGTGGTATGAGTGTTAAGAGTTTGTATATAAAAAAGTCGCAGACAGCATTTTCGATCTAAAGGCCTTTTGACGACATTGAGTTGTGCGTCCTAAAGACGAATCGAATGCGAGGGACGAGAGCGCGAAAACTCGAATCCCCTTCGACTTTCTTCACTCTTCTTTCGCACTTATTTATTCGAGAAATGCATTGATTTTTCGAATTATTATTCAAAATTTTCCGATTGTGAAATGTTAATGCTTTTTTTATTTCCTGCCTCAAATTCTTTTCGCCCATCCCCCTATTTTTATTTCTTTTTTGTTATTATTATTTTCATTTTTAATGCTGCGCAGAAAATTATTTAAATTTTTATTTAATCCCAGAAAGGGGAGATTACTCATGCTCTCGGCATTCATATTTTGATTGATGTCTTATTCCCGTTAAATTCCGTCTTTCCTTTTACAATAAAAAGGAGAATTTAACAAGAATTTTCCTTTTGGTTTTATTTTTTGTGCTTTCGATGAGTCAAATCAGAATAACACTAAAGAGCTAAGGGTGTTATAGTCAGGTGAGCCTGACAATGAAATACCCGACACAGACACACATGTACGTTTAAATAATTTTTAGAGCAAGATTAAAAAACAAGATCATTAAGAAAGAATATTCTAGAGATTTTTAAGGCCATAATCGGCGCCATATATCGACTTTCGTGCAATTTATTTATGAAAACCGCCTCTTTGCCACGCCCAATTTGGAAAATGATTTGAATTCTAATCACAGGCTTACAAATACGGTCAAATTCGAAATTTTGTTGAAAAATTCCGAAAATTTTTGATTTTGTGGCAGTTTTGGGATTTTTGTGACAGACCCTAGTACTGGTGGTACCCTTAATAACGGGCCGATCAAGAAAATTTTTGGAGAGGATATTTATCGCTACAGAGGAAGCATACGTGCTAACTTTCGCTCATGTCCCATTTGAATTTCGGATGTAGGAGACAGTTTTCGAAAATCTCCCGTCTGCCACGCCCACTTTTCCAATTTTTGGAACTCACATTATTAGCCTTAAAATAAGTCCAAATGTGAAATTTCATCCAAATATTATGAACTACTTCGATTTTAAGCAGTTTTTGTGATTTTCATAAAAGACCCCAGTACTGGAGGTACCCCTAATAACGGTTCGATCGAACTTGTTTTTACTCATGTCCCCGTGAGCACGTATATCAAATTTCGTCAAGATAGCTGAACTCCTTCGATAACAAAAATGTATACAGAAAGACGGACGTACGGACATGCCTAAATCGAATCTCCTGTTAACGGTGATCATTTCTATATACCTTTTGTTTGTCTATCTCGACTGGTTCTGGGTGTTACACACAACCACACAAACGCAATATACTCTCGACACGAAGTGTGTCGGGTATAACAAGAAATAATAAAGAAAGACCAAACGGTCTTATTTGAGTTCAAGGAGCTTCCCAACAACAACAAGATACATTTTTCCTTCGTGCCTTGCGTCCGATTGCTGGCTTTTTGCGGCCGTTTGGGAACTTTGCCACAATGGTGGACAGGTGGAAAGGACCTTTTTCAATATGATAAATTCATTTTTATTGCCGATTTACAGTTGTCCTTTTTCTGCTTCCTATTTCTTGTCTACTTCTTTTATTTTGTTTTTTGTTTTCAATTCTTATTTAAGTTTCCATGCCATTTCGATTGTCTGCTTGTGATTTTCCAATCGCCCACGCTTGCTTATATTTCTCTGCTTTTATTATTTTTCTTCGCCTTTCGGTCGCTTTGCTCTCCTCGTTGTTATAGATTCTCATAGTTAGATTTCTAATTCCGGTAGTATCCCTTTTTTATTTCACACTTTCATTGATTTTTCGTTTCCCTTTGTCAGTTTTTCAGTGGTCGTATTTCATATATTTTTGTTTCGTTTTTTGTCATGTTTTTACCCCCGCCCCGCCACAATTTTTTTCATTTATAACATAAAAAGCATATTGTGAGGGACATGCTTAAAGGTTTGATTGGTTCGCATGTGAAAGACCGCTCTTGTCTCTCGTGCTTAGCCCCTGCGATTTGACCCTTTGAAAAAAATGTTCTAAAATTTATTTGATTTCATTGGAATTTATTCATGCGCGCCAGTCCATTTCTGTCCAGTCTCGTCTCGTTTTGTCTCGTCTCGTCTCCTCTCCTCACATCTCATCTCATCTCATCTTTTCTATCCATGGAAATATCCTTTTTTTTGTGCGGTCCTCTCCTTCCCAACTCCCATTTATTATGCGATGTAATTCGGTATTTTATGATTTGATTGATTGTTTCGAGTGGCAGGATTTTTGTTTTGTTCCTTTATTTGTTTGCCGTGTTTGGAAGCTCGCCCCTTTTTTGATTTTTGTTTTGAATTTATTTTTTCTCGTTTAGTTGGTTGTTCAGCATCTATAAAACGATCCCAATATCTCTCAATTTCAAATTGGGGGATGCCAAGTTAATACACAGCTATTAATAGCTATTTGTATTCATGACCAACATTTAATTGATCGGATTAAGTGAAATGAAGCGTTTGGGTTAAGATTACAGCCGACAGATTCGGAACATATAGAAACAATAATAAACACCAATGAGCTTTTTCAATGTCAGAGATTGCGAAATGAACCCCTGATATTTAATTTCGAATTTTCAATTCAAAGTTATTTTTTCGTGCTTTTTTTGGGTGATTCGAATTGCGAAGGGGTTTCGAACACCGAACACTACCTCCTTTATGCTGGTTTATCTCATGGAGCATAAATAGTACAATGCCTTGAACGTTTTTCGATGAGAGCTCCCTTTAAATTAACCCAGATCGGAGGTCAGCTTTTCGGTTTCAGTTTGTGCTGAACAGGCGAACAAGAATCAAAACTCATGGAAATATAGTAATATAGGAGACATTTACAAGAACAACCAAATTCCGTCGTGATTATTGATGCTATAATTTTTGAGTATTCACATAATTTTGTAACTAAACATACTTGCGATGAAATTGTTTAATGTTTTCTTTCTAATGTAAAAATTTTTTTAGTTTTTTATGATAGTTTATGCAATTTTGTACCTTTTTAATTCAGAAGAGCTCCAAAAATATATAGTTTATGCATTCTATATATCATGATATATCATAAGTACTTGAGCCACTAGTTATGGATCGAGCAAGTTTAGTTATGATATCACTGAATATATCATATCAGCTGTTCTGTAGTGGAATTCAAACTTTTTGACAATCGGTCATATTCGCGCATGAGTACTCTGCTTTAGCGTTCCTCAAAAATATGAGCAAATTTTTATCTAATAATTTTTAATTGTATAAAAATAACATATTTTGCTGAAAAATAAAATGAGATCTTATGAAAAATCTTTGATTAACACTTATATATATCTGATTTTTAACAAAAATTTTAGTTCATGTCACAAGATTAAAAAATATTTGTTAGACCGGAACCGGAATTTTCAGGAGGCGTGCTACGTTTTTGATTTTTCCATAAGAATGCATGCACAGGGGGCCTACTTCAATTCAACACACACGGTTTTTGCCAAGTGCCATCTATAGTACTATATGATGTTAACAAAAACCTTGAGTGACGCATTACGGACGACGGAGCCTATCTGACAAAGGCTTAAGGTTTTTGTTGGTAGCTTTTTGGTGAATTTATCGAAAGAATTTAATTTCCTATACCTGCCTAATGGTGAATTTCTTATTAGCGGCAGAGCCTTTTCAACGTCGACAGTTAGACCTACACTCCTACATGATGTTCTTTTTTCAGCTTCAGCTTCACACTCATAGGCGCACTTAAAAAAGTGCGTTGCCCGCGGGCATTCCGCTCAGTGATGCCAACCCAAGTTTTGAAAAATACGTAGACCGGCATAGAAAATTACGTAGATTTTGTAAAAGTCGCGCATGAAAAAGGCGTAGATCTACGTAAGTATTTTGTTATTGCTATATGGAGGTGATATCACTTAAGCCTAAAACCCAATATTGCGATAGCCCGTTGCGAGCGTGCGCGACGTCACGAAAATGTTTTGCGTGACGCATTTCAATCTCCAATGAGAGTTTTGAGTCACGCAGATGATAACATAATTTCGGCTCTAGTAATGCCAGTGCTGCCACTTTGCGGATAATTATACTAGATCTGTACAATTAATGTATAATTAAGACGAAGTGCTATTTTTCAAAAAACAAAGCTGCACATAAAACCGCATCGTCATGCTAATAATATATTTATACGTTTTATGTGAGCCAGCATGCTGGTGTAGTTAATCGGCCCTATTTTTATTGACCGACTAATTACAATATATGAGGTAAAATTTTTCAACGAAACATTTTCGGTTTATATTATTGTAAGGGCTGTCTTCAACTTCAAATGTTAGATATGTACTGTGCAAATTTGAAAATGGACACAGAAGTAGTTTGGGAGATAGAGTAATAAGTGTCTGGCAGAGCCATTTGTAAAATGGTTTGTTTTCCCTGTGTATCTTTAATGTATAATTCAAAAAATTATATGTACAATTTTGTTCGAAAAGATACATATATTGTACGTGTACCGCATAAAATTTAAACGTTATCACTTGAGCTTAAATTTCAATTACAAATTTTCAAAAATTTTCAAATAATTTTCAAAATGAACCAAAGTCTGCGAAATATTTTGAAAGCTCTTTTTCACGGAACAGTGAAAGATTTCGTTTTATTAGTTTAACCCATTATAGTACATTGATGCCATATGGCATCACTTTGTCACGTTGCAGTTTTTCGGGCAATACTCACTCATACATGAACAAATTCACATTGACACACATTTGACAGTTTTATTTTCTAGAGAAATGTTTGGCGCGTCTAACATTGACTTTATTTGAACATTTGCTTTTGAACTTTCGTCAGGAAAGCATCAAAAACACGAAACTCGAAAAAAAAAGAAAAAATGCCGGTCTGTAATGGGTTAAACAAGTACCCAATAGCGAGTACTCCAAAAATAGCCACATACATCATCAATCTGTCGAATTGCCCCGCAACGAGGAATATTTAATTTTTCAAACTTTTCTCGCTACGAGGTCTCGCAGTGCGATACATTGGAGATTGAGCCATATAAGTGAATGGTTTGGAATTTGTGTGCGTCTCGGGCTCTCGCAATATTGGATTTTGGGCTTTAGTAACGCTTTTATAGAAAAATTGAAAAGAAATTAAAATAAAAAAAAAACAAGTAAGGGTGTTATAGTCAGGCGAGCCTGACAAAAAAATATCCGACACAGACAAACATGTTCAAATAATTTTTAATATCAAGAGGTGTTTCAGGTCATAAGAGGCCCCATATACCGACTTTTGTTAAATTTCTTTATGAAAACCGATTCTTTGCCACCTTCACTTTTCCAATTTTCATACCCAGCGAAAGCAGAGTATACTAGTTTTGTGCGAATCTTGTAACAGCCAGAACTAAGCTCCGTAGATATAGACATATTTACTTATATATTCTTGATCAGGATCAAAAACTGAATCGATTTAGACATGTCCGTCTGTCCGTTCGTCTGTGGTCGGATCTCCTCCGAAACAGCTGGACCAGCCACGACGAAATTTAGCGCACAGGTTTATCGGGATCCGAGTATGATCCTACGTAAAAATGGGAGGCATCCGCCCACTGCCACGCCCACAAATGAATTTAATGTGTTTTCAGTAAAACGCTTGTAACTAGCGAACCACTCAACACATTTCATTGATATTTAGTGTACTGGTAAACTACGAAAAGGGACATATCCTGCAAAAAAATGGACGCCGTCCTTTTCGAGCCACGCCCACAAATAAGGGTTTATCGTAACTTTCGAAGTAAAAGGCGTAGAAGCTTCAAATTCGCAACATAGGTTGACCAAGGCAAATGATTGGTGCAGGAAAAAAATTTATATAGCCCCTCACTGCCACACCCACAAATAGAGATTTTTCGTAACATAGTGCGCCAATAATGTCATGACGCTCGGTATTTCATAGCCGGGCTTGACCGACTTTAGCTTTCTTACTTGTTTTGAATTCTAATCGAAGAGATTTAACTCTTAACGCTCAAATTCTAACTTTTTTTGAAATATTTCGAAAATGTCAGATTTTGGGGCAATTTTGAGATTTTTGTGACAGACCCTAGTACTGGTGGTACCCTTAATAATGTACGAAACGGGTACATTCTCGAACTTGTTCTTACTAATGTCCCCGTGAGCACGTATACCAAATTTGGTCGAGGTAGCTCAACTCCTTCGATAAGAAACAGGTACATAGCCTGGGTGGGCTTCCACTCCACGGCACCTCAATGTGCACGATCGGTATTATACAAACCGACGAGTTGCCAATGTAAACCTACACACAGTGATGCACTGTGCGAAGATCACAGTTTACTTTTATTTTCCGCTTTCAAGGGTAAGCTACAATTGGACCCCAATAGTAATGATTGTTGCTCAACTTTTACAAAAACCACAGCCCCACCGAGCCTCCCACAAGAGGGCCTCCCAAACGATCAAGCACGGATGGTCAGTCCGTGGGGCCCTGATCCCCGTCGTACTAAGTTACGGCCAATTAGTCCACCGTTCATGACTTGACACAAGCCACTTCCATGTTATTTATCCTATACCCAATCCCTCAGTTATGGTTTAACTGTTGGCTAGGCTCCGCGGATTTGCCAGGCCCGAAAATCATAATTAATTCCCCTCGCGGGGAGACGGAAAGACAGAAGAACATGTCTTAATCGAAACTTAATTTAATTCAATTTAATTTTATTCTTTTTATCAGTAATTCTGGTAAAACACGCGTTCTCCACCGTATTATTTATCCAGCCAAGTCTTGTGATTCACCAGCACAAGCTCTGGTGATTTCATCAGTATTTTAACTGTTAACTTCCCCGATTTTTCCGTAGGACATATAATGCCAAAATGAGCTTGTAATCTATACAGAGATCCTGTCCCTTTTACAGGTAAAATTATTTTGTGTGTAGACGATGTCGATAGTATCATTTTGTATTGAAGGCTGTTAGATTTTACAGAAAATACGTAGATTCTTGAACCAAAAGTCGTAGATCTGCGGGAAAGGCCAAAAATACGTAGATCTACGTAAAAAGACGTAGAGTTGGCAGCACTGATTCCGCTGGCAATCACTGACCTAAAGCAATTTTCATTAGCTCTCTAATTCATGGCTCCGTCTCTAGACGACCCTTTTTCGAATACGAAAAATACCAAATTTAAAGGTTCTCAGGAATAGAATACCTTGAATACCTTGTAATTGGTTTTTTTTTTTTTTTTGGCTATTTTAGCCTTTCATTGTTACAGCTTCAGCCTCTTCAGCGAAAAATTCCTGCTGTGTTGCAGCCCATAGTTTCGAGCAGGGACGTAGCTAGAGAAAGAGTGCTTTGGTAGTGCTTATAGAGGCCACAGTGGAATATTGAAAAATTATACGACATTAACCCAAAAAAATATTTGGGGGGTTAAAGGGATTTTAGAGAGTTGTGGCCCAAAAAGCCAAAAATCCGAAAAATTCATGACTTCCGATTTTGATGAAAATTTATATTTAAGAATTCTGGCGTTATATTTTTTTCAAAAAACTGATTAGAACTACTCCTTTTTGGACTTGTTTGGAACTAGACCCAAATAGAATCTTTCGAGTCTTACTGGTTTTACGGCAGCGTTATCCCTTTAACGCAACACTGTTGCTATAAATCGTTAAAATTTTATGGGGAAAATTTGGCCTTATGCATTGAAGGGTTAAGGGCTTCGCACAGAAAGTGAGCTTTTTTTTTGATTTGAGATTTGATGAATTTTTTTTTATACTATTTTTATTCGTTTTTTTGATTCGAGAACATTTGATGACCTAGAATTGCAATTTCAATTTCCTGCCTTTGTTGTTTGCAATTTAATTTTGCACACATTGCACATCCTTTGAGATATTTTTGCTCCCAGAGGCTGAAATCGAACATTTGTTCAACTTCCGCTCGACGTTTTGCGCATTTTCACTTCCGTTTGAACGAATTTGATGCGTTTTTTCCCATCTTCTGGGTCCTGGAGCCGCTTCACCAAAGCTTAATGTTCAAACAGTTGTCCTTTATCAATTCGTTTTCATTTTTCTCTCCTTCTTATTGTTTGCTTTGCCATTTTCTTTTCTGTGCGAGATTCCATTTTATTGCTGTCATCAATGCAATTTGAATGCAATTTTTTTTTGATTTTGGCTTTCTTTTTCATCCGATTTGGTGGGGAAATGTTCCCTAACTGATATGGTTTTCGCTTATTAGCACAAAATTTAGATTTTTGTTTTTCGAAATCGTCCGAGGGTGGTGGCTAGGGGGGCGGCGGAAGTCTAGCTAACAAAAGTTCGCTTAGTTCGACCGCGAGAGAGAGAGAGAGAGAGGGAGAGAGAGAGAGAGAGAGCGAGAGAGACCTCTTAAACCAGCAAACATTTTAATAAGCTTTTTACAAAGGTGCTTACTATTCAAATGTTTCCAAGTAATTTTCCAAACTTTTTCCAAGCATATATAATATATGTGCTATATTAAATTCGTAAACATTTCCCATACGCTTTTCAAATGTGAATGAGATCTCTCCGTTGCTTACTGAAGCGTGTTTTGATTTGCACCCTGAGCTATAATTTTATCCACTTAGAGGGGAGAAAGTAAGTGGGCAGCTATAAATTTAGGTTCCTATCCGGTCGTCAAAAACGTAATGCATACACATGTGCTTAAAATTTCTTTTTTTTTTCCATAAATGTTTGGATGAAATATTATTTTAATGTTATAAATATTATTATCTACCTAAGTATTCAAACAAAAAAAAAAAAAAAATAACGCTCACCGCAGCGAGATTGAACCCGCCTACATCGGATTGTTACTGCTTGTTTAGGCTTGGAAAATATTTAATTCGAATGCTTGGATTTATATGTTTTCCAATCTCAAATCCAATTGAATAAAAAGAGAGCCGTTTTGGTTATTTACACTTGAATTCCAAATAAATTTCAACACTTGGATCCAAGCTTTTCATTTGCGGGCGCAAATTACTTCCAATTGATGAGAAAGAGTAAATGTTTGCTGGGAATTTGCTAACCAATGCTTTAAACTGTCTTTTTTAACAATATGCTGGCATTGTAAAAAAACTAATTGCTTTTTAGGTACAAAAGCGATTACTTTAGGAGTACTCACCAAAAGGAGTATTTCTGATTTTTATGAAAAAAAATTGTTCTTAAATTGTTTTGTTTTTTTTTCTCTTTTTGGTTTGCTTTTTTCTTTATTTTAAAAACTTTTACTTTTCTTAATTCTTTTCTAATTTTCTCGCCTCGGCTGACCCGCGAACCGCTGATTTCTGGGTTGGTAAGTCAGCGCCTTAAACATGCTTAAACATGCAGCTAAACATGCAAAAATGTGTCCGTCAAAACGCTAACTTGAGTTTTTGGTTGCTTAAGTTTTTTTGAAACGCTCGTATAGGACTTATCACAACAACTAATTTTCAATTGAACAAAAAACCTTGAAAAAAAAAAGATTATCTTCACCCGAGCCAGGAATCGAACCCCGACCCACACGGTTGCTGAGCGAGAGTCTTAACCCTAGAATGGTAAACATATTTTTTTTTCTCTGTAATGGTAACCTTCGCCTGTGAGGCGACTTTTTAAGAAAACGCATATTTATTCTTAAAAAACACAAATATTTATTAAACCAAAAATGAGAATATATTGAATGCATGTCTAATAACAAAAATTAACAAAAACCTATTCATTTTTTTCATATTTTATATACATATAACGCGTTAATACGAGTAAGCGTTCAGGAAATATCGCAAAAAAAAAAATTTGCTTCGCCTCACAGGCTATGTTTACCATTCTAGGGTTAAGCAGCAATCGTTGATTAATGAACCAACTCATCCACCTTCGGTCTCAAAGGGAGTAAACTTCAGTGTACTCGCCTTTCATATCTGAATCTGTTTTATTGTCGGTACTCCCGTACGGAGTATTTCAAGATTACTCGCTTTTGGGTTAATTACTTGCATTTACGCTCCTGAGCAGAGATAAAAGGAGCGAACACTACTCAGCCAGCTAGCACATAAGCGCACGTGACTTTTCGCAAATTGTTGCTGACAAATAGAATTTTAATGCGACGCACACTCACGCACGCACATACGCTCGCATGCGCACATACGCACCCGCTCACAACCCACGACACAAAGTGGTTTATTTGCGGAAAAAATGCATTTTTTGAAGTACCTTATTCCAATGTTTGATGTCTTTATCTGAGTTAAGCATTGTTTCAATAAGAAGCATAAATGATATTTTTTTCCGAAAAGGAAATTTTTATCCTCTATAAAGTTATTGAAAGTAAGAAAACATTTTTTCACCTAAAACCATGAAAATATTGGTAATATAAAGCAACATTTTTTTCTTATTATATTGTTTTGATGGCTCCTTTTGTTGGTTTTATATGAAAAAGTAGCATTTTATCGTCAAAATATAAAAAAAATTTAATCAATCCATGAAGAATTTTTGAAGTTATGAGCAATGTAACAGGCAGCTTTCTAAACATCAATTTTCCGCCTTTTATGGACAAAAACTTAGTTACCTTTGTTTACCTTTGTGCAGTACCTATATAAAAATGAAAGGTCGAGATGTCATCTTTCAATATCTGAAAGAAATTTTTGCCAAAAGCTGCCTACCAGTGAGTTATTCCAATTTAAATGAAAAAATAGTTGCAAAAAAAAATTTAAAAAATGGGGAATACTTTTAGGGGGCTGTTGAAATAAGAATTATGAATGGTATTTTATGCCTGTGACAGTTCATAAGATTTTAATACATGGGCAACGAATAATGGACGCCACAGTTCTTCCAATAGGAATGCTATCTGAAGAAGCCAAAGAGGCCCGAAACAAGGATTACCGAAAATACAGACTGATGTTTTCCAGGAAATGTGACAGAGTCTCTACGAATGAAGACGTTTTCTGTCGGCTAATGGCAACTTCGGATCCTTATATTACTTTTATAAGACGTTAACCCTCTAAAAATACCTTGGAATTAGATCCGGTCGTAATTGAAATGATAGCCGAATAAATTAAAAATTGTATTTCTTATTTGCAATAATTTCAAGAAGCTGTTCACATTTTGGGAATGGTGGTGGGGAATTCAGTTGTGGGTGGTGGGCGTGGCCGATTTCGATGGAAATTTCAGAATGTGTTTATATTGTCGTATTTAAGGTTTGTGTCTAATTTTATGACAATCCGAGCAAAAATAAAAGTTTTATATGCAAAAAGATTTTGGGGGTGTATGGGAGGTGGGTCGTGGGTGGTGGGCGTGGCCGATTTCGATGGAACTTTCAGAATGTGTTTATATTGTCGTATTTAAGGTTTGTGTATAATTTTATGACAATCCGAGCAAAAATAAAAGTTTTATATGCAAAAAGATTTTGGGGGTGTATGGGAGGTGGGAGGTGGGCGTGGCCGATATGGATGAAATTTTCAAATTTTCTTAATTTCACCTATAGCAATGGGTGTACCAAAATTCATTGCTCTACAACAACTCCTTCTATTTTTTTTCCAAAAAATATATGAAGCTAAACCACTGTGCGACATGCAGGTAAGTGCGGAGTTTTTTGTGTCGGACATGCCGTGCGAAAGGTGCGAGTGCGCGAGGATCCTTTCACTTAACGCGCGAGAATGAGAATATGCTCGAAAAATTCCCTTGGTTTGATGTTGCAGAGCGAACAATAATTTCAAATTTCGTTTTTTATTTTTTATTTTTTGACCTGGCAGCCCTCATAATGGGTCATTAGTGGAACTCATGCAGCTTCGCAAATTGTTGGAAATGAGAAATTTGTCACAAAACTGTCAAAATTTATATGAAAATTTGCGATTGGAAAAGTTGCGAAGGCATTTGCGAAGCTGCATGAGTACCACTAAAGACTTTCTCTTTGCTTTATTTGAAGCAAAATATTTCATTTCACATCATTGGCTAAGGTCGGATGGACCGAGATAAGTTTTTATTTATATGTTTATTTTTATTTTTTATTTTTAATTTAAGTACATTTCAGACATTGCATATCGTCATTGCGGTATTGCGCTGGCTTTTTTTGAAAGTATTTTATTATTATTTATTACAATCAATCACAACCTTACGCTACAATCAATTACTCAAAGCACTAGCTGCCACACTGAGCGAAAACTACGATTGTGTAATTAACAACGATTCGTAGTATACTACGACCAGGCGCGCAGCCAGGGGGGTTTTGGGGGTTAACCCCCCCCTTCATACTAAAAGTGTTGAATATTATTATCGTATTTACCTTTTGTGGATGCATTTATTGTCAACTTAACCAATCGCTTTTCAAAACACAAGGATATTCTTCTTGGTTTTCAAGTTTTATTTCCTCAAAGCGATACTGCAAAAGTTGATGATTTTTTAGACAAATTTAAAAAACTCTTTCAGTTTTATCAAGATGATTTAGAGGGAAATTTTGATGATTCAAAAATGGAGCTCACTGTTTGGTATAAATTAATTAATAATTTAGAAAAAAATGAAAGACCAAAAACAGTGTTTGACGCTATAAAATTTTGTAAAAAAGATATTTTACCAAATATTTTTAATTTATTAACTATTTTGGCTACTCTTCCAATAACCACATGTGAAAATGAGAGATCGTTTTCAACTCTCCGCCGACTCAAAACTTATCTTAGATCTACAATGACAGAACAGAGGTTAAATGCCTTAGCACTCCTCAACGTCCATCGATATCTTACTCCCAGTGTAGAGGACATACTAAATAAACTTGCTGAAAGCAAGCGCAGACTTAACATTGCACTTTAAATTGAATAAGTTCCTTCGAAAATACTTTTTTTACTTTGTACACCTTATAAAAATGTAAAATATTTATGTAAATATATTTTAATTATATATTTTGTAAGCTTTTTACGAAAATAAAAACAAAAAATATTTAGAAAAATTTTCTGCGAACCCCCCCCCAAATTGAAATCCTGGCTGCGCGCCTGACTACGACCGTAGTTATTTTACCACAAAACTGTTGTACTTGACGTACTCAAACATGCTTTAACAGCCATGCGTATGATGTCGAAAAGAAATCTTTGCGTCAAATGTTAGGGGAATGGTATTATAGAAATAGACCGTCACGCAAAAGTTTTGAAGAGCTTTTACTAATTTTAAAGGAACAAAATCTTGATGTGCCAATAAGTGCAAAGTAATCAAAAACAAAACAAAAAGATAGCTTAACCGTTACAAAAATGTGCGCTGGTTTATTCTCATATTTTGGAATCGCAAACCAATTGGAAATATTGATGGCATCCATGGAAAGAAGCGCCAAAAGGACTTTGCCAACTTTTTTGAAACGTTAATCGACGCGCTCTGCATTATTTATCCCGATCCATACACCGCAACGGCTTTAAAGTAGGGATGTGCCCACTTGTCGGTTACTTACTTTGTCTTTAGTTTTCAATAAAATGTATGTATTATGACACACTTTGCATCATGCTAAGTTCGTGAAAATATATGACCGTATAAAGGGTCCTTTAGAGAAAAATACTAGAGAAAAATTTCTCATTTTAGAATTGCCCGTACTCGGCAATTCCGTTTTGCTATCTTTCGTTGTGTCAAACATGAAGCTGGCTGCGACAAGATTTTTGACATTTGCTTCATTCGTTTTCTTTTTTCGGCCTGTTAAGACAGGGAATTTTTTCGGGAAATATTAAATGAAATTAGTATTACAAATGACGGTGATTAATTCAATTTTCTTGTTCATTTTTATTAACACTCAAATTTGCTCTCAAATAATTCAAAGTTACGCCAACAGAGCTATTTTTTCTCTTTTTTCTTCAAATCAACCATAAATCAGGGATACATAATTATGTTATTTTAAGAGATTCTGAAAATCAACCCTGCACGAACGGGGATATTTTTCATAATTTTTTCATACGTGTAAAAGGTAAAACAACTTAAAACGAAAATTTTATAAAAATTGCCGGCTATAATTACCCTAATGTAAAAGGGCACATTAGAAGAAAATACAAGGTTACAATAAAACAAGTAAGAAAGCTAAAGTCGGTCAAGCCCGACTTTGAAATACCCAGCGTCCCGACATTATGAGCGCACTATGTTTTGCTTCTCTATTTGTGGGCGTGGCAGTGGGAGGGCAACATAAATTATTTCCCCACACCTTTCATTCGCCTTGGTGAACCTATGTTGCGAATTTGAAGCTTCTACGCCTTTTACTTCACAAGTTACGATAAGCCCTTATTTTTGGGCGAGGAGGGCGGCGTCCATTTTTTGCCAGGAAATGTCCCGTTTCGTAGTTTACCAGCACACCAAATATCAATGGAATGTGTTGAGTGGTTCGCAAGTTACAAGCATTTTACTGAAAACAGAATAAATTTATTTGTGGGCGTGGCAGTGGGCGGATGTCTCCCATTTTTACTTAGGATCATACTCGGACCCCGATATACATGTGTGGGCCTCATATACCGACTTTTGTTGAATTTCTTTATGAAAACCGCCCTTTTTCCACGCCCACTTTTTCATTTTTTCCGAATTCTAATCGGAGGCTTAAATATACGCTCAAATTCTAAGTTTCATTAAACTACAGGAGATTTCCGATTTAACGAGTATTCGCGTTAGCGAGTTTCGCATTTAACGAGCATTTAAATTCGTTCCATTGAGTATCTTATATAACGAGCAAAATGGCACAAAATTTTTTGTGTGCACTCGGTTTAGCGAGCAACATAAGAAATCAGTGAAAAAGCATAAAGAGAACCAAAGAGGAATCCAAGAAATAGTTAAGCGAGGAGAAAAGCGCATGTGCTGCGCCAACTGCCGCAAGCAGTCAATGTATGAAAAGTGGTGTCCGACCGAAGGTGGATTTTTAGCCGAAGCCGAACAATCGGCAGAGTTGAAGACTTCGGCCGAAGACCGAAGGCCGAAGCCGAATGCAAAACATTTTACAGTAAGGAAACAAAATCAGTCTTTATTCATTTGACAAGCACAAAAAACAAAACAAAATAACACCTCAGTAACAAAAAAAACAAGTAAGGGTGTTATAGTCAGGCGAGCCTGACAATAGAATACCCGACACAGACACTTATGTTCGAATAATTTTTAATATAAAGAGGTGTTTAAGGACATATTGGGCCCATATACCGACTTTTGTTAAATTTCTTTATAAAAACCGCCCATTTGCCACGCCCAATTTTTCAATTTTTTGGGGATTCTAATCGGACCTTTATATATACGCTTAAAATCTAAGTCTCATTGAAATATTTCAATAAAGTCCGCTTTTGAGGCATTTTTTGGATTTTTGTGACAGACCCTAGTACTAGAGGTACCCTTAATAATGGTTCTTTCGAAAAATTTTTTGGGGAGGACGTTACTGGCTATCAAGGAAGCATACGTGCCAACTTTCGTTCAAGTCGCATTTGTATTTCGGGTGTAGGAAACAATTTTCGAAAAACACCCTTATGCCACGCCCACTTTTCAAATTTTTTGAAATCATATTACTTGCCTTTAAACATGTTCAAAAACCAAGTTTCAACAAAATATCTTGAAAAACTCAGGTTTTAGAGCAGTTTTTGTGATTTTCATAACAGACCCTAGTACTGGAGGTATCCATAAAAATGGTCCGATCGGGTCCATTCTCGAACTTGTTCTTACTCATGTCCCCGTGAGTACGCATACCAAATTTTGTCAAGATAGCTCAACTCCTTCGATAAGATAACTGTATACAGACAGACGGACATGTCTAAATCGAATCTCCTGGTGACGCTGATCATTTCTATATATATTTTGTATGGTCTATCTCGACTGGTTCTGGGTGTTACACACAACCCAACAAATGCAATATACCCTCGACACAGAGTGTGTCAGGTATAAAAAAACTTTCAATTAATAATCAAAATTAAAAAGCTTAATATTATAAGCTAAAAATAGTAGCTTATCAGCATTTTTTCCGAGGATTTGATCGTCGTTCAGTATACAGTTGACCGGCAGCGCTAAAGAGTTGTTCGCTGGGCACGCTTGTTGGAGGGGCAGATAAATATTTCTCGGCCATGCGTTTAATGTTGAAAAGTTTTGTGCAATTGTGCAAAATTTTACGGCAATAATTCACTAGTGTAAAAGGTCTCAATGAAGCAATTGAAAATCTATCGTGACTTTTTTACTTCCATTAAAATTCAAAAATATTCGGCTAAATTATTCGGCTTTTTCCAGCCGAAGCCGAAGCCGAAGATTAAGAATTGGCCGATTATGCCGATTACCGAAGCCGAAGCCGAACCTTCGATCGGACACTAATGAAAAGTAATGTTCAATTTTGCGTGACCTGCGTGAAATCGAAAAAGCGCAGGCGCTGTTGGACTTACCGCTTTAATTGTGCACAGTTTTTCAGTCATGTCAATTTTTACCAACCTAGGGGCTAGGACCACGATTCTTGGTCTTAGGTAGAAGGAACTACGAAAATTAAAAGGAAAAAATTGTGGAGAATTCTTTGCCCCACCCGGGGGAAGTTGGATTGCTACAGGTCTGGTATAAATCAGAATCGCCATGTAATCAAGCAAAAGATTTCTCAAACCCCTCCCCCTTTTTTAACGCAAAAATACATTTTTCTACTGGCAACACTGCAGTTATTTACTTATCATCATTACTCTTTGACAGTAAACTCTCAATTCAATTCATCAAATTTTCTTTGAATTTTTGTTAAAAAACGGGGTTTCAGCGAACTTTAAACTAACGATCTTCCGTAAATAAAGCATTCTGAGAAATATTTTGGACTACATGTTGAATAATTTCATATCTAGAAGCTGTAAAAAATATCGCGCAATTGAAAAGACCTAGGTTAATTTTCCCCCTCTTTTTGTTCGGTTTATAAAAGAATGCCCCATATTACCTATGTATTTTATAATTTAAACAAAACGTGATCTCATAAGTTTTTTACTCTGTTTACATAGACGTTATGTATATGTTTAATATGAACCAAAATGAAGAGTTGTTATGTTTTTTTTTTTGTTGTTATAATAATTCTTTTGAAATAAAAAATTGTTTATAAGCCCAATTTATAATTTTAATCTCTTACAATAAGAAAAAAATGATTTTATGATGGTACTCAATTTAACGAAAAATTCGATTTAACGAGAAGTGCTGGCAACATTGAGCTCGTTAAATCGGAAATCTCCTGTATTTCGAAAAAGTCCGATTTTAAGGCAGTTTTGGGATTTTTGTGACAGACCCAAGTACTGGAGGTACCCTTAAAAATGGACCGATCAAGGAAATTTTTTGGAAGGATGTTTAAGGCTACAAAGGAAGCATAAGTGCCAAATTTCGTTCAAGTCCCATTTGAATTTCGGGTGTAGGAGACAATTTTCGAAAACCGCCCTTCTGCCACGCCCACTTTTCCCATTTTCGGAAATAATATTACTGAGCTTTAAATATGATCAAATTTCATCAAAATATCTTGAAAAACATCGGATTTAGAGCAGTTTTTGTGATTTTCGTTACAGACCCTAGTACTGGAGGTACCCCTAAAAATGGTCCGATCGGGTCCATTCTCGAACTTGTTCTTACTCATGTCCCCGTGAGCACGCATACCAAATTTTGTCAAGATAGCTCAATTTCTTCGATAAGATAACTGTATACAAACAGACGGACAGACGGACAGACGGACGGACATGTCTAAATCAAATCTCCTGGTGACACTGATCATTTCTATATATATTTTTTATGGTCTATCTCGACTAGTTCTGGGTGTTACACACAAACGCAATATACCCTCGACACAGAGTGTGTCGGGTATAAAAATTGGGTTTTTGTGAGTAAAAGATTAGAACTTCACAAATAAAAAACATTTAAAAAATTTTACGAAAAAAGACCTCTCCAGTTTTTTTTTATATTTTTTTTATTACTATTGTTTACAAAATAAAATACTTATTGAAAGAATTCGTTTGCAGATTCGCAAGCTATGATGCCTATTTCAGATGTCTTAAAATGCACTTTGTAACTCTGCGAAAATATAACATATGTATATAATTTATTTTGCGTGTCAGGTCACTATAGAAGTAGATAAATTAGAGGAAGGGCGGGTAATGTGGCATACCTAATAGTTTTTTGCCGCCAACAACTACAATTTTTATCTGATTAAAATACTGTTGAACTATTGATATAATATGAATGTTAGGCACACACTACGTTAACTGTTTAAGCGTTGGGGCTCCTTGTTTTTGACATATTTATCAATATATAAAAAAACTCGAATATCGGCAATTGCAAAATTTGGAGGGTAATGTGGTACACCAGGTCTGGTAATGTGGTATAGTATACCACAACACCTGTAAATAATTTTTTTTTTTCTAATAAACAAGTTGTGGTTTGTGTTTTATTTATTTATTTATGTTTTAAGAAAGATAAAAGATTATTTGCAAGAATTGCAAAGAAAAATGGCACTGCGATTTGGAATACATTTTTCATGAGCCCAAACGAGCTCGCATTGCAGACATGTGACCCATGCTATAATAACTGCATCGTCCCCATAGGCTTTATCGCCATAATTACACACATTTTCTTTTCATAGTTCTATTAAAACCTGAAGCTATTAAGCGTAGTTCCGTTAACCCTGTGTGTTTAGTTAAAGAGAAAAGCTACTATACCACATTACCCGCCTATACCACATTACCACATACCACCCGCCATTACTCTATATGTAGATTAAAAGATGAAAACTTATTCTGTTGAACAAAAATAATACCTTATAAAAAAAAAAGGAAAAAGACCTTCCCTATTTTTGGATACATTGTTACTGACAGTGCGATCAAAAAATGTCAAATCAAAAAAAATTAAGTTAAAAGCCCTGCAGATTCAAAAGTTATGAGACTTTTTCTGAGAGTGCATAAAATACGCTTAAAACAAGTGTAGTATAGGAGTTAAAAAGTACTTATTCAAACGTAACGTTTGTATAGATGTTTAGAAAAAAGTGTTTTTATACCCAGCGTAAGCTGGGTATATTAGTTTTGTGCGAATCTTGTAACAGGGAGAATTAAGCTCCGGAGATATAGACAAATATATATAGAAACGATCAGGATCAAAAACTGAATCGATTTAGACATGCCCGTCTGTCCGTCTGTCCGTCCGTCCGTCCGTCCGTCCGTCCGTCCGTCCGTCCGTCCGTCCGTCCGTCCGTGGTCGGATCTCCTCCGAAACGGCTGAACCAACTTAACTTCCAAAGTAGAAGGCGTAGAAGCTTCAAATTCGCAACATAGGTTCATCAAGGCGAATGAAAGGTGTAGGAAAATAATTTATGTGGCACGACCACTGCCACGCCCACAAATAGAGAAGCAAAACATAGTGCGCTCATAATGTGGGGACGCTGGGTATTTCAAAGTCGGGCTTGACCGACTTTAGCTTTCTTACTTGTTTTTATGTTATAACACTTATGAATGTAATTGGCAACGTTATTATATGTATACTAATTTGTTGCTCTTTTGGGCTCCTAATTGTTATACGGTATGCGCTCTCTGAGAAAATATAGTAATCAAAACAAAACGAAATATTATAATCTCCTACAAAGTTTGATTTTCGTGCACTTTTAAAAGAAAAAAAATTTTTTAATTAAAATAAACAAGTTTATTGTGGAAATAAATTATTTTGAGAAGTATATATCCAAGCCCATCAAGTTGTTTGTTTTTATTTTTTAATATTCTTTCATAAACCATAATTTTTAGTGTCGAAATCTATTAAAGTAAAAGATTTCTTTACTGTTAGGAAAGACAATGAGACGGCTTCAAGAGCTACTAAAGTAACAGAAATGGCCAATTTCTTAAAGAGAGAAGCTCCTTTTAAATTAAATGAACAACTTTTGAAAGAGAATCTCAATATTTTGATATTGAATTAAAAAAAAAAATGGCAAGAGGTCAGTAGGAAACTTCATACATTCAAAATGAAATACAGCTCATTTTTGGATTCCGAATTCGATATTGAAAAGTTTAACGATAATAATGTAAGTCATTGTTTTGATTTGTTGAAACAGTATGAAAAAAATTTTTTTTTTCAATTGTAAAGCCTACAGTGGCCACATGTAACGTGGATGATGGAGAAGTAAGTCTGGTAAACGAATTACTCGTTCGTTTAATCTCACTAATGTTAATATAATTTATAGAAACCAAGTACAAGTAAAGGTCGGCCTTCAATTTTTTTTGAAGAAGCTTCTGAAAGAAGTAAACGGAGAAAAGTAAATGAGGTCATTCATTCTGTTCCTCCGAATGCAGAAGTTCACTTGCAAGATTTGTTGAACAAAACAGCGTCAAGTATTTTAAGCCTATGCAACATTAATGAAAACTTGAATGCAGTTTTTGATTGTAAATGGGGCTTCGACGGCAGCTCGGGGCATAGTACAGTAGAATCTCGCAAAAGTTACCGCTCGAATGAGTTAAACGCTTGGTTAAGTTAATCGAATTTCAGCGCCCACGTAGCGTTCTAAAAAGTTAATGTTGGCGTTAACTTTTCTGAGCGTAATTTTTTTTCTTTTCCTTTTTTTCCTTAAATCAACCCTATTTCATGTGTATTACGTGGAATAGCGAAGAAAAACAAAATAAGACAACGCGTATCATAACGGTAACAGTTTAAAATGACAAATTCGATCGAAGCGTGCAGCCTTATTGTGAAATAGAAGTTGTTAAAAAAAAATTGAGTTAAACTATATCTGTGTAAAACTGATTTAAAATAAAAACTTTAAATAAAATAAGCATGTAATGTTTGCATAAACATATTTTTATGCATGTAGTCTCTATTTCATTAATTTTTTCGATTTTGAAAGACATTTAGAAAAGTTAATAATTCGGAAAAGTTGATTACCCCTGGGACAAATCGATTAACTTTTGCGAGATTCTACTGTATTTACAAACAGAAATTTAAAGAAGAAGGCGAAAGTGACGAATTTATTTTTCTCGTGGCTTTATTTCCACTAAAAATTATCAGCGCTAGCACTCAACAATCGATTTGGCTTAACAAAACACCTTCATTGCCGATTTTTTGTAGACCAATTAAGATTTTATTTTCAAAGGAAAATCCAGAATTGATTCGAAAAGTCGAAAAGGATATAGCGAACCAAACAGAACGCCTTAGCACAAGATCTTTCGATGTTAACAACTGTAAAGTTAACGTGTCCTTTCAAATGCATCTAACGATGATCGATGAAGCAGTTGTTAATGTGCTGAGCGCAACTAAGGCATCAAATAGTTGTTACCTTTGTGGCGCAACTCCAATTCTGATGAATAGTTTTAATAAGAAAAAAATGATTTTATGATGGTACTCAATTTAACGAAAAATTCGATTTAACGAGAAGTGCTGGCAACATTGAGCTCGTTAAATCGGAAATCTCCTGTATTTCGAAAAAGTCCGATTTTAAGGCAGTTTTGGGATTTTTGTGACAGACCCAAGTACTGGAGGTACCCTTAAAAATGGACCGATCAAGGAAATTTTTTGGAAGGATGTTTAAGGCTACAAAGGAAGCATAAGTGCCAAATTTCGTTCAAGTCCCATTTGAATTTCGGGTGTAGGAGACAATTTTCGAAAACCGCCCTTCTGCCACGCCCACTTTTCCCATTTTCGGAAATAATATTACTGAGCTTTAAATATGATCAAATTTCATCAAAATATCTTGAAAAACATCGGATTTAGAGCAGTTTTTGTGATTTTCGTTACAGACCCTAGTACTGGAGGTACCCCTAAAAATGGTCCGATCGGGTCCATTCTCGAACTTGTTCTTACTCATGTCCCCGTGAGCACGCATACCAAATTTTGTCAAGATAGCTCAATTTCTTCGATAAGATAACTGTATACAAACAGACGGACAGACGGACAGACGGACGGACATGTCTAAATCAAATCTCCTGGTGACACTGATCATTTCTATATATATTTTTTATGGTCTATCTCGACTAGTTCTGGGTGTTACACACAAACGCAATATACCCTCGACACAGAGTGTGTCGGGTATAAAAATTGGGTTTTTGTGAGTAAAAGATTAGAACTTCACAAATAAAAAACATTTAAAAAATTTTACGAAAAAAGACCTCTCCAGTTTTTTTTTATATTTTTTTTATTACTATTGTTTACAAAATAAAATACTTATTGAAAGAATTCGTTTGCAGATTCGCAAGCTATGATGCCTATTTCAGATGTCTTAAAATGCACTTTGTAACTCTGCGAAAATATAACATATGTATATAATTTATTTTGCGTGTCAGGTCACTATAGAAGTAGATAAATTAGAGGAAGGGCGGGTAATGTGGCATACCTAATAGTTTTTTGCCGCCAACAACTACAATTTTTATCTGATTAAAATACTGTTGAACTATTGATATAATATGAATGTTAGGCACACACTACGTTAACTGTTTAAGCGTTGGGGCTCCTTGTTTTTGACATATTTATCAATATATAAAAAAACTCGAATATCGGCAATTGCAAAATTTGGAGGGTAATGTGGTACACCAGGTCTGGTAATGTGGTATAGTATACCACAACACCTGTAAATAATTTTTTTTTTTCTAATAAACAAGTTGTGGTTTGTGTTTTATTTATTTATTTATGTTTTAAGAAAGATAAAAGATTATTTGCAAGAATTGCAAAGAAAAATGGCACTGCGATTTGGAATACATTTTTCATGAGCCCAAACGAGCTCGCATTGCAGACATGTGACCCATGCTATAATAACTGCATCGTCCCCATAGGCTTTATCGCCATAATTACACACATTTTCTTTTCATAGTTCTATTAAAACCTGAAGCTATTAAGCGTAGTTCCGTTAACCCTGTGTGTTTAGTTAAAGAGAAAAGCTACTATACCACATTACCCGCCTATACCACATTACCACATACCACCCGCCATTACTCTATATGTAGATTAAAAGATGAAAACTTATTCTGTTGAACAAAAATAATACCTTATAAAAAAAAAAGGAAAAAGACCTTCCCTATTTTTGGATACATTGTTACTGACAGTGCGATCAAAAAATGTCAAATCAAAAAAAATTAAGTTAAAAGCCCTGCAGATTCAAAAGTTATGAGACTTTTTCTGAGAGTGCATAAAATACGCTTAAAACAAGTGTAGTATAGGAGTTAAAAAGTACTTATTCAAACGTAACGTTTGTATAGATGTTTAGAAAAAAGTGTTTTTATACCCAGCGTAAGCTGGGTATATTAGTTTTGTGCGAATCTTGTAACAGGGAGAATTAAGCTCCGGAGATATAGACAAATATATATAGAAACGATCAGGATCAAAAACTGAATCGATTTAGACATGCCCGTCTGTCCGTCTGTCCGTCCGTCCGTCCGTCCGTCCGTCCGTCCGTCCGTCCGTCCGTCCGTCCGTCCGTGGTCGGATCTCCTCCGAAACGGCTGAACCAACTTAACTTCCAAAGTAGAAGGCGTAGAAGCTTCAAATTCGCAACATAGGTTCATCAAGGCGAATGAAAGGTGTAGGAAAATAATTTATGTGGCACGACCACTGCCACGCCCACAAATAGAGAAGCAAAACATAGTGCGCTCATAATGTGGGGACGCTGGGTATTTCAAAGTCGGGCTTGACCGACTTTAGCTTTCTTACTTGTTTTTATGTTATAACACTTATGAATGTAATTGGCAACGTTATTATATGTATACTAATTTGTTGCTCTTTTGGGCTCCTAATTGTTATACGGTATGCGCTCTCTGAGAAAATATAGTAATCAAAACAAAACGAAATATTATAATCTCCTACAAAGTTTGATTTTCGTGCACTTTTAAAAGAAAAAAAATTTTTTAATTAAAATAAACAAGTTTATTGTGGAAATAAATTATTTTGAGAAGTATATATCCAAGCCCATCAAGTTGTTTGTTTTTATTTTTTAATATTCTTTCATAAACCATAATTTTTAGTGTCGAAATCTATTAAAGTAAAAGATTTCTTTACTGTTAGGAAAGACAATGAGACGGCTTCAAGAGCTACTAAAGTAACAGAAATGGCCAATTTCTTAAAGAGAGAAGCTCCTTTTAAATTAAATGAACAACTTTTGAAAGAGAATCTCAATATTTTGATATTGAATTAAAAAAAAAAATGGCAAGAGGTCAGTAGGAAACTTCATACATTCAAAATGAAATACAGCTCATTTTTGGATTCCGAATTCGATATTGAAAAGTTTAACGATAATAATGTAAGTCATTGTTTTGATTTGTTGAAACAGTATGAAAAAAATTTTTTTTTTCAATTGTAAAGCCTACAGTGGCCACATGTAACGTGGATGATGGAGAAGTAAGTCTGGTAAACGAATTACTCGTTCGTTTAATCTCACTAATGTTAATATAATTTATAGAAACCAAGTACAAGTAAAGGTCGGCCTTCAATTTTTTTTGAAGAAGCTTCTGAAAGAAGTAAACGGAGAAAAGTAAATGAGGTCATTCATTCTGTTCCTCCGAATGCAGAAGTTCACTTGCAAGATTTGTTGAACAAAACAGCGTCAAGTATTTTAAGCCTATGCAACATTAATGAAAACTTGAATGCAGTTTTTGATTGTAAATGGGGCTTCGACGGCAGCTCGGGGCATAGTACAGTAGAATCTCGCAAAAGTTACCGCTCGAATGAGTTAAACGCTTGGTTAAGTTAATCGAATTTCAGCGCCCACGTAGCGTTCTAAAAAGTTAATGTTGGCGTTAACTTTTCTGAGCGTAATTTTTTTTCTTTTCCTTTTTTTCCTTAAATCAACCCTATTTCATGTGTATTACGTGGAATAGCGAAGAAAAACAAAATAAGACAACGCGTATCATAACGGTAACAGTTTAAAATGACAAATTCGATCGAAGCGTGCAGCCTTATTGTGAAATAGAAGTTGTTAAAAAAAAATTGAGTTAAACTATATCTGTGTAAAACTGATTTAAAATAAAAACTTTAAATAAAATAAGCATGTAATGTTTGCATAAACATATTTTTATGCATGTAGTCTCTATTTCATTAATTTTTTCGATTTTGAAAGACATTTAGAAAAGTTAATAATTCGGAAAAGTTGATTACCCCTGGGACAAATCGATTAACTTTTGCGAGATTCTACTGTATTTACAAACAGAAATTTAAAGAAGAAGGCGAAAGTGACGAATTTATTTTTCTCGTGGCTTTATTTCCACTAAAAATTATCAGCGCTAGCACTCAACAATCGATTTGGCTTAACAAAACACCTTCATTGCCGATTTTTTGTAGACCAATTAAGATTTTATTTTCAAAGGAAAATCCAGAATTGATTCGAAAAGTCGAAAAGGATATAGCGAACCAAACAGAACGCCTTAGCACAAGATCTTTCGATGTTAACAACTGTAAAGTTAACGTGTCCTTTCAAATGCATCTAACGATGATCGATGAAGCAGTTGTTAATGTGCTGAGCGCAACTAAGGCATCAAATAGTTGTTACCTTTGTGGCGCAACTCCAATTCTGATGAATAGTTTTAATGCATTTAACAGAACAATCAAAGATGAATGTACCAAATACGGCTTATCGACACAACACGCTTGGATAAAATCTTTTGAATGCCTTTTGCACAATGCCTATAGGTTGCCTTTTAAGTGTTGGCGTGTTAACAAAACAATTTTGAGTGAGAACAAAAATAGGATACGCGACAACTTTAAAGAAGAAATGGGACTTATAGTAGATAGAGTGAAAACAGGATATGGGACTTCCAATGATGGAAACACAGCAAGGCGTTTTTTTGAAAAAGTCGATGTTTCAGCTAAAAAAAGAACTCATAGCTAATTTTTCATTGATTTTGAGAACGCTGGCTTCGGGAAGAGAAATAAACAAAATTAATTTCGAAATACTTCTGAAGGAAACGTTCAAAATATATGTTGAAAATTATTCATGGTATTATATGCCGGTGATAGTTCACAAAATCTTAGTGCATGGAATTCAAATAATCAATAACTTCGCTATACCTATAGGTATGTTATCCGAAGATGCACTGGAAGCTAAACATAAAGAATTTCGAAAGGCGCGCCTAGAAAACACAAGAAAATGTTCCAGAAGCGCTTGCAATACAAGAATTTTTAGACATATGCTTCTCTCAACAGATCCAATTATATCAAACAATCCAAAGATTTGCAGCATCAAATGTATGAGATTGGTGCAAATTTATACGATGTTCGCGTCTTAAGTCTTTGCTCTATCTCTGTTGCTTTTTATATCAGAACTGTGTACGCAAAGACTTAAGACGCGAACGTGAAAACAGTAATGAAATCCTACGTAATTAAAAGACATCCCCTAAGGTTGGACCGTGTTTTTTTTATTTTTTGTGCTAAATACACATTTAAATTTTACAAATAAATATCATTCATTAATATTTTCTGAATTGTTATGCGATTTTCGGGAGTTTCAAAAGTACTCTATTTACCAACTTTGAGTGGGCGTAGCTCAAAAAGTGGGCGTGGTAGCAAATTTAAATTAGGTTTTTCCACTTTTGGAGCACAACAGTAAACTCTGTTCCGAATTTCAAGCTTCTAGGACTAAAATTGCGGAATTTGGGGCCACCCTTTACATGGGGGATGGGGGTTTGGGGTGGTTCGATTTTCAAAATTTTTTCTAAATTTCTTATTTTTATGAAAATAAACCTCCATTTCAAATTTAATTGGTCTAGCACAACTCCTTCTATTTTTGGCCACGAGATGTATGGAGAGGCGACACTGTGTGACGTGCGAAGTAAAGAAACGGTTGTTTGTTGAATGTTCCGAAACAATCTCTGTTTCCCTTTCTTTCTCATGCACTCAAATGGCATGTTTTCGAAACATGTTTCATAAGTGTGATCGGCGAGTAACAAACCTGTAGGAAGTTGAATTTGTGCAGAAGTATTCTTCGACTACTTCCCAAATCTACAGTACTACTCGCTCGTAATTTCCCCGCAAATGCCTTGAACTGTAAACTTTTACTCTGAGGTGCCATTCGAAAATCGACAGTCGCGTTTGAACTAGTGCAGTAGTAGAGGCAACAGGGCCAATTCAGTAAATTTGCTATAGATGGGCGACCGGCCCACGCTGTCGTAGCTCACAGCGTAGCGCGTGCACCCCGCGATCCGAAGGACCCAGGTTCAAATCCCAAGCCAAGCGAACGCCGATATTTTTTTTTTTCATTATTAGTAAAAATTTGAATCCTAAGAGGAATAAAAAGCAAGTGTATAAAAAAGAAAGGTTTCAAATTGTCAGAAAATGTTGAGCGAATTTGTGCGCAAAGATGTGAGACAGCATTGGTGAAGACTTGTTTTTCAATCCAATTATTTAAGTTTTTCGAAACATGCCATTCTTCCACATTTTTTCGCCTGCGACAGGAATCGAACTCGAGCCATCCAGATTCCTAAATGAATACGTTTTCACTACGCCACGGACCTATCTGACTCACGCACAGCATATATATTAGATTAATGTGTGGGCAAAATTGAATTGTTGAATATGCCACTAGTTAGGTACTACCGTCCGTGTCTCTACTCTCGTACTAGTTCTTTTTACTACACTCGAGAACTACTCGCTAGGGTCCGATTCACCCCAATCTTCCTAAAGGGAAGAGCTATGGCTTATATCGAAAATAAATGTTTCTTTTATAAGTACCAAACATACATATCAAGTGAAACAAGTAAGGGTGTTATAGTCAGACGAGCCTGACAATAAAATACCCGACACAGACACACATGTTTAAATAATTTTTAAACCACGCCAAGAAAACAGAACCACTAAGAAAGAATATTCAACAGGTTTTTAAGCCCATTAGGGGCCCCATATGCCGACTTTTGTTAAATTTCTTTATGAAAACCGCCCCTGTACCACGCCCTATTTTTAGATTTTCTTTAAATTCTAATCGGAGGCTGAAATATACACTCAAATTCTAAGTTTAATTGAAATATTTCGAATAAGTCCGATTTTAAGGCCGTTTTGGGATTTTTGTGACAGACCCTGGTACTGGAGGTACCCTAAATAAGTACAGTATAAACTCGGTAACCGCAACACATAAAAGTCGAGGCTGTTTCCCAAACCGAGGTTGTTACACTTACCGAGGATACTAAAAAAGCAAAATAAAAATACTATTTAGGATCCTTTAAAGCAGGAAACTAAACTTTTATTTCGAAGCTCATGTTACATTTTTAAAAACAAACGAGTTTTTGAGTTTTTCACAAAAAAAAAAATGTAAAAATACGATTAAGGCCCTTTTTATATGCTTAAAAACAAACCATTTTTTTAAGTTCATGTTAATTTTTAAAAAGAAACGAAAATTGAAACTCTTTTAAACAATTTTCACAAATTATGTAAAAAATTTTATACTTTTTTGAACATGTCTGTTATTTTTAATTGTACTTTTTCAGTAGTAAGGTTTTTGAAAACACAGGTCTCACGAAGTTCCTTTAGAGTAGGGATGTCTTTAATTGGAATGTCGTTTTCCTCGGACCATTGAATGCATGTGTTGAATGAACTTAAAGCAACTTCTCCCTTCACGTTGGGAGGTGGTATAGATTCTATAGATTCTGAACTGTTAAAGGAAAATAGAAGAGGAAAGAAAGAAAACAAAACAAACCCGAAAAACATACATATTTGAATATAAAAAATGGGAAGTTGCGGTTATAGAGGTCCCTCCTTTTTGTTTTTGGTTGCACTTATAAAGGTTACAGTGACACAATTCGGGTTGTTGCGAAAATCGAGGAGTTCCATGTATCGAGACTTGCGGTTACCGAGTTTATACTGTAAATGACCGAGCAAGAGAATTTTTGGAGAGGATGCTACGTGCTAACTTGCGCTCAAGTCCCATTTGAATTTCGGGTGTAGGAAACAATTTTCAAAAAACTACCGTCTGCCACGCCCTCTTTTCCAATTTTTGGAACTCATATTATTTGCCTTTGTATGTATATGTATATGTTCAAATGTAAAAAATCATCAAAATATCTTGAAAAACTCAAGTTTAAGAGCAGTTTTTGTTATTTTCGTAACAGACCCCAGTACTGGAGGTATCCTTAAAACTGGCTCCGTCGGGTCCATTCTCGAACATGTTCTAACTTATGGCATCGTCAGCACGTATACCAAATTTCATCAAGATAGCTCAACTCCTTCGATAATAAAACTGTTTTTGGGTATTACACACAACCACATAAACGCAATATACACTCTCGACACAGAGTGTGTCGGGTATAAAAGTGTTCCTCATTCATAGGAAGGATATTAAATAAGACTCCAAATAGAAGGCAATAAAATTATTTTTAAGCAAGTTATGTATGTGACTGCTTGTGGCTAACACATTGAATGGAACATAATGCCAATATTCGCTGTTCATTTTTCGAGGTTACAAAATCAAAAATAGCATTATTGACGATATCGAGCAGTTTAATATGCTACAAAACTTTCGTTGCTTTTATTTCCTGGAACAATTTTCACAATTTCAGCTCGCTGGAAAGGGTAGTTCTTCATATCCTTTCGTTTTAAATTTGAATACTGTTTCGTATCTGATTTAATCTTTTTTCGCAATTAATTTCAAAATAAATTGTTGCAATATGTATAAAGTTCCCAAAAGTGTGCCTTTGTTCCATTCATTTGAAATACTCCATTCAAATTTTCAACCGTTTTTCAGATCACCGATCTTCATTCAAATAAGAGAACAAAAACTTAAACTGATTTTTGCAAAAATAAACAATTTTTTCCGAATCAAAATAAAATTCATTTGCAAAGAATTGGGTTATTTAAAATTGGTTTTATTCATTGAGCTTTAAATCCACTGGAATTCCATTCTTTCGAAACTAGAGAATTGTAAAATCTCGTCCCATAGATTTTCTCTTTGATATTGCCAAGAAAAAAAGAATAATAATTATCAAAATAATAATAACACAAATATTTGCGAGGTGTAAACACACCTAGGAGTATGCAGCATGATTTCAAAAAATGTTTCAATAGATTTGGCAAAATGAAAACATCATGTTTGCATGCTGCACAGTTTTGCATCTCGCAAAAAACATACTTCACAGGCGGTGGTCGAGCTTTGAAGAATATCTGTGCGCCAAAATGTGTGTTAAGCACTTTGGGGCTAAGCACAAATGAAATGCAGGCTGTCTTGTATTTCTCAGTGCTATTATTTACGGTTAAACGGTAAAATTGGAATTTCATTTGAATTTCATTTGAATTTCATTTGAATTTAATGAAGAAGTTTAAATACCAATTTCCGTGTGTGATGTTCGTTTGGTGCTCAATTGGACTTTTGCCACATTGAGAGGTTGCTATTGCATCTTGTGGGTTAAGACAATAATGTAACGAATGAGTATAAAAATTTTTTTCTTATTTTTAAAATTATGAATTTTACCATTTATTCTACGTTTGTTTTAGCTGCATATTTTGATTGAGACTCTTCATCGCTACCCTTAACGCTCCCGCGCAGAAGACGCGAGGCGTGGCGAGACGGCGCGACGGAAGCTCTTTTCCTTGCAAAAATGTTGCGTTATATTTCGAGTGCATATCAATACTACATCAAGCGCAAAGCAAACATCATTACAAAGGCAATCGACCCGACTCGACAGCTCAAGTAAACATATCCCACTGAATCACTCACTCATTGCGTTGAGCAACTTGAAGGATTCGTTCGTAGCCTTAAGGACGCCGGAAACGCTTTTGATCTTACAAATCGAAGTCGAAAAAGGAAAGCGAAAAACGATAGAGAAAAGGAGAAGGGGAAACGGGAAAGGAAGCAGAGCGGAAAGGAAAGTGAATCAACTGGATTCGACGGCATTCGTTGGCATGGTGGAGTCCTCTAGCCAAGGCAGGCCGCTCACGAATGCAGCGCAGCAGGCACAGGCACCGCCGTCGCTGCTGCAGCACTCTCCGTCCGGCATGCGTTGTGGTACGCTGGAGACGCGAGTTCGCGGTGCCTGGTATCGTGTGCTGGTCACACTGGAAACGGATTTCCTAGCAATAAGTCTCGACGAGACGTGCGACTCGGCGACGGCGACGGCAGCGGCGGCGGCAGCAGCAGCAGTAGCATCCAGCGGCCAAAATGATACTTCCGGCAGTGGTATTGGCTGTGGACTTGATCACTCGACTACGTTGAATGGTACTTTGGGGTAGGTGGAATTTTTACTTTTTTGATTCGGAGACACATAGACATTTAAGAAATGGGGATTAAATGGTGTTTTTTTTCCATCCGTAGAAGCAATCACAGCAGCGGCCACAACGGCACGATATCCACATCGGCGTCTATGCAGGGCATGGGTGGCGGAGGAGTTGTAGGAGGTACTACAGGCTCAGGTATAGTTACCGGCTTGGCTACTGACGTCGACTGTTCCATTGACAATAGTGGCGAGCGGAATATGCTCAACAATAACAACACCTTGGACAACGGCATGGATATGTGCGATGTACCTGATCATGTGGCCAATCAAAAGAGACACGTGAGTCCAACATTCAAATCATCATTTTTATTAATATTCAAAAATCAAAATAAACAGTGGCAATCAAAAGTGAGTCCATGTTGGGAACTTCAATTGTTTTCTCCTTATATCTCCGGTGTTAATATAGATATCCTAGTGAAATTTTTGGTTTGCGTACTTCAATTACACAATGCTACAGCGTTTCTGCCCTTTTTTTCTATTGGTTATTTTATGTTAGCTTAGGGCTCCCTCATTCCAAAAAGGTCAATGGTTCGATGGATTTAAGTAGCGTTTCCGAGATATGGCCCAAAATGTGAAAAAAGTCAATTTTCTCTACTTTGCCCCATATTTCGGGCCATAACTCATTTACTGTATAAACGAGCCAGACAAATATATCTAATTCGGAAAGGTGGGGACCGTACGATTATTTTAAGTGCCTAAACGCCACCCTGCGACTCTAATTGTGGCTTCTATGAGGTCAGAAGGGCCATTTTTTGCTCATATTTTTCGCTACTTTCACTCACTTATCAAGCCATATCTTAGCAACCAGTGCAAATTATCCGAATATTAGGTATACCAGCTTTTGTGAGAATTGTAACAAACATTTAAAGCCACAGAACTCGATGAGCGGATAACAAATGTGAAAGTTGTAAGCAAAAAACTGCATTTTTATTATTTTTTAAAAACGTGGGTATTTGGTACTGTGCGATATCTCGGAAACGCTACTTAACATAATTATATCAAACCATTGACCTTTTTGGAATGAGGGAGCCCTAAGCTAACATAGAATAACCAATAGAAAAAAGGGCATGTACAAAAATTTTTTTTTAGCATTGTGTTATTATTATCTCACTCACTCACACTCGCAATCTTAATCCCTCTTTCTCGTTGTATCTGCTTTAGGTTCGCATCATTAAGTCGGACAATAATGGTCTCGGTATTTCGATAAAGGGAGGACGCGAAAATCGTATGCCTATTCTGATATCGAAAATCTTTCGGGGCATGGCTGCGGATCAGGCGAAAGGCTTATACGTTGGCGATGCCATACTCACAGTCAATGGCGAGGAGTTACGCGAGGCGACGCACGATGAAGCGGTTCGCGCCTTGAAGCGTGCTGGACGAGTTGTAGACCTAGAAGGTAGGTTCATTTTAATTTTAATTTTGCTCTGGCTCTGTCACAAGAACTACTTGAACTTTAATTTTTAAACCTAGATATAATTAGCAAGGTGTCATTTTTTCAATTTTTTCAAAATCGTCTGACAAATATAAAATCTAATTTTTTCTAAAGAAAAATCTTCAAGAAAAGTCCTCAAGTTGATAACACTGTGCTAGTTCAAAAAACCGACAGACCGCGTTCATATCTAGAAATACTAAGTAAAATGCGCTGAATACAATAGTGATATTGATTTATTGGGATTGGCTCAGTTAACGGAGATTTTCGCGTTTAAAAGTTAATCCCAAAAGTATGCAAGCATATTTTTGTTTTTACTTAAATCATTTTAGTATCCCCAAAAAATAATTAAGATTTTGGGACTCCTTTTTATATATATTAGTTTTGTGCGAATCTTGTAACAGGGGGAATCAAGCTCCGTAGATATAGACAAATATATATAGAAATGATCAGGATCAAAAACTGAATCGATTTAGACATGTCCGTCTGTCCGTCCGTCCGTCTGTCCGTCCGTCCGTGGTCGGATCTCCTCCGAAACGGCTGAACCAATGAAGCCGAAATTTGGTACACATGTATATCGGGGTCCGAGTATGATCCTAAGTCAAAATGGGAGACATCCGCCCACTGCCACACCCACAAATGAATTTATTGTGTTTTCAGTAAAATGCTTGTAATTTGCGAACCACTAAACACATTTCATTGATATTTGATGTACTGGTAAACTACAAAAAGGGACATATCCTGGAAAAAAATGGACGCCGCCATCCTCGAGCCACGCCCACAAATAAGCCCACAAATAAGGGCTTATCGTAACTTGTGAAGTAAAAGGCGTAGAAGCTTCAAAATCACAACATAGGTTGACCAAGGCAAATGAAAGGTGCAGGAACAAAAATTTATGCAGCCCGCCCACTGCCACGCCCACAAATGTATAATTTTCGTAACTTCCGAAGTAAAAGGCGCAGAAGCTTCAAAATCACAACATAGGTTGACCAAGGCAAATGAAAGGTGTAGGGGAAAAATTTATGTGGCCCGCCCACTGCCACGCCCATTAATGAAGACTTTTCGTAACTTCCGAAGTTAAAGGCGTAGGAGCTTCAAATTCGCAGCATAGGTTGACCAGGGCGAATGAAAGGTGTAGGAAAATAATTAATGTGGCCCGCCCACTGCCACACCCACAAATAGAGAAGCAAAACGTAGTGCGCTCATAATATCGGGACGCTTGGTATTTCAAAGTCGGGCTTGACCGACCTTAGCTTTCTTACTTGTTTATATTTGACAAGACGGCATAATGGGAAAGCACAAGGCTAGGAATCGAGAGCTCTGAAGTTCAAACCCGAAAAAATTTGAAGCGAAAAATTTTTTTTTTTATATATCGGATTTTTTCTTGAGTCAGTTGCCGGATGAACTCCACACCACCCCAATTACTTTGCATCTAGTAGCAGGCGTTCACTCTATAAAATGGCCATCGAAACAAGTTCAAGGAAAAGAAATTTCTGTGAAGCAAAATCACAATAAATTTCTGGAATTTGCCTTTTGGGATTCGTTTCGATTTCGAAATGATTTCGGGAGAACTAATTTTCTCGATGTCGCTTGTGAGGAATCGTTCCATTTTTGAATCGTCTTATTTACTTCCTTATTTACAAAACTTAAAAAAGTTGACGTGTCAGATGGGCGGTCTCAAAAGAATTTTCCTTACACGCGATATTGCTTACGGAAGCGATGATCCGCAACACACTTTGTAGATAGTATAGCACACCATCCAATGTTCAACCTTAGTAAAAATTGCTATGTACTTGGCCTGACTCTGACTCAAAAAAAAAAACCGAAAAAAAAAATTTTCCCGCTTCAATTTTTTTTTGGGTTTGAACTTCAGAGCTCTCGGTTCCTTGCCTTGTGCTTTCCCATTATGCCGTTTTGTTAAATAACATCACAGATCTTAAAGCTCTTTTTGAGAGCTTTCCTTAAGTTAAAAAAAAATATATTCAAAAAACATCGAATGTCAAGTTTCACTTCCCCTAAAAGTATGCTTCAATTTTTTTAATAAATGTGAGAATAAAATTGAAAGAAGCGCTTATAAAATACCAATTACCGTTGCGATTGCAGCGAAGTTTTGCACATGCATTCTACTTAATACAAGTAATTAAAGCTATGGTCACAATTCTGGCATTAATATATAGCAAAATGAACTAAATATATATATATTTTTAATGAAGTAAGTCATAAGTTTTAAACCGCGATATCAGAAAAACGGTTGATGGGACTGAATTCAGCGGGCCCCCTTTACAAGATTTCTCTACATGTTGTCGGTAAAAAACGTACCAAATTCGTGCACAGTGTAATCAACGTTTTTTTTGTCCTCATATGTATAAGAAAGTATGGAGCTATATGTAGCTTTTTCAGGAAAATTTTTTTTTATTTATGTTTCATTTTCATACAAAGTAATTAATTAACGGGGATTATATTGATGTTTTTTCATGTGATTGATAAGTCTCTAAAAATATATATATAAATATGAAATATATCAATAAGGTTTCTGGTCTATATAGCTTAAAACCCGTAAAAATTCGGAAATGCTCATTTTGGAAATCGTTTGCCACACCCAAAAACAAACCCGATTTTATAGTTAGTACCCATTTCGGAAAGACCTTGAAATTGCCCTTCAAAATCTACTTGGCCCAAGCAAAAAGGACCAACATCATGGAACTATGAAGGAAAAACGAAATTCCTCATACAAAAAAAATCTTGTGTTTTGGCGTTTTCAGAGCCCGATGCCACCCCTTAAAAACACTTTGTTTTGGAAATCGTTACTGTTATTTTGTCACAATATTAACTTTCAAAAACCACTTGGTTCACACAAAATTTCTAAGCAAAGGCTCTACTAAAGTAAAATATGTTACAACATTTTTCAATGAAGTTCATACAATCTTGCAATGTAATAAGAAACAAATTTAGAGTATACTTTTAGGGTAAAAATTTTTCATATGAGAAATTCGTTTCAAAGCCAAAGTTTATACAAAATGTGTGCTATAACGAAATCAAATTTTTATGAAAACTTCTGAATGTTTTCCTTGCGTTAATTGTAAGCTCTATGCAAAATTGAAAGACATTCTGACCAAAGGAAAAAATTTTACATTAAAAATTTATTTCGAGTTGTATATATATATTAGGGTGTCCCAAAAATATGAAATTAATTTTTCGGAAACGCATACCCTCCAATTTTTTTCTAAATGGTCCTATTAGCTTAAATATTAAATATTATTGAGATTGGAATACGATAACCCGTGCCGAATTTCGTTCGAAGTTTGGTATGAAGTCTCTTCAAATTGAGTCCCCCAAAAGTATGCATCGAAATTTTTTGATATTAAAAATCGTGGGTTTTCTTGAAAATATTGCAACATTACCACGATGTCAGAAATATATAGTGAAATAATGTTTATCATCATCATAGCTCGAACAAAAGTTTTCTGGAAAATACTCAAAACTAATAGGAGATTTTAGCCCTAAATATTGACATGCATACCTTGAGGGTACAATTCATATCAAAATTCAACGCCTCAAATTTGTCAATTCTCGAATATCTCGCACATTTTTTACTTGATCTGGACATATAAGGGCTTAATATGTTACCAATGAAACTGGATAGTGGTTTTAAAAGTTTAAATATTTTATACGCAATGTATGGTAAAGTAAAATATATTGTAAATCAGAAAAAAATTTGGAAATCGTTGATTTTTCCGATTTTTTAACTTTCATAAGTCTCGTAGAACTCTTTGTAAGAGAAGTGCATCACGTAAAGCCCGTTTCCTCTTAAGGTCCACTTTCATTTTAACTATCAAATGTTCTTGTACTTGCACATGGTGAAACATGTCCTCAAGTTATTTCGCAGAAATAAAAAATTAAGACAATCGCACAATATTTGCGGTGCCCACAGTCAATTGAAAATAACAGAGACGTAAAAATGGCATTTTTATAGTGGTCCGCACTTAACAAATAATTATTTATAGTGAAATTGTGGGGGTTGCTTTCTTAAAATAAAAAATTTTGTTCTATTGTGAAGATACAGAGGTATGTTTATGGAAAAATTCTATTGCAAATTTTTTTTCTTGGAAAGCCTCTGAAGGCCCATACAAAAAAAAAAATGCCCTGACGGACATTTAGAAACCATTTTTTGAGTTGCTCTGATGTCAAAATAGTAGGACGAACTGCAACTATACGTTTTTTATCCTTAAATAGTGTTTTATTTTTTATTCGTAATATAAAAAAGCTGAGTTACATTTAATTGGTTTTTTTTTTCAAATAAACGAATTGTTTCTGTTATTTAAATTTTTTTTACTAGCTTTTACAATATAGCTTAACCTATTAAGCTAACAAAAATAATAAATGCAGGTTTGGGTTCATAATCTCAAACAAGGAATAAATGAGCCTTTTAAGGTACACATGTTCCTCGTAAGGCCCAAAAAGTCGTTTTTTAAATCGTATTTTAAGAGCTTTTCCGATAAGGTTTTTTGGTAGAATTTTTTGTTATTTTATAGAAAATTTATCAAATAAAACAACAAAAACAATCGGGCCTGTATCATCAATACTTTGTACGCAGCAATGGAAAAGGTGTAAGGTGGGCCTTATGTGGTGCACTGACCTTATTTACAACCTATAACTGGAGTTTCTTTACTAAAAAGAACACTTATTATATACCCAAAAACTATTACTGTTTAATATTTTAATAGGTTTTTTGGTAAAAATTATTACTTTTTAAAACCGTTTTGCATAAGGGCAAGATTTTTGAGGTCTGTATGACATTTTAAGGCATTCTAAATTAAAAACAAGTTTTATATGGAAAAATTTGTTGGGTGCATAGTGTGGTGGGACGGGTGGTTTTGAGCGTGTGCGATTTTGATTTAACTTTTATATTTGCTTAATGTTATCAATAGAAGTATGAAACCGTCGTACTTTGGAGCGCTATAGCTTTCTTAGCTAGCATATAAAAGTTCCAATGACATTCGGCTGGGCGTGGTCCTACCTTGACACCATTAAGTTTGCGATTGTTATCATGACAAAAAAATTTTGAGGTTAGATACTCTAGTAAAAAGAGCTCCACCAAACTTATGGAAATTAAAAAATCTTAAACATTTAGAAAATTTTTCTGATTTTAAATATATTTTACCAGACCAAACACTTGCGTATAAAACTATAAAGATTTTATAATCGCAAGCCCATTAAATTGGTAACATTTTAAACCATAATGTTACCAGGTCAAATTAAAAATGAGTGAGATATTTGAATATTAACAAATCTTAAGCGTTGAATTTTGATATGAATTGTACCCTTAAGGTATGCATGTCAATTTTTAAGGCTAAAATTTCCTACTAGTTTTGAGTATTTTCCAGAAAACTTTTGTTCGAGCTATGATGATGATAAACATTATTTCACTATATATTTCTGACATCGTGGTAATGTTGCAATATTTTCAAGAAAACCCACGATTTTTAATATCAAAAAATTTCGATGCATACTTTTGGGGGACTCAATTTGAAGAGACTTCATACCAAACTTCGAAGGCGATTCGGCACGGGTTATCGTATTCCAATCCCAATAATATTTAATATTTAAGCTAATAGGACCATTTAGAAAAAAATTGGAGGGTATGTATTTCGATTTTTGGGAAAATAAAACCCTCCCTTATATCTTGGGACACCCTAATATATATATATATAATATATTTGAGTGTAAAAAGTCTTCGCAGAGTGATAAAACTTGGCACTGAACTTTATCTCAATAAATTTAAGAAAAATATGAAGCTTCATCAAAATTGGTCAAGCCCACCACTCACCCCCCATACAACTCGATATAATATATATATATATATATATATATATATATTTCAAAAAAAGGTCCAAAACAAAATATGTGATCTAATGGAATTATAAAAAAAAAATTTTTTTTTCCGAAACAAGTTTTTTGACACCTTGCTAGATATAATTTACCATGTACCCATTAATCTAAGACAAAATTAATTTGCTCTCCAAGAATCCACAACCCAAGTAACAAAAGTGTTTATTATCATAACTTAAAGAAGTAATGAAGAAGGCTACAAAAGGTTTGCACTCCGTCTTTAAGACATATTAAAGTCCAAATTAAGTGCAAAAGGGCCCATGTGGGCGGTCCGATAGAAGAAATTGATCTCTTTTTATCACATTGATTTAAATACTAATGATAAAATGAAACGAAAACATATTTCGCAGAGGGTGTTGGTTCTGTCTAAAATTTTATTGACAAGATATTTGTGTTCATCAATGCTATGATAAGTAAAATAAGTGACTTTGGCTTTTGTTCGTTACGCCAAATTGAAGCGATTTTACAAACGCAACGAGTTTTACGGTGAAATTACACCTGCTACCCCCTTCAAAATTCACGCGCCTTCATAACTGTTTGAATTTATGAAATATTTTTGTAAAACAATTACGCTGAAATCAATGCGCTGGTGCTTAAAAATTTGTTTTTATGTGGGGTTTTAGTATATACTTTTCTTAAGTCAAATAATTTGCAAAGATTAACTCGTAAGCATTTTAAATTTCGTACAATCGTAAGTATTGCTGCAAATTAGAAGGAATACAAATATAATAGTTTGATTAGGAATAGTTTAACATCCGAGCGTACACCATTTCCTTCGATGGTCGACACCGGACTGAAATGCAGGGTGGCCATAATTTTTTTCCATTTTGACAGCACACGTTGATGAAAAACACTTTACTAATTTAAGTACGATATTCGAAGTATTAAATACGTCCCATCATATCGATTTAATGCTTCGAATATGGCTACTAATTTCAGAACCATCTAAGACTGCTTTAAGAAGGATATTAAATACCAATTTAAAACCAAAGTGACAGCTCTACTTTAAAACCGATTTAAGTGACATTAAAGAAGGGAGGATTCAAATACCAAAAACTGATCATATTAAATTTGAATAAAGAAATGAAATACCGAATGAATACCACATTTTGATACTTGGGAACTTATCCTCCTTTAGTCATAACAGGCTTTGGAAAATGAATTTAAACCTTTCCATTACTCTCTACACTTTCAAAATAAAAACGATAAAATCATTCGCAACATTTTCATTTCCTGTCTTCATCAATATCATCACAACGAGATTTCCATCCTTTTTTCTTCAATCAAAACATTCGCCATTTTGTGAAGCTCCAAGATACAAACTCAAAAAGCACACACACAAGCAATTCACGATGGCATTTCTTAAGTCATTGTGCCGCAATGTTTTGTTACGGTTTAAACCTCAAATACGTGATTAGAACTTTGGCGAGCGAGGTTCTGGCATCAAGTGATGGCCAACAAAATGTTTCCAAACTCCTTTTCACGTAGCCCTTCTGTTTTGTTGTATTGTTTCAAGTGTTGCACAGCCGCCGAAAGATGTTCTTATTTAATTGAAATTCAATTCAGAAGAAAGTCTATATTTATTAATTCGTTGAAAAAAGGACCTCTCGATGAATTGTACACGTGCGCGATAATTTTTATTTGATGTATATTATTTAAATGCCCTCATAAAACACAGAGCTTAGCATACTTTAAGGTGATTTCTTAGCACTTTGTATTTTATTCGATTCGACATGAATAAATTTCATAATTCAGACAGCATAAAGATATGAAAACGAAAAATGAAAAATGGGGAAAAAAGAATCCAATCTGAACTGAGATTTGAAAGCTTTGAATTTTAACAATTGAAATGAAATCAGTCTTGCATATGCTCAGGGAAAAACAAAAAGGGATTTATATGATTGAACATCGATTTCAGTATGAACATTTTTGAAAATTTTATTCAAAACTGTAGAGAGCGAATGGCAATAGTTTTGTTGTTTTTAGTTTTATTTGAAATTTCTGCTTTTGATGTAAAATATTTTCTGATATTTGCCAAAGTGAATTGTAAACACACCTGAAAGTATGCAATAAATGCATCAATGAACTTGACGAAAATTTATAAGCCACATGCGAGTGCAGATGCTGAAGCTTCAAATACCATAGAAGCTTGCATTTCACACAGGCACCATGCGAAACAACATTACAAACCTTATGTAAGCCCAAATGTATGCAATGTTATGTTCAATATTGGGAAAAACAGTGTGCCGACCTTTTAATTGCTTGCTACTACATAACTTCAAAACGAAGTTGCAATTTTCGGGGGGAAGGATGTGGAGGGGGGCGGGTGACGGGGGTTAGGTAACATTCTTTGTTGATAAAATCGAATGTTGGAAAACTTAAAATATTTGTTAAACAAGTTAAATCAAACATCGGTACTTAAGGAAAATAGGAAACTTTTGCGGTCAATTAAATGTTCAAAACAATTGAATATTTACAATAGGCCTAAGGATATTGAAGAACACTGTTCATTTCGATGGAAAGATAAGAAAAATTTGTGCAACGCATAAGGCAAAGATAAACAAGTAAGGGTATTATAGTCAGGTGAGCCTGACAATAGAATACCCCAAACAGACACACATGTTCAAAAAGTTTTTCATATCAAGAGTTATTTAAGGCCATAAGGGGCCCCATATACTGACTTTTGTTAAATATGTTTATGAAAACCACGCCCACTTTTCCAATTTTTGTGTAATTATAATCGGAGGCTTAAATATACGCTCAATTTTTAAGTTTCATTAAAATATTTCGAAAAAGTCCAATTTTGAGGCAGTTTTGGGATTTTTGTGGCAGACCCTAGTACTGGAGGTACCCTTAATAATGGACCGATCAAGCAAATTTTTTGTTAAGATGTTTATGGCTACAAAGGAAGCATAAGTGCCAAATTTCGTTCAAGTCCCATTTGAATTTCGGGTGTAGGAGACAATTTTCGAAAACCACCCTTCTGCCACGCCCACTTTTCCAATTTTTGGAAATTATATTACTGGCCTTTAAATATGATCAAATATCAAATATCAGCAAAATATCTTGAAAAACTTCGATTTTAGAGCAGTTTTTGTGATTTTCGTAACAGACCCTAGTACTGGAGGTACCCCTAAAATGGTCCGATCGGGTCCATTCGTGAACTTGTTCTGACTTATGTCCCCGTGAGCACGCATACCAAATTTTGTTAAGATAACTCAACTCCTTCGATAAGAAAACTCTATACAGACTGACAGACGGACATGGCTAAATCGAATCTCCTGGTGGTGCTGATCATTTCTATATATAATTTGTATGGTTTATCTCAACTGGTTCTGGGTGTTACACACAACCACACAAACGCAATATACCCTCGACACAGAGTGTGTCGGGCATAATAAGTAGCTAAATTTTCGTAGCATACTTAATAGCTTATTATTATATTTTGATTGATGTGATAAAAATTATCAGAAAGAAATGATGTTTTCTAAAGTAAAAGAGAGACTGCATTCTTGAGTATAATTTCTTGAGTGATTTCCCTAATTAGTTGAGATTCCAAGTGCCATAGAAAAGAAAAACATGTATTTAAATGCATCATACTCTGCTCCGTAGGCAATCGAAAGCGTCGTGCTCCGAGTACCCAGGAAAGCGAATGTTCGATCGCTCGTGTCCTCAATGTCACGCAAGACACCGGCCTCCACAAAAGAACCTCCTCGTCGTCGACTGGTCGAGCTGGAAGGACTGCATTAAATTTCAGCTACCTTTTATTTTGTCTTTGTTGCTCATACTTACTTTCCTATAGTAAATGCGGAGGCAATTGTAATAAAGGCCCACACGCAATAAGGACTTTGGAATTTTTCTCATCCAATGTGCCATTTTTGGAGCCACAAAAGTCTCCAATTCCCAATTTTGATGGTATCGTACAAAAGCCATGGAAATGAAAAAAACAAGTATAAAAAAAATACACACCTACCTACACACTAAACTCCATCATTACTTTCGGGCGACGCGTCGTGTAGGAGAACTCCATGGACCTGCCATGCCATGCTTACACAGGCTGGTGTTATTTTCAACCAACGTCCCAACGAAATTTGAACCTGAAGTTTGCCAGACCCGTTTGCGGATATGTACGTTTGTGTCCGTATTTGTATGCAGGATGGTGCGTGCGTGTATAGTAAGTAGAAAAAGGTTATTTGTAGCATCCTTACACACTTTTGCGCACCCTTCGTCCGGCCATTCCAAACCCTTCATTGGTCCGTTATCTTTTAAGTAACAATTTTGCGGCACTTTCCTTTCGCTTCGCTCCTTCGGTTCGAGCATTTTGTATGCGGCTCTTAAACTTTTGGCCGTTTCTTTGTACATTTGGTTAAATTCATTCGTGAATTTATAACTGTTTTTGAGGGCCTTTCTCAGGTGTCCTAGGCCAAGTTCGTGTAAGTACTTTTAGCAGCTCGGATGGCTCGATCCCGTTTTCTGTTGCTTTCTCTCACCTGAATGATTCGCAAGAGAGAGAAAAAACACTTTTATTCGGCTCCTGCTCATTGATAAATTTTAATCACAGTTTTCTTTCTTTTCTTTACTTTCTTTTTATTAAGTTTTTCATCAATCTTTCTCGCTTTTTGAGTGTGATTCATTTATTTCGTTGTCGCATAATCTCAAGTCATGCGTTCTTCTCAACGCTTAGCCTTATCTGAAGCTTTCGAAATGCCAGAAAGCGTCGGGAGCAGGGAGGAAGGGATAGGCGGGGGAGAAAATTTCTTGTGGCCATCCATCTTTCCTTTGAAGTCAGAAGGAAATGCTAGAGCGCTTGAACGTCACTCGAGAAGAGACTTTCGACCACAAACAGATAATTTAAACTGAAGGATTTCAAAAAGGATAAACTGAAGTTGTATTGGCAGCATCATTTATGCCTCTCATTCTCAACCGACTAATCTCTTGTGTGAGTCCATTCCTACATGCACTTTCATTTGCAGCGTTAGTGTGGGTATATGAATCAAATATGCCATGTTTTCAAAATTAAAGAATTTCAAATTGAAAAATAATAGTACATTTTCGGCGCCCAATGAACTCTGTGAAGACATTGCTTCGAAATTTGCATGAAATGTCAAATACCAAATAAATACTTCTTTTGCATAGCAAAATATATAAAATGATGAAACAAAACAAAAAGTTCAACGAAACCAATAAGGTGAACAATAAAAACGCTTTCAAGGTTTGGCGCCCAAGCAGGGATTGAAAATACATTTTACTGTTCAATTGCTCAATTTTTCTTACGTCTCACAGTGTTTCGTTTCCATACATTCTATGGCCAAAAATACAAGGGGTGGTCGCAGATCAATGAAACTTGGTGGTTGTATTACTTTACCCCAAATTAAGAAGTATTGAGAAAAAAAAAAGAAGAATGATAAAAACTGTTTGTAGCTTTTAAGCAAGAGTAAGGGTTATTGGTACATATCTAACACTGTGCTAGTTTAAAAAACCGACAGACGGCTTGCCTATCTAGAAATAATAACTAAAATACGCTGAATACAATAGTGATCCTGGTTTTTTTTTTTGGTATGGCTCAATTAAAGGAGATTTGCGCGTTTAAACCAGGATTCTTAAAGTATGCAAGCATAATTTTTTTTTTGCTTAAAAATTTTTCAAGCTCTGATATTAATTAGGATTTCATTTTTTTAATATATATCTTATTTTAAATTCTCGTCTTGTTAAGTTTTTCTTGAAAATAGGTTCTAAATAAAAAAAAATCAAGATCTTTTTCAATCCTTTTTGTTTGAATTTCTAAGGTTAAACTGCAAAATAAGTGTGACATATGTAGTACCGTTTTTAAGAAAATTATCTGGAGATTCGGCAAAAAGGCAAATACCCTTTAAACTGCAAACAAGTGTAAGGAAATTGTGCACGCACAGAAAAACCTGACAATTCTCGGTCGAACTGCGTTAAAATTTTTTGCATGAAATGCAAGGTTAAGAATTAAAATTTTTTTTCTAAGACAACTGCGAATTTCTTTCTTTCCCTTATAACTCCTCAGGGGTGCATTTTCGACCCGATCGGACCATTTTTAGGATTACCTCCAGTACTAGGGTCTGTTACGAAATTCACAAAAAGTGCTCTAAAACCGGAGTCTATCAAGATATTTTGATGAAATTTGATATTTGAACATGTTTAAAGGCAAATCATATGATTTATAAAAATTGGAAAAGTGGGCGTGGCTGAAGGGCGTTTTTAAAAATTGTCTCCTACACCCGAGATTCAAATGGGACTTGAACGAAATTTGGCACCTATGCTTCCTTTGTAGCCATAAACATCCTTACAAAAAATTTCCATAATTAAGGGTACCTCCAGTACTAGGGTCTGTCACAAAATTCTCAAAAATGCCTCAAAATCTGACTTTTTCGAAATATTTCAATGAGACTTAGAATTTGAGCGTATATTTAAGCCTTCGATTAGAAATCAAAAAAATTGGAAAATTGGACTTGGCATAGGGGCGGTTTTCATAAAGAAATTTAACAAAAGTCGGTATTTGGGGCCCCTTATGGCCTTAAACACCTCTTGATATTAAAAATTATTTGAACATGTGTGTCTGTGTCGGGTATTCTACTGTCAGGCTCGCCTGACTATAACACCCTTACTTGTTTGCACTTATAAATGAAGTGCATGGAAAAGTATGGGAAAAAACTTACCAATTAAAAAAAATGCTCTTGAGTTTCCCAGAAAAATTATTATATTTCCTCAATTTCTTATCATACTCATAACTCTCGTGTATTAACTTAATTTATTTTTATTTAATTTCTCTCGCAACGCTTTTGCTGCAAATGTAGTATTCGGTTTAGCAACGGAAGCATGTGTGCATTGGGCTTAAGTTTCGAATTTCGGATTAAGGTTAAAAACTGTGCTAAATTTTGAGGTGGCCCAAACCTCCCGCCGCCCACACTTTTCGTGCATCTGTTGGGTTCAAAGTAGAGCAGAAACACAATATTTCATGGTGCCTCAAATGGGAGAAAGTCGGGGCATGCCCGAATTGAGAAAGTGAAAACTTTTTTCATTACTCAATGCCAGTTAAATCGTCGTCGTCATTGTCCGTGTCGCATTCCGTCCCAGCAGCCAAAGAGCATTGCCTCGCCTTCCTCGTCGTTTGGCACTCTCAACGCCCGCCGTCGAACGCGTGTCGGCCCCCTTGTTCGTGGACGTTTTGTGAGCGCTTATGACTTTGTTTGCACAACTTGTCCCTGTTTTTTTTTTTTTCATAGTTGTTTGCGTTGTTTACGGTGTACTCTTCCCCGTTTTTTTGTTTTAGTAAACGAACGAGAGTTTAAAGAATAATTTTTGAAGCTTTTGCGCCGAGATAATCCTTTTTTCCGTGGTTGGCTTAGCCGGAATTTCTTTTGGCTTTTCATTCTTCTTTCACTATTCACTGCTCTACTTTACGCTCTTGATATGTTGTTCTCCGTTTGAGATCTTTTATTTATTATTCCCTTTTTTCATATTTTCTCTTTTCTATTGTATTTTCTGTTTTCTTTTTTTTTTTTGTTTTCGGGCGTCTCTTTTTCATCGAAATATATTGTTGTTTTTGCTTGCTACCATTTTCATTTTCGCAATAATTTACACTCTAAGCTTCCTCGAAATAAAATTTCTATTTCGTTTTCCCCAAACTAGTTTTGAAAATCTTTCTTCTTCTTGACGTTTGAAAGCATTTGTCATTGATAATTTATGCTGCTTTGTAGCTCTGGTATAGCGTAGGGGATGCGTGCTATGCTCTCGACCCCAGGGTCCGAGGTTCGATTCCCGACATAGGCGAAACGGAGTGTAATGTTCCAAGCCTAGCACTGGGTTTTCAAAAAATCGGATGTAGAGGCACACACTCACACAAACACAAGAAAACCTCCTTGGTATCACAATGGGCCGATTACCGGTCTAAGTGGCATCCACTTCAACCTACTTACTTACCTTATGCTGCTTTGGAAAAGATTGAGGTGAAAAACAAACAAAACAAAAAAAAAAAAAAAACAGTTCACTGATCTCTCCATTCCCAAGTTCCATGGCTCTAGACTAAAGTTCAATTCAATCAAGACACAACAAGAGACTCCACTCGACCACTTTAACGTCGTTTTGGCACTAGTATCTTCTTTCACTTCGGTTTCACTCTCTCTTCTACTCCAAACTATGCTTCGTTTTTCCTTAACTCAACGCCAACAACCCTCCCCGAATATTCTCGTAGAAGTTGCAATTACATGTGTCCATTGAGGATAGTTTGCCGGGCGCTCAACATCCAACAGAGACACTCGCGACGAAACATTTGAAATTCTTGAATGAATGATTTAATAAACAAGCGACGATAAATGCCAGCAGGTGCACTGCTGGACCCCAAGAGGCTGGTTGGGGGGCTTTGTGGGTTAAGAAGTGGCGTTAAAGTTCTTTAAAAAAATGCATTACTTCAATTTTTTACGAAAACTTCTTTGTGGACTTCTTTTAAACGATTGGCTAGAGAGAAATAGCAAAAAATTTTAAAGATAAATTTGAAGCCTTGTTGAAATGCATTTTTTTTTTTTTGTTCGGCAACGGCAAACGATTTAAAGTTTGAAATAAACTTCCGCAAAAAAGTATATTTTTCAAATCTATTTTATTCCTCTTTGAGTATAACTTTTAACAGTAAAATGTTTGAACAGTCTTTCCTTTAGTTTAAGTTAGATTAGGTTAGGTTAGGTTAAGTTAGTGTGGCTGCCTCCAAGGGTGACACACTAAGGCACCAAATGCGCCCGTTGTGATACCACGTACAATGGGAAGACAAAGAAAAACAGAAACTGACAAACGACCCAAACATCCACGACCTCAGCTGGGAGTGGAAATCCAGGGCCTATCGCTTCGTAAATTGGCATCTCAGCCAACTCCTGCACAGAGGCCGACATTCTTTAGTTTTAAAAAACAAGTAAGAAAGCTAAAGTCGGTCAAGCCCGACTTTGAAATACCCAGCGTCCCTACATTATTGGCGCACTATGTTTTGCCTCCCCATTTGTGGGCGTGGCAGTGGGCGGGTCACATAAATTTTTTCCTACACCTTTCATTCGCCTTGGTCAACCTATGTTGCGAATTTGAAGCTTCTTCGTCTTTTACTTCACAAGTTACGATAAACCTTTAATTGTGGGCGTGGCTCGAGGAGGCGTCCATTTTTTTCCAGGATATGTCCCTTTTTGTAGTTTACCAGTACACCAAATATCAATGAAATGTGTTGAGTGGTTCGCAAGTTACAAGCATTTTACTGGAAAACACATTAAATTCATTTGTGGGCGTGGCAGTGGGCGGATGTCTTCTTTTTTTACTTAGGATAATACTCGAATCCCGATATACCTGTGTGCCAAATTTCGACTTGGTTTCGGAGGAGATCCGACCACGGACGGACAGATGGTCAGACGGACATGTCTAAATCGATTCAGTTTTTGATGCTGATCAAGTATACATATATATGTCTATATCTACGAAGCTTGGTTCTGGCTGTTACAAGATTTACACAAAACTAATACACCCCGCTTACGCTGGGTATAAAAGCACACGCAAAGACGGACACACGATTTTACAAAAACGCTTGACCGAAGGATATAAATCGCGTGGCCTCTGTATGTGCGCCGTCACTGTCCCCAGGGGACGTGCGATATGCAATAACAGCTCAATGAGAAGCTTAAGTGCCTCGGTTAGATAAAAAATAATCCTTCATTTGAATTCGATTTTCTTTTCTAATCGATTTCGATCATGTGAAATTCATATCATGTTCATGCATTGGTGTGAAAGCATTAGCGAAACGGTGAATAACTTCAGAAAATCGTTAGATTTTCCTTTCTCTCTCTCTCTCTCTCTCTCTCTCTCTCTCTCTCTCTCTCTCTCTCTCTCTCTCTCTCTCTCTCTCTCTCTCTCTCTCTCTCTCTCTCTCTCCTCTCAATTTAGATCTACGCGAAGCCTCAGAAAAAATTTGACTTACCGAACAATGCCGGATATTCGCATCACATGGCATGGCTTCGCTGAATTGATAAACATCGTCGTTCGTTGCCACCGTTTGCATCTGTACTTATTTTATTATATGGAGGACGAAAAAAAGAACAAAATGGGGAAAAAATGGGAAAAAAAACTCTCGGCTTTTCTATAATCAAAATAAATGGTTTCGCCATGAAGCTTTAAGCCGGCACGCTTACATCCGCGAACGAAGCTCGATGAGTGTCTAAAACCTTCTTGGAAAAACCACAATAAATAAAGCATACTTTCAGGAGCAGAAACGCTTTCCTACCTACGCACACGCATCCAAGATTTTCGCAATTATATTAAAGCACATGAAAGAGCAATTTATAAGCAAAACAAATGGGCCTGACTTATGATAACGCAGTGGACACACAGGACGAAGAAAACGCTGGAACAAAAATAACTTGAGGAAATACTTTAAGAAATTGCGATAGTAAGGAAAAGGGAATTTCTATTCATTCATTCATTTTTTTTTTTTTTTTTTTTTGCTTTTGCATTTCTCTTAAATTGATTTATTCTTGAACTACCTTCGCAAACTTCCACGCAGGGGTATGGAGAAAATGATGATGCCGAGGCGAAAAGTGATATAGCGTCTTTTTCTCATTAGCGTTGTGGAAGGTTTGAGGTTCGAAGATGCAGAAAGTTCCGTTGATGAAAACGCTAAGAGAAATCACAGGGCAAATGAATGGGAAGCTGAGCAGCAAGCACAGGGCACTTGCCCACGATCTTACAAACAAAACAAAAAAATAAAAAAAAGAGCAACAGCGAAATAAAATTTTGTTTTATCCAGAAAACGTTAAAGATGAGACAATCGTTTAAAATTTTATTTAAAGCTTTGAACTAGAATTTCGGCTGACAATTACGCATTCTGTTTTGAAGAAATGTATTTGTAATTATTTTCTTGTAGCGATACAAGAGAAATATGTTCCAAATTTGCCTATTTTGCTTTCACAGACAGAGAGAGAGAGAGAGAGAGAGAGAGAGAGAGAGAGAGAGAGAGAAGAGAGAGAGAGAGAGAGAGAGAGAGAGAGAGAGAGAGAGAGAGAGAGAGGAGAGAGAGAGAGAGAGAGAGAGAGAGAGAGAGAGAGAGAGAGAGAGAGAGAGAGAGAGAGAGAGAGAGAGAGAGAGAGAGAGAGAGAGAGAGAGAGAGAGAGAGAGAGAGAGAGAGAGAGAGAGAGAGAGAGAGAGAGAGAGAGAGAGAGAGAGAGAGAGAGAGTAGGGGGGAGGGGGATCCTTATCTGGCGCACCAACAGAAGTGAAAAAAAATCAAATTTCTTTATTCTACTACATTAATTAGGGAGAACGTTGCATTTTCTCTGGCTTTAAACTTTCTACGTTTTTCCGTTGTTTTTAATACATGACAATCTTTAACTAAAATATAAGAGGCATACTTAACCATACCATAAGTCCATTTTTTCGCTGGAGAGTCCGTTTTTCTAAGCCGATACAGCGCTCATGCGAACATATTTGAAATCATGATTTGTCATGCGATTGTACTTTTTTTTAGTAATAAGTATGCCCACAGCCCATCATTTTTTGAATTCAAAATTTTCAAGATCCGACAAACGACGAGTACCATTGTGAGGAGTAGGTTCTCTACATCCACGCGCTTCGTCTCGCCTGTAAACCAAACAAGTAAGGGTGTTATAGTCAGGCGAGCCTGACAATAGAATACCCGACACAGATACATAATTTTAAATATCAAGAGGTGTTTAAGGGCATAAGGAGCCCCATATACCGACTTTTGTTAAATTTCTAAATGAAAACCGCCCTTTTGCCACGCCCACTTTTCAAATTTTTTTGGAATTCTAATCGGACCCTTATATATACGCTGAAATTCTAAGTTTCATTGAAATATTTCAATAAAGTCTGATTTTGAGGCATTTTTGTGATTTTCGTAACAGTCCCTAGTACTGGAGGTACCTCTAAAAATGGTCCGATCGGGTCCATTCTCGAACTTGTTCTTACTCATGTCCCCGTGAGCACGCATACCAAATTTTGTCAAGATAGCTCAACTCCTTCGATAAGATAACTGTATACAAACAGACAGACAGACGGACAGACGGACAGACAGACAGACAGACAGACAGACAGACAGACAGACAGACAGACAAACAGACAGACAGACAGACGGACGGACATGTCTAAATCGAATCTCCTGGTGACGCTGATCATTTCTATATACATTTTGTATGGTCTATTTCGACTGGTTCTGGGTGTTACACACAACCCAACAAACGCAATATACCCTCGACACAGAGTGTGTCGGGTATAAAAATTGCCGGCAATAGTTGCCCTAATGTAAAAGGGCAAATTGACAAGGTTGATTTAAATTGGCTTGTTGTGACGCTGAAGATTTTGATGAAGAATACTTGTTTTTTATTCACTTGAAAACTGGTGATTTGCACTCTCAAAACTTAAATGCTTAGTTCTATTTGGAAATCTCACAATTTTTAGTTCTGAGTCCGACAAATTTAATTTGTTTGAACTGAAATAATGGATTTTTGTGTAAATATACACTTAACAAGTAAGAAAGCTAAGGTCGGTCAAGCCCGACAGCTTCCTTACATTATTGGCGCACTATGTTACGAAAAATCTCCATTTGTGGGCGTGGCAGTGGGCGGGACACATAAAATTTTATCTACACCTTTCATTCGCCTTGGTCAACGTATGTTGCGAATATGAAGCTTCTACGCCTTTAACTTCACAAGTTACGATAAGCCCTTATTTGTGGGCGTGGCTCGAGGAGGACGGCGTCCATTTTTTTTTCAGGATATGTACTTTTACGTAGTTTACCAGTAAAACAAATATTAATGAAATGTGTTTAGTGGTTCGCAAGTTACAAGCATTTTACTGAAAACATATGCAAAAGTTCACTTCGTTGTTGCTATGGGAAAATTGCTGGGTACGCATGTTCAATGCCTTGTGCCTCCTAAAATAATAGAGATCCCATTTTCAAACTTACATGATATATTCTTAATACCTGCAGCTAAAATTCGAAAAAAATAAAAAAATTCAAAAAAGTCCAAGTTGTTGTAATTGTGCTTTAACCATTTCACCACCAGTGCTACACTGGAAAAAATAAATTTTTTTTTTTTTTGCATCCTTGAATAGCTCAATAAATTTTCTTTAGAAACCGTTACTATTTATTTTTTGAAAAAAATTTTTTTTATTCGAAACATTGCATGCAAAAAAAGCTTATTTTTCATTTCATCAATTTTTACAGGCCTATATCTGGAATATATATCGAAAACTAACGGTGATAAATCCAAAAAATTTTGCCCATTAACTCACACGCTATAGAGGTGCAACTGATCCAAATATGAACGATTTTCAGAAGATGACCCTTTTTTCGCTGCCCGCTTCACGTGAAATGCCCCATATGTTATTTGTACATTGAAATGTTATTAAATTTCGTTACGCCTACATATTCGTAAAAAAAAAAAAAGGTTTCATTGATAAATCGTTCCATGTTTTAATTACGTAAGACCTAAAAGTATGCCCCATTTTTTGTCTTATTGAGCATTTGTATGAAATATTGCTGTGACTTTTGAAATTAAAATGGATGTTACTTACAGAAAAGGTATTAGAAGGTGAATTTTTTTGTTTAGATTGAAAGCATAGACTCGTACCTTTCATTTTTATATAGTAAGAGGGCTAAGCAGGGCAAAGCACATGAAGTTTTTTTCTAACAAATAATGAGAAGTTGATATTTTTTACTCTAATTTCTGGCAAATTATAATAATTATTCTACTTTTCCAATTTTTATAATTTTTTTTTTTTTACATGAAAGAGTAATAGCTATATTTCCACAAAAAAATAAACCAAAAGGCAATAGCTTTGGATTTTCACATAAAGAATGTTGTCTATTTGGACTACAATTTTAATCTGAAATTTAGTGAAAAACATTCCCTTGACTTTTGTTAGTTTTTTTTTAAATATATGATTTCTATCATATTACAGATAACATATATCTTATTATGTATGGTATCTATCGAATTATATATAACATATATGATACCATATGTCACAACTGTCATATTATTATCCATCTAAACAATCAAATATTATGACATATATGATAACTATTATCTCTGTGTTTATTGGGTAAGAACGCACCCACGCAACACAAGGAAAAATAAATATCCAAAGCAACATTGTGTGTTTTAGCATTTTTTTTACTAGGTTTAGTTAACGCATAACTAAGCCGATTTGATCTCGTATGGACTTGTGGCTTGTGCTTCGTTTCATTGGTTTTAATTTGGTTTTGATTGCTTTTCGAGATTCGATGATCGTCTGTCTCTGTCTGCGTCTACAGTTTTCTTATCGAAGAAGTCGGGTTATTTTGACGATATTCGGTATGAGCATTGGAGGATGGACCGGTTTCGATCATTTTTAGGGTAACCTCCAGTACTACTCAAAACTATATATAAATTTGATATGGGAGCATAAGTAGGCATGCAAAAAGGGCGTTCTTTGAAAATGTTCATTAATATTTTGAAGTAAAACGATTTCGAGCTAAAAGTTTAAATGCACCCCTGTGAGTTCGATTACTTGTAATTAGCGTAGCGTCTTGAAGTAGCGAGTAGGTAAGCTATTGTGTATTTCTTCGTTTTTATACCCGACACAGTCTCTCATCCAGAACCAGTCGAGATAGACCATACAAAATAAATATAGAAATGATCAGCGCCACCAGGAGATTCGACTTAACATCCTTCAGGAAATCCTTCCCCCATCACAAGAGAGAGAGATATTAAAGAAATGGAGTTCTTAAGCACTTTAAAAATGCTCCCCTTTGGTGGCGGGGGAGACGCCATTCTGTCAGAGGTAGTGAGGCGAAAATAAATGTTGTGGGTTAATGCCGAACTTAGATTCGTTCCTAGCGCTCCAAAAAACGTAGGGTATGATACGTCTTTAAAATTCTTATATGTTATAGAAATTTCACCCTTTGCGGGGAGGATTCTGAAGGGTTATAAGGGAAAATAAAGGATCGTGGGTATATTTTGACTTCAGCTTCGTATTTAGCACACCAAAAAACGTTGGGTGAGATAGGTAATTCTTTTTTTTATGTATTCTAGAAACTTCACCCTATGGTGGGTGCTTGGGGTGGAATCTGAGGGTGATGGGTGAAATCTGACTTCAGATTCGTGCTCAGCACATCAAAAAAACGTAGGCAGTGGTACTTCATCTTTCTGTATCAGGACCTTTATATTTTATTTGCCTGTGCAATCAGTACTTTTGGTGAAATTAAGCTTTGAGTATTATTACTTAAATGTTTATGTATGCCACACTTTAAAACCGAATGTGATCAACATGGGCTGTCTTTCTTTCTAATGGATCATTGTTTGATGTCAAGAGGTGGAAAAAAATGAAAAAAAATTTTTATCATGGTGTAATTTTGACTAAAAGTGAATTTTTAAAGGAAATTTTGTTAAGAATGAAACAAATTTCTGGAAAAGTTCATTAGTAGCTTCTAAGCCAATGGTTGGATCGAAAGGTGTTCTAGACATCGTTGATAGGGAATTTTATAACTATTTTTAGTATGTCCGGAGATAATTGGAGTTTACCAACCATACTTTTTTTCAAAACTTAAAAAACGGAAAACAGACACAAAAATCCCAAAGCTGCCAGAAAGTCAAAGTTATTCGAAATATTTCAATGAAATTAAGAATTCCAGATTATTTTCATTATAAACATATATATTCAATAAATAAACTGAGTAAACTGACTATACCAACAGCCCTAGGTGTGTTTTGTTTCTTTTTTGCTTTCGTTTTCGCTTTCTTCACTTTCCTTTGGGTTTTTCCTCCCCTCACGTAGAAAATTTTTTCACATTAACCCGAATAGGAAGATTTGCTATAAGAAAGCGTGACCTTTAGAGAGCCTGAGGCCAGGACCAATTTCATGTTCCAAAAGCTTTTTGGAGGCTCTTCTTTCTTAGGACTCGGCTTCAACTTTTTTCATATCTCTTGGCAACAATTCTTATGTTACTATTTCTATTTGTTTTATGTTTAACGTTTTTTTTTTTTGGGGGGGGGGGGGGGGTGCTGAAGCTGCCCCTTTTCGTGTTTTCAACAGCCTCAGGCAGAAAGTTGAGTGCTTATGATTTTTGATTTATGAAGTCGATGTGTCAGAAACGAGAATTTTTTCTTGTAAGAAAATCGAAAATGAAGAAATCAAAAGGGACCAGAGACAAATCAAAAGAAAATGTACAGCGAATTATGTATCATTCATACGGTAAGAAAGCTGTTTAATGCTTCCAAATGCTCTCGAAAGGATTATTAGTATTTCTGATCCGATTACATTTTCACATTTTTAACGGAAAGTAAAAAAAAAAAACCTTCTCCTTTTCCCAATCGGAAATAAAATTCTGATTAGTCCTTCGGGGGCGTCCTTCTTTGAATTTGTAATCTTCATGCTTTCATATTTCAGTGCTAATGTGAATTACAATTATAAGAAAATTATTTAACCCCTCAATTCCCGTTTCTATGCTTATGCTCTGATTAGAATGATTTGTTGGTTACAACAAGTTAATATAAGAAAAATACTTAGCCCATTTTAGTTTAAATAGACGGAGCGGAGTTGCTCACCTACCGGCGACATGGTACATTTTGGAAATATGCAAATTTTAAAATTCAACGCGGTAGCAATAATGCTAAAAGTTATTATCACAACCATATGATTCAGCTACGGGCAATGGTAAAGCTGCACTCGTGACAACCGAAAATGCAAATGTTACGAGTACCTATATTGCGATTGGTTAATGTTGCCAGAAAAGCATGGGTAATAAAATAGCGTTACTAATTGGTTTAGCTACAGATGAATTATGTATATTGCAAATTGAAGGTAGGGTATCATGCAAAAAAAAGAAAATAAATAGATAAATAAATAAAGTCTTAGCCTGAACGTATGCAACGTCGTTCTTCTGGCACTATTTTTGAGAACATAATGTCCCACATCGGTTTAGATTCTCAAGTTTAGAGCTACAAAAGTAAAATGCTCATAGGAAATTAATAAGGACTTCACTATGTTTTAAACGGGCCCAATAATTTTCCCCAATTTCATATAAAGTTTAGCAGCTATGAAGTCTCCTCTTCGGGACTTCAAAATTTTTTCCAATAAAACCTGTTATCAATGACGTCTAAACAACGAATGAAGTTAGTTAAACTTGTAGTTTATGGGCACGAAAAGAAAGCTTGGATATTTTTCCTCCGACGAGTGCTTCATAACGCCAAAAACATTGTTTGTCGACAAATCATCACATCACGCAAGGCAGTGCAACTATGAAATTAAACGGAAAATATTATTTAGTTTTATGGCATCCTAAGCTACAGCACGGAATTCAGAGAATTTAGAAAAATTGACGTATGACACATAAAACACAAAATTTAAATCTTGCCATTTGGAGGCGAAAATTGGTATTGAATAGTAAATAACGGTTTCGCATAATCAATGAAACCACGAATTTGTGCTTTTCAACGGTATTTTGATTACTTAAATGCGAGAAGAGTTTAATATGTTTAATCCAGTTGGATATGTGTCAAATGATCTGATTTGAAGCTCGATAAATCAACAATCAAATGAAAATTTCGAATGGAATCGAAACTGAATTTCTATTGACACTGGAGCTCTTAATTGATTTAATCGACTCTAATTGGAGCAAACCATTTGCCTGAGGCGGACGCAGGTGGTGCTTCGGAGGTTCGAACCCCCGTTGAAATACGCCGCCACCAGAAAGGAATAATATAAAACTGTCGCCCCAGCCGAAAATGTCTCGATGACAGCATCGATGACTTGAGAATGACATTGGAGCCGTGAGTACTGCCATTTCAAACCCTCAGTTCAAATGACATTTCTGCATGAATGGTATTGGCGTTCACCTAGTGACACGATCATGGGTTGGTCATGAAAGTTCGGAGTAATTGCCGGCAATCACGATGAGCGCGTCCGTTAGCCTAGCAATCCGAAGACTTCGAGTCCGAGTCCCGGATCGGGCAACTTTAAAATATTGTTTTTTTTTGTACGAAAAAAAAAACACAAATGAAAATATGAAGGTTTCAAATTAATACATAAAAACTTTTGGACGAAGCGGTGACAGCATTCACGAGTTCAGAACGGTAACACTTTTCTTTCTATAAGGCAGCTTGTTTTCTCATAACTAAGTGTAGAACACATTATTTGTTCTTTCGAATATTAAAATTTTTACATATTTTTAAAATTTTGAACATTTTTACCTCCTCGCTGATTCGAACTCTAGCATTTCGGGTTACTGGGCACATACTCTATTCACTAAACCACGACAGGCCTGGCTGGGTATGGGCTTTTCTGTTATGAGGACAAAAATGGCGAAAAATCCTTGAGCAGCTTTGCTATACATACAAAGAAATTCGTTATAGAGGAGTTCCCTATAGAGAGTTGCGACTATACTTCCAAATGCCTCACAATGTCAAATGCGAAAGAGCCGATGAACTCTGTATGTCATTGATGAAATCATCGATGATTTTGTCACGCTTGCTTAAATTTTCGGCTGTGGCATTTTGACATTGTGTGTTGCCTCTAAAACCTCTTCCGAAATAATTTAACACATTCCATTTTCAAAATCCAAAATTTAAGAGTTGAAATTAAAGTACATACCTCTTTTAGTCAATTCCTAGAGCAGAGTATTCATTTTAATTGAAGAAACAAAGAACGAGCAAAAAACCTGACTTCAAATCAAATAAGAATTCAATCGGAGGACCGAAGCGGTCACGTGCTTACAAGATTACATTTCCTATTAGAAAATTTCAACCCATCGCGCGGCTTGATTCTCTAATTTCTTTTCTTTACGATGTTTTCTACTTTTTTTTTTCTTATTTTTCCTATTGTGTCCACAAAATTTTGCTTCTTTGACAAATTTATCTTTCAATCCAATTGGGGGACTTTCGAAAGAAACATCAGCAAATCGACGAAGAACATGAGGGGAGAGAGCGAGAGAGTGAGAACATGCGGAGTCATGTTAACAAATTCCGTGGACGAGAACGTGATATTAAGCAAATAACAAGAAATGCCTTCAAAATTGAAAGTCACAATTGCTGAAATGGGTTAAAACAAAAGGCGAAGACATGCAAGGAAACAATTGGGGAAAAAGTATTTCTCTTTTTATTTTTTTTTTCAATTTTTTTTTTTTCAAATATAAATTTCCGTTAAAATCGTCATGGCTTGCTCGGCCAGAAAGTTTCTCCGTTCCGAAAGAGTCCAAAAAGTCATGCGAATGTACGTGCCGAGTTCATGAGAAAATTGGAAAGTTTACACGAAAAGTTTCGAGAACATAAAAACGATACACCTACTCTCGACATACGTGAACCGTTACAGAAGATTAATCCGTAGAACCCAGTTGGAAATGCTTTCTTCAGTCTTGCAACGTTTTGAAAATAATTTTTAATTTTCATATGGGTACATAGTATGTTAGTTAATTCTTAGGCAGGCAAAATTTTCAAACTTTGAGTCGTGGTAACGACCCCTAAAACTCATTTAAAAAAAGGAATCACGAGTTCTTTTTTAGGTAGTAGAACCGAATGGCGAGGTAGCCCGGAAGCTTTAAAATTTAGGAGTACCCTAGTACATAAGTACATACATATATCTATATTCATATACTTCCATTAGGGTGGATCGTTCTGTTCGAGAAAATAAAATTATAATTCCAGCAGTGAAACTAGATACTACGATTTTTTTGGACAAGCCAGGGAACCATAGGTCAAAACCGAATTTTTCCCTTGCGCATTTTCAAAATAAGGTCTATCTTAAATATGCCTAAAAGCATGCTACAAATTTAAATCACGCCCAAAGTTTTCGTTCTTCCATATCTTTCGGTCTAGTCCTCGACGTGTTCAAAATTCAACACTCTTTTTATTTCGGAAACGGCCTTTTGCATACCCCCTTTAAACAATTATTTTTTTCAAAAATTATTATAAAACAACTAAGAAAGCTAAATTCGGTCAAGCCCGACATCGTCCGACGTCCCGAAAATATTGACAGACTTTGTTTTACCTTTCCGTCCGGAAGTTACTAAAATTCTCAATTTTTGGCCAAGGCGGTGGGCGGACCACATAATTTTTTTTCCTTTACCCTTCATTGGCCTTGGCCAACCCATGTTTCGAATTTTAAGCTTTTTACTTCGGAAGTTAAGAAAAATTTTCATTTGTGGGCGTGGCAGTGCGCAGATATCACCCATTTTCACTCAGGATCATAGTCGGGACCCGAATTTTGAAATCATTGGTCCAGCCGTTTGGAAGGAGGACAGACGGACATGTTTAATTCGATTCAGTTTTCGATCTTGATCAAGAATATATCGTCGCTACTCTTCAAAAACCACGTAAGCGTCAAGACATGAATTTTCAGAAAACGAAAAAAACTTAATAGTTTTTTAAATCGGTGTTTTAAATTCAATTTTATTTTATCAAAATATACTTTTGTAACTCCCCCTTGTTACAAGAAGCTCTCGCCAAATTTCTCGCTTACGTGTTTTTTGCGCAAATCAAAATTTGCAAATTTTGTCGCTTACGAGGTTTTTCCAAACTAAAAAAAAAAGAAAATTGCAATTTTTAAATTAATATTTATTCTTTCAGTCAAACAAATTTTACTTGTTACGTTCTTTTCTTTGTTTTCTTCTCTTTTCGTTCTTATTCAAATTAGTAAACAAAATTTTTCAAACTTATAAAAATTTTTTTCAGTAATAAAACCTCAAAAAACAACTTAAAATTATTAGGTTTTATTACTTATTGGAAGCGTTTCCAAAAATTTGGTGTTTAATCGGTATTCGTCATTGACATTGCAACCTACTTGAAGGATGTCTTTAAAATTGTACAATTTTTGTTAATATATTGTCATAAAAATGATAAACCCGTTGATAAAACACTATTTTAGATTTTTTTATGATATACTTACTACTATTAAAATCTTAAAGTAGCATGGGTTTTATTCACCATACCTAAAATTGTTAGTAGCAGCTTGGCTTTCTTCTTTCTTTTAAAGGAAATATTTTTTCGTTTTTTGTTTCCAACAACAAAATATGCCTGTCTCTTTACAAATGAGAAAGATTGTATTTTTTAAATTTATTTATGAGCCAAAAAAAAAAAGGTTTTGCAGGAAATTTTCGTTTTGTATGGCACTTACGAGGTTTTTGAATTGGCCTTAATTTTTTTAATAGAAACTTGTCAAGTTGAGACTGCCAACTCATAGGAAATATATTTTTCTACCATAAAAACCAAAAATGTCATATTCGAGAAATTGGCGCTTACGTGGTTTTTGAAGAGTAGCGACGATATATGTATTTGTATTTATCTACGGAGCTTAGATATGCTTACGCCTGGGCATAAAAACACTTCCTCGGAGAATGTTTGTTTTTCGTGTTTAGAAGGCCAAGGCGTATAAGAAAAGTGTATTGAGATCTCCTGAGAAAAAATGCTGTGAATCAGTGTCTGACAGAATTTTCATCGATCCAGTGTGAATAATGGATTCTTGACCGCTTGACCGTGACGCTATTATTTCCAACTGGGTCGCTCGCACATGCTATCCGCCTCCCACGAGACGTCAGCTATAGTTATGCAAGAGATGCCGAAGGCAGTTGTCGAAATGGACTTTTTATAGATTCCCCGAAGAGAAAGCGACAGGCAGACAGTGAGACAGAAAGCCTGGCAGACAGGCATGTATGCGGATAGGTAAATATTGGAGCTACAGTTTTGGTTTGGCTTTAAAAAGTCGACTTTTCTGCACTCAAAACGTGGCTAACAATAAGAAAACCAAGAATGTAAAGATGAAGACGCATATTAAGTACTTAATGAAGAAGAATCTTTACGCCACGCTAGCTTTCCGCATTTGCCTTGCGGCTTCGAGTTTGGAGTTTTCAGGGCTGTCGCAAAAAAGTTTGGTTGTTGTTGTATTTATTGTTTTGAAGTGCTTCGGCAAAGTGTGATTTTTGCAGCAATGAGGGCAATTTATGAAAATTTCATTTCAGAAGATTTTTGAAGTAAGTAATGGCATTTTGTTGCCATGGTAGAACGAATTTCATACTCGATGGGCGACGGCTTTCCAAAAGCAAAAAGAAAAACTCATCGCAGAGGGGATTTATTGCCGGGTGGCACCTCTCGCATCGTGGACTGAGAATGCATTCGAATTATTGCGATGGATTCCGAGAATATTTGGCAAAATAGAAAGAGAGAGAGAGAGAGAGAGAGAGAGAGAGAGAGAGAGAGAGAGAGAGAGAGAGAGAGAGAGAGAGAGAGAGAGAGAGAGAGAGAGAGAGAAAGAGCGCGAGAGACAGAGAGCGCGAGAGAGAGAGAGAGAGAGAAGAGAGAGAGAGAGAGAGAGAGAAGAGAGAGAGAAAGAGAGAGACAGAGAGAGAGAGAAAGACAGAGCGAGAGAGAGAGAACGAGCGAGCAAGAGAGTGAGAAAGCGAGAGAATGAGAGAGCGAATGAGACAGCGAGAGAGATATAGAGATAGAGAGAGCGGAAGGGAGAGGCAGAGATCTTGCAAATACATAGGATCTTCTTCTTCTTGCGCATTCGAATGGCCCAGCTTATCCCGGGGTCCGCAAAACGCGATCAGTTTCTCTTTTTATACCCGACACACTCTGTGTCGAGGGTTTATTGCGTTTGTGTGGTTGTGTGTAACACCCAGAACTAGGGTTGTAAAAAAAACATTCAAAGTTTCGATTTAATCGATTTTTTTGGCTTTCGATCGATTTTTTTAGAATCGATTATGTTTTTTTCGATTTTTTCTTTCGATGTTAAATTTTTTTGGAAACTCTGGAAAATGTTTAAAATATGAGCAAAAAGATATGTAAAAATGGAAAAAATACAGAAATTGACGGTCAATTCTTCTGAATGCACCTCCAAAAGTGAACAGAACTATAATTGAATATCATTAATTGACTAGCGTTAGGTAAGGTTAGGTTAGGGTGGCTGCCCCCTTTAAGGGGACACACTTAGGCCGCATATGGGCCCGTTGTGATACCACGAGTTACACCTTTGGTGGAGCCAGTTAGACTCATTTATGAAGCGAGCCATGTCTTTTATTCGAACAGATGTTAGCTCGGTGAGGGAGGAGAAGAAGAAGGAGTCGAGCAGCCTGGATTTTCTCCTGGCCAGACTCGGGCAGTGACACATGAGGTGGCTTGCTGGTTCTTCTTCCTCCTCCGATCTGCAACTTCTACAGTGCAAAAGACCTCAATTATTGATTGACTGCTTAAACATAAGTCAATCTTGCTCTTCGATTCTTTGGCAATTCCCCTTTGTAGTTGCGTTCAACGGCAACTGTTATTTTTCGACTTTGACCCCATTCGCGAAGGAATATTTTTAAAAATACTGTTACTCTGTTATTTTATAAACTTCAGAAAACAAAAAATAGGCATTATAAATAGGTTTGGAAAAAATGAAAAATAAATCGATTTAATCGATTTATTGCTTCAATTAATCATCCAACATCGATTTATAACTATGCAGGTCTTCGATTAATCAAAAATCGATTTTTTCTTAAATTTTACAACTCTACCCAGAACCAGTCGAGATAGACCATACAAAATATATATAGAAATGATCAGCGTCAGGCACGGCAGAACAGATTTTTCCCGAGTGGGTAGTAGAGGTGGGAAAAAATCGATGTTAACATCGATACATCGATAGTATCGATGTTTTTAAGTTAAAATACGAAAGCACTGAATTCGTTTGTACATGTGTCGATTTCTTTCTTGTATATATTAATGAGCACTTTAATGTTAATAACTTCTTCTAAATTAATGCTCATAACTTCTGAACCACTTAACATATTCACTTCAAACTTGGAACATATATTCTTGGACCCATTGGGATGTTATTGAAAAATATGGGCGTGATCCGCCCACTGCTTCCCCCACAAATGAAATATGCTAATAACTCCTGAACTACTGAACATATTCACTTCGGACTTGGAACGTACATACCTTTCACTCATTGGGATATTACTGCAAAATATGGGCGTGATCCGCCCACTCCTACCTCCAAAAATGAAAAAAATACTTATAACTTTTGAACCGCCAAACGTATTAACTTCCGACTTGGAATGTACAACATATCATACATGCAGTAAATGCCTCCGAAATAATAGAATAACATTTTATTTAAAAAGACAATTATTAGGGTAAAATTTTTACGTATTAAATTTTCGCGGCCAAGTATTTTCCAAATACTTCCGTTTGGTAGTTTTGGCTTATGTCGTTTAATGCTTTTCATTCTTTATTAACGCAAAGATACAGGCTCTACGGAAACATTGCATATTAACTCAAAATGAAAAAATTGGAAAAAAATTTTTTGTCAAAACTGGCATTCCAACAATTTCGTGAAATTTTTACTGAGTAAAATAGCCACTTGGAAATTTTCGAGTGGGTAAAATACCCACTCGGAAAATCTCGAGTGGGTACAACTACCCCATGTAAACTCCGTTCTGCCGTGCCTGATCAGCGTCACCAGGAGATTCGATTTAGACATGTCCGTCCGTCTGTCTGTCTGTATACAGTTTTCTTATCGAAGGAGTTGAGCTATCTCGACAAAATTTGGTATGCGTGCTCACGGGGACATGAGTAAGACCAAGTTCGAGAATGGACCCGATCGGACCATTTTTAGGGGTACCTCCACTACTAGGGTCTGTTACAAAAATCACAAAAACTGCTCTAAAATCGAAGTTTTTCAAGATATTTTGATGAAAGTTGATATTTAAACATATTAAAAGGCCACTTATATTATTTCCAAAAATGGAAAAATTGGGCGTGGCAGAAGGGCGGTTTCCGAAAATTGTCTCCTACACCCGAAATTCAAATGGGCCTTGAATGAAATTTGGCAGTTATGCTTTTGTCGTAGCCATAAACATCCTTTGTAAAAATTCCTTTGGTAGGTCCATTATCAAGGGTACCTCCAGTACTAGGGTCTGTCACAAAAATCTCAAACTTGCCCAAAAATCGGATTTTTTTGAGATATTACACTGAAACTTAGAATTTGAGCGTAAATGTAAGCCTCCGATTAAAAGAATTGGAAAATTGGGCGTGGCAAAGGGGCGGTTTTCACAAAGAAATTAAACAAAAGTCGTTATATGGGGCCCCTTGTGGCCTTAAACACCTCTTGAGATTAAAATTTATTTGAACATGTGTATCTGTGTCGGGTATTCGATTGTCAGGCTCGCCTGACTATAACACCCTTACTTGTTTGTCTATCGGTTGCATCATCCGAAGTGAGTCCTACAGCATCGAGATCCCATTTTACTGTGTACATTTCCAATACTCAGGATATTAAGTTTTATCCCAGTATTTTGATATTAAAAAGTATCCAATCCTCTCGTGAGAGAATTCTTGTAACACTTTAATGCATGGTTATGCTTTTTTTCTCTTCTGGCAATCCATTTTTCTGCCCACTGTCCTTCCACCATCTTTGGTTTGAAAATTGCATATTCATCGTTATAGTCATTGTTTAAATTCCATTTCTTTTTGAGAAAGGGCATGAAGAGAAGGAAGAAGAAAGAAGGCAGAAGGGAGAATGAAGAATTGAGGTGGAGAAGAATATATGTAAGTAGGTGATGACGAGGGAGTTGCATTGACAACTTCAATTCGAAATGGTGGTGTAATTCGATTGCCGTCGTAGTTGCCTTTTCCTCTTCTCTGTTGTTAGCTTATTGCTAAATTGATGCTCCCCCTTTTGCGTCGTCCTCTTGTTCATCCTTCCCCGTTACCCTCCTTCCGTTACTAGTTAGCCTCTCTTTTGTTCCCAAATGGCATTCAGACAGACGCGCAAATAGCTCCGGCGCTCGTTCGGTTTCTGATTTGCCTTTTTTTTTTGTACTTTTTCCAAGCCGCTTTTCCGATTTCGTTTCTTTTTCTTTTTCCTTTCGGTATGTTTGCTGTTTTCGCTGTTGGAGTTGTTTGAGCCGTTTTCGCTTTTGCCAACAGGTGTAACCGAATTGAGATTGATATCGTGTTGCATGCAATGTTAATATGAGCAACCAATAGGCAACCCATAAGCTGAGGAGAGGAGCCGCTACATGGAGTAAACAGTCGATTTTGAGTGGCGGCGGGATTGCGGTGTGCGGAGGGTCTGCAGACCAAAGTGATGTAGAAATTGTTTCCTTTCGTCGATTTTCCAAAGTGTTTTCGCAAATCAACGAATTTTACTGTTGCATGTGCAAAGCGAGCAAATGCTTACATGCATGATAGTGCGGGTGTGGGTATGGGTATATATGTTTGTATATTAGAATGATATTTGTGCTTAAAGAAGGGCTTCTTATGGCAGCGCAAATTAGATGGAGGAGAAGGAAACGAACATCCCACCAGCGAAATGGTGAATGCATGCCAACAACATCGATTCTGAATTGACTGCAAGGTAATGCATGTGCATTACCATTTGGGTGAAATTCTCCCTAATGTAATCAACTCTAAAATATCGAATACCCCATCAATTCTCATTCAATAATCTCGACTTTTTCTACTAAAATGCCTATATTTATGTGTATTATATAGATATCATACATACATACGAGGCGTCATTAGTTAGATTTTCTCATACGTTGATATAACAAATCTGGCACCCGCAAATGAGATCTCCTCTTTGGCGTAGAGGGTAGTGTGGCCACAGCGTTGCCAGTTCTCATAATTTTTTATGAGATCTACTTACTTTTCGTTCAATCTCCTACCCTACTAAATTTTTCCTTAAATCTACTACTTTTGCTCTTTTTATCCCAACCCTGCAGAAAATCCGAGTGGAAAACTGTGGCGTTTTTCTAGTTCAAACTTCACCAGAACTAGTTCTCCATTATACGCCTTCCAATATATAATTTTGTAGAATTTTAAATATTAAAATAAGAATTGGTGGTCAACAATTGACTAGTGTAAAAGACCTCATTAGTGCTCGTCGATAGTCTAAAAAATGTCGATACTATCGATAGTATAAACATAAATAAAAATATTATATTATTATTATTATATTAGGTATAATTATACAATATACAATCCAAACCAGAGCTACTGCGTCAAATCGCAAAGAAAGAAAATCATGGTACTCAAAAAGCGAATCTTGACAACGACAGTGACGTCGTTAACGACGACGATGACGTTATTATTAACGAGTACTTAAATATGTCTATTGGGTAAAATTCGTCGACTATTTTTCTAAATAAAACACTGAAATAGAGATCCTTTTTTTATCCTTTCTTTTTCTCCTCAAAATCCCGCGAAACCATTACATTTCTCAGGAAAACCCTTTTTTCCATGAAAAAAATATGGCATCATTATGTATAATTGATTGTATAACATAACCCAACATACCTATATGTATGTATGTACATAAGAAAAAATTCGTCAACATATACATCAATACATCAACGTCTAAAAATAGATTAATATGTATATTTAAAGTTGAAATGTTTTTATTTCAATGTTTAAATAAATTTAAAAAAAAGGTTGTAGATCTCCTAGTTTTGGATTATTGTAAGGTAGGAGTTCTCCTAACTTTGGAAATGAAATCTCCTACTTTTGAAAATTAAGACATGGCAACGCTGCGTGGCCGCTTTTCAATCTGAAGTGCCCAGGTTCGAGCCCCTGCCGCAGGTGGAAAAAAGTTGGGGAAAAATTAGGTCAGAAAGGTGCAAGAAAATTTTAAGGAAAATGTGTTTCAACTCGGAGAGGAGAAAATCAATCATAAAGTAAGATTCTATCCTGTCTTCAAAGTTTGTCATGTTTATGTACGTGCCGTTTAAAAATTTGCTATGAGTTCCACTGGAACAATTTCTCTTTTTACATTCTCGCATGAAAGGTTTGGTTGAAACTTTTCAAATATTATTTAAATGTAATCTACTGGTTAAAAAAAAAAAAAAATTGTCATCTGCAGGCTGGATTACCATTTACAACTTTGTGCATTACCCTTTTCAACTTTGTGTATTACGGGTAATCTAGAGTTCATAATCAAATCTTCCATTACTGTATTGCTCCATGGTATTGTAAAAGGGAGTCACAATCGCTTACCGCCTATGACACACAATGTTAAATGTAATGTAGGTTTTATACAGCGGGTAATCGATGCGGTAATGGGTATGCCTTACCTCAGTATCGATGAAGCATTAATGAAGGGTGCATTACCTTCGCTGCTGGGATATAACCTTAACGAAATATTGTGTGAGTGTGTGTGTGTGTGTGTGTGGCTCCTCCAAGGCTTTGTGTGACTAAGAGAATTTGCATTAAATTGACTATAATTTCAAGGCAATAAAAGTTCGCAAGCACCAAGTCAAAACTCGTAAGAATGTCTATGATATTAAGCATAGGGTGCCATTTACATATGTGTACTGCATTTTATTTGGTCTATGAAAATTAGAATCATGAACTTTCAGCATGGGCTGTGAACAGTAAGATTGCTGCTGTTTTATGCTAAACTACGCACCCTCGTACTTTGTTACATCCAGTCTGTCCTATTTTCTCTGCTCTCGTTCTGTTCTACTTGCTGTCAAGCTGTGATCTCTCTTAACGTAAGAGCCCAGCCGGAACTGTGTACAGGAAGTGCCCGATCACTGCCATAGTACCAAGTATGATGTGCACAACACCATGCTGATATACAAAACCTATGCACTTTTGTTAAAAACTGTCCTAGGCTGGTGCGGTGGTGTGATAACTGGGTTCGAAGTGGACAGTAGCTGTATATGGGCATACTTCGTGTGTTTTCGTTCTGTTAAAGCACATTGCTATATACAACGTGTATTGTCAAACAACAAATTTGAGTACACAGAATATATTTTTTAGTGTCTTTTGTGCGTAGTGCTATGCAGAAAATTTACAGTGTAGTTTATAGAAAAATTCTCAAATGCTTATTACACTGGTCTGCAAAATTGATTTTCCCCTCCTTCTTTTGAGTTTGAGTAGTGGTCTAGTAGACTTTGTTCTGCTGACTAGTTGAAAAATATAAAAAAAATTCCACCACGTAAGGATTTCGAGACCAGACCGAATTGCGCAAAGGAATACGAATGAATGACAACTTCAAAAATCGTCTAAAAAACAAAAATAACCAATCGCTAACTAGAGCTGTTTGGCTTCGGTTGCTTTCTTCGGTTCTGCATACTTGCTGTACACCAAGTGTATCGCGTAGTAGGCAGTCAACGATTTCATAGAAAAACCAAATTTTTTCATTTTTGCCTATCAGCTCTCTTACCTCTCTGCTACACCCACTGAGTCTTCTCGTCTCTCTCTCCATCTCTCTCACCTCTCTACCCTCTCTCTCCCTCTCTCTCCCTCTCTCTCCCTCTCTCTCCCTCTCTCTCCCTCTCTCTCACTCTCTCTCCCTCTCTCTCCCTCTCTCTCCCTCTCTCTCCCTCTCTCTCCTCTCTCTCCCTCTCTCTCCCTCTCTCTCCCTCTCTCTCCCTCTCTCTCCCTCTCTCTCCCTCTCTCTCCCTCTTCTCCTCTCTCCTCTCTCTCCCTCTCTCTCCCTCTCTCCCTCTCCTCCCTTCTCTCCCTCTCTCTCCCTCTCTCTCCCTCTCTCTCCCTCTCTCTCCCCTCTCTCTCCCTCTCTCTCCCTCTCTCTCCCTCTCTCTCCCTCTCTCTCCCTCTCTCTCCCTCTCTCTCCCTCTCTCTCCCTCTCTCCCTCTTCCTCTCTCCCTCTCTCTCCCTCTCTCTCCCTCTCTCTCCCTCTCTCTCCCTCTCTCTCCCTCTCTCTCCCTCTCTCTCCCTCTCTCTCCCTCTCTCTCCCTCTCTCTCCCTCTCTCTCCCTCTCTCTCCCTCTCTCTCCCTCTCTCTCCTCTCTCTCCCTCTCTCTCTCCCTCTCTCTCCCTCTCTCTCCCTCTCTCTCCCTCTCTCTCCCTCTCTCTCCCTCTCTCTCCCTCTCTCTCCCTCTCTCTCCCTCTCTCTCCCTCTCTCTCCCACTCTCTCCCTATCTCTCCCTCTCTCCCCCTCTCTCCTTCTCTCACCATCTCTCTCCCACTATCTTCCTCTATCTCCCTCTCGCACCCCTTCTCTCCCTCTATCTTCCGCTCTCTCCTCCTGTTTTCGAGATATATGTATCTGCCTGTAACAACGTCCATTTCCATTATAATTATTTAAGTCGAGTTCATCAAGAATAAACTTTCCTCCCTCACATGGCTTCTCCATATGTGCACCTTCATATACGTATTTATTAAAAATATCATAGCATACCACGTGGCTATTAGACCGCGAAGTCGATTTATGTGAAGTCGAATCAAAACAAAAGAAAAACGTACCCAAGCAAAGGAAAGGAATGAGGAAAGCGGAAAGCATTACAGAATGAAGTGAAGTAATGAACACACAATCGCGTATAAAGGGCGAGAGTAGGAAAAGTTAAAGGAAAACAGACGAGTGAAAAAGTTTTCCTTGCCTACTACTACAACAGCAAAACCAACAAAAAATAATAAGTTATGTAAATTTTGCATTTCAACTGCAAATAAACTCGACGAGAAGAAAAACGTTTTCGCAATGTAAGAACAACAACAACAATAACAACAGATGTAGCAAAAACAAGTAAAACAAAAGAAAAAGATAGAAAATAAGATATACCTACGTACGGGGCAAGCAAACATTTATAAAGCCAACACACACACATCCATATGCACTGAGAAGGAGACACTTCAAATTCATAACTATGCCTAATGTGGCATATGTTTGTTGTTGGCTCATGGCAAAAGTGGAATCAGGAAGTTAGTTAAATAACTTTAAAAGAGGAGAAAGAAAATTTTCATGATAGTATTTTAGGCGCTCTTTAGCATATGCCGATAGGATAAGCTCAAACACTGGCGGCAAAAGGTAATACGAAATAAGTTCAAAGGAACAAAAAACAACAACAACAAAAATCTAAAAGTTCGCTTAAACGCCTTATAAGATGCTATGGTTTTTGGCTATATTCTACACAGGATCCCTTATATAGAAATAAACTGAAGCGTAAATTTTTTGTTTTCGAGTAACTCCGCGCACAGAAGATCCCCCCTGAAGTAAAGGCATAACGCTAAATTCCAGAATGGTGGATAAGGCCTTGACAGTGGGAGGTTCTTTGCAAAAGTGACCCTCATATAAGTAGAACTGCCAGACGCAATGATGATACAATGCACCTGTCGTCGATTTCTGTACTCTTATTTCAAAGAATATGTTTCGTTAATAAAAAAACTTCATAGAAAATTCATATCTTTATAGCCTAAAAGCAGGCAAGTTATAGTATTAAAGTAGATAAAAACTCTTTACATCGAATTAGCTTTTACTTGCCGCGCCGCAACAATTTACTCACGTTGTGACTTACTCCATATCTAACGTATAAAATGAAATTTGACTAGTGTTGCATGCTTTAAGGCGGATGGATATCTTAATATCCGACTAAATTTCAGTTTTATCAGTTTGAAAAAAAAGAAACTCCTTTATATCGCTGACGAAGACAAACTTTCGCAGTAAGGATATAGTTCGCAGAACGGCGAAAGGAAAACAAAAACAAAGGAAAATTTAAAAAAAAAGGATATTCATCTTTGCTTGCTTGTTTGGTTATTGAACGCAAACAAATTTTCCCGACACTTTATAAAACGTTCGCTTTCTTACGTCCTGCTTTGCTGGCCTCCTCTCTCTCCTTTCCATTCATTTCCTTGCTTTATGTTTTTTTGTTTATTTCACATGAAAAGAACATAAATCGTTTTCAACAATATTATCTTTTGATAATATATTTTTCACTCACAGTCTCTAGCGTTTTTCTAGCAACAAGCAAGCAACGCGTGTATCCTTGCTGGCTTCCTATTTCTATCAATTTTTTTATTTCTTTATTTTGTTCATCCTGTTTTGTGTTACCAAGCTTAGCTTGTCAAGGCCTTAGCCTTTAGAAGCTCTCGCTCGGCTGGTGTTTTTCGATGTTGCTTATAATTTCCTTCGAAAAAGTTTCTTTCCGTTAGTATCAGCTTTGAATTTCTGTTTCTTTCACTCTCACTCTCTCTCTCTCTCTCTCTCTCTCTCTCTCTCTCTCTCTCTCTCTCTTGCCAACTTCCACTGGTCTGCACTGCTGTTTACTTATTCCTTGGCATCGCTACGGTCTCAACTTTCAACTTACTTAAATTGCAATGAAATCGTCACTCTCTGTGCTTAAAACAACAACTGAAAAGAGTTTTCTCCATCATCATCCTTCTCGGGCTCTTGCTTCCTTCCAGGACCCATTTATACTTTTACTTCCATCAAACTTGTTCTCGCATTCTGCTTCACTTTCAAGTTACTGTGGGATGTTCTTTTGTGTCATCACGTAGCAAACGCATAGTCGCGTTGTTTGAAGAAATTCCATTTACCTCGACCTCAACTGAACCACTAAATATTCGAGTGTCAACAAGATCCTCGGACTCCATTCATCCCACTGATTCTTATTCCTTAACAGGCTTTATTCATTGTCAATATTTTTAATGTTGCTGCCTCGAATTTTCTTTCATTTGTTTTGTTTTGTTTCGTTTCGTTTTTTCCCCTTCTTCGGAGCTCAAAGAAGTTATGAAAAACAAGAAAGCAAATAAACTTCCAGAGAGCAGCTGCACTTAGACACGGTCACTCTTACACACACACCCCCACACCAACATACTCAAGCACACACCGGGCAATATATATATATACGTATACATACATATACGAAGTTTGGTTGAGCAGCGTTGAAAGTAGCACGTGCGATGAAAGCCGGGCGGCGAAAAAAAACTGTCACTCTTTTTCACATTCACCCTTAAAATCACACAGGCACAAACGCACACACACATCATACACGGGCTCACATCCACGGAGACTGAGACACAGCCTCTGAAGAATTAGTGCCTAAACCCTTGGACTCGTAATCGTGTCTGTAGACACAAGTCCCGCGAGTGTCCTTGCTGGGTTTTTAAAGGCTTCTCTCAAGAGCTCAGCTAGTCTTCGACTGCGCCCACGCAACTCGGTGCCGTCTGTGCTTTTATGTACGAATGTGTCTTTATGAGCATTTGGCTTCGTGTGCGTGTTGGTGCTGGCGTCGAGCTCGAGCTTAGCTTGCGTTTGCGTTTCTCTGTATAAATGAATGATTACGTGGTTTTGGATTCCTCTTTCCATTTCTGCTGTTTGCTGTCAACTTATGGCCAGCTACTTAAGCAGCAAATGTGCTTCGAATTTGCTTAAGAGCAAGAGCAACAGAGAAAGAGATAGAGAGAAAGAGAGAGAGAGAGAGAGAGAGAGAGAGGGAGAGTGAGAGCGAGAGAGAGAGAGAGAGAGAGAGAGAGTGTATGTGTTAAGACAACAAGACGTGTTTCCAAGATATTTGGGCGTAGACAGGACTCGTCTCATCTCGTCAGCTTCTTCACCAATCTTCATTTTATTTATAATTCTTTCTCTTTTTTGTTGCTTTTCAATCTTTTCGTCCTTTCAGATGGACTGGGTTGATTCGAAAAAATTTATAGATTATATGCCCTGGAGGATCACGAACAGTTTGCAGCTCACCGAGGACACTATGCCCAATGTGCGACCAATGTGCGGTCATAGACGGCTTTCTCTCTCGCTTTAGGTGTGTTTGTGTGTGTGTGTCAGTCAATATTTCCCTTATTAAAGCGTTTGCTGAAATAATTTGTTTTTGCGAAGCGATGCTCGTGTTGATGGTCATAGTAAAAAAATTTGGTCCAAGCTGCATTTACCATAATTATATAGCTCTTTGGCCATCATTGATTTAGAAGTCAATTTTCATTTCCAATTTGAAGCGCCCAAAAGTATGCTCTTCTTTTGAATTTCAATTACAATTTCAATTCAAAATTTTTTGCTTCGCTAAACCGAATTTTTTCTAGCCTGATTGAGTTATTTTGATTTTGAACGGAAACGCATATGCTTTCCAATCACGCACGCAATCACATACACTCACGAACACAGAAACATAAATGCCTACATAGCCATCTACACGAAAATAAATGCGAACAGGGTCGGAGCATACACCGTTTCATAGGGTTCCGCAGGCGATATATCCTCCGCGTATGCGCCACACTACAAATGCCTGCATAGAAAACGCATATTCGGATTCGGGCAATCAGAGTCTTAACCAGAACCAGAACAAGAACCATAATCAGAAACAGATTCAGAATCAGAATCGGCAACAAAATCCGTTTCGGATTTCGAATCAGATTCAGTCTGTATTTCGGGTGAGTTTTGTGAGCGCGTCGTACAGTCGTCCATTCAGACCGGAGCGGAGTTAAGTCGAGTCATCGGCGTGAATATGGTAATTAACTATGCAAATTGCCGCGGTCGTTGGAGTTTGTGAAGCGACATTTACATTCGAACGTTCCCATTAACTTTCATATCTCGTTGAGTACACGTGAACTCGTAATTACTGCGACCATCTCTTTTTACATTCAATGATTGCACATACACGCACACACATGCATATTCATAAGCGTGGTCGCATTGGCAGTGGGCATTGCCCCAGCCTCGGGCCGTGGTGTTTCGCCACTTAATCATACATACTTGAAGCTATCTAGCCGTAGCCAGTGGCCACAATTCCATTTCAGGTGGCGCTATCAACACGTCTATTCGGGTCAAAAATACAAACCTCAGCATACACACACACACACGCGCACGCACGCACGCATTCGCAAGTGTATAGTGTCGAATTCCATTGAGATGGCTTCCTTTACATCATTCTTTGCTCCCCGCCTGCACTAAAGGCACCAACCCAAATGCGTTTATGAAAAAAGATCTGAATTGAATAAGAAGTCCTTTTCGTATTTGAACTTGGTTTTCATGTCCATGTTACTACATACTAAATTTTAGAAATCGAAATCATGAAAAAAATCAAATCTGCATAGCTTGGAACTATCATTATCCAACGAATTTGTTCAATTTTGTCGAGAGTTCGATTTCTTGAATCATCATTTTAAAAGTGAGAAGACCAAAAAGAAAAAATTCTCTCTTAACACTACGTACAGCAGTTATTAGAAATTCGAATTATTGAAGTTCGCGTCGTTAAAGCTATACTTTATTCGAATGGAAATTCCATGAAATCGGAATCAGGGGAGGCAAGTTCCAAAAATATTGGGGGCACAAAAAAAATTTTATGCAGGGAACAATACGCAGTGTTTAGTAGATGTCAAATATTGAAAAAGTGCAGTATATCTACTGCAATTGGAATAAAGTTCTAACCCTTCTCGGAAAGGGAAAGATATCGATACTTATAGACAATCTTTGACACATATTTTGGTTGGAGAAGGTTGGAACCAGTGTTCGGAGAATTCTGCACGAATGTGAAAAGTAGGGTGGCACAGGCGGGTAAATTGGAATTACCGAACTTCAAAATTGTAGTAAATTAGTTAAGAAATATGAAAGATGATTAATCTCAGATGAATTATGGGGATTCCAGAATAAAAGTGTGATATTCTAGAATATCTTTACAATATTTTCAAATATTTTTTTCAGTTGCCGAAATATTGGGGGGCATGGCCCCACCAATAAAATTTTTGGAGGGAAAAAGTGCCTTGACCCCCCCCCCCCCCCACAAATAAGCCCACAAATAAGCCCACAAATAAGGGCTTATCGTAACTTGTGAAGTAAAAGGCGTAGAAGCTTCAAATTCGCAACATAGGTTGACCAAGGCGAATGAAAAGTGTAGGGAAATAATTTATGTGACCCGCCCACTGCCACGCCCACAAATAGAGAAGCAAAACATAGTGCGCTCATAATGTCGGGTCGCTGGGTATTTCAAAGTGGGGCTTGACCGACTTTAGCTTTCTTACTTGTTTTGATATAAGAGTAGTATGTTACATTAGGATGGTAGGCACTGAGATCTTGGGGGTAAGTACTAGAACGGTACGCCTGAGATCAATGACTTCTATAGAGGCCATATTGGTATCCTTGCGACAAAAACATTGATGTACCAAACTTTAAAATCTGAGAGTTAACACCAGAGCTATGAAGAAATATACCAAAACGTAGAGGTCACGTTCGATAGAAAAATAATTTTTTTCTTTTCGTAATTGTCTTGCAAAAATGCGTCATATTCGCTGGTAAACGGCGCACTTTTTTTTCTTCCATATAAGGTGGTACGGTCTACTATACGTATATGTACACATAGGTATATATAAATATATTTATATGCAACATATACATAGATATATATAAGGGTGTCCCAAAAAAATTATAGTTACTTTTTTTTAACGCATACCCCCCAATTTTTTTTCTAAATGGTCCTATTAGCTTCAATAATAAATTTTATTCGGATTAGATCACGACAACCCGTTCCGCCGTGCCTTCAAAGTTTGGTTTGATGCATCTTTTTTGTTATTGAAAATCGCATGTTTTTTGTGAAAATATTGCCACAATACAACAATATCAAAATATAAAAAGAATTAATGTTAAGTATGGAATAGTTAAAATAAAAATTTCACAAGATATTTACTTAAATCTACTAAGAAATGTTGGCCTATACTGACATGCCTACTTTGAGGTCACAATTTATATTAAAACACGTACAACTCTTCAGATTTCTGCATTTTTAAATAGCTTTCCCTTTTGCATCTAATCTGGTAATATTAAGGCCTTAAATGTTACCAATTTGACGGGCTAGAGGTTATAAAAATGTTGATAATACATACGCAAATTATTGGTATGGCAAGATAAAGTGAAAATCAGAAAATTTTTGAAAACTGTCAAGATTTTTAACTTTTTTAAAAAATATTACCTGAAACTCTTTTGCATTTGCTAACCAAGGGCACTTATTTTCCAAAAAGCTACTGACGAACAAAATTGGCTCATAAAGCAGGGACGTGGACGGGTTTTGAACCGAACCGGTTTTAGACCGGAGAACTGCTTTTATCTGCTAATTAACCGAACCGAAGTTTGTTACAATTGTTTCGAACCGAATACAGAACCCCTTTTTGTAAAGGTTCAGGGTTTCATTTTTGCTTGCAACCATGCACAGTGCGCGTTCCCATAGGCCACAAATAAAAAAATGAAAGTCGATATTCTAATGAAGTTAATATCGAAACCATCTCCAATATGAGTAAGGTAACCACCACTAACTTGAAATTGTTCTAATTTTAACCTTAAATAGTAAAAAATTGCGTTAGAAGTGGGAACAAGTGTTAACAAATTTTTTCAGTTTGAGAAATTCCCGATCCGATGAACCGAACCGAAACCCCGGTTCAAAGAAGTAGAGAAACCGGTTTGACGAACCAATTCAAAAGTTTAACCACGGTTCGAACCGCCGAACCGAACCGGGCAAATTTTCCACCCGGTTCACGTCGCTGTCATAAAGTGATTTGGCAACATTTTCAAGTAGGGAATTGTGGAAACTTTTTGCGAAAGTAAAGTTTGTAAAGTTTTTATAGAATTTCTTGTCTCGGACAATTTCTGCGATTAATCAACGTTTAATATTTGCACTAATATGTTTATTTGCATAAGTCGTTTGTTCGTACCTTGTAAAAGCTATTTTACAGCAGATTGGTTGCTCAGACTCATTTTCCCTTTTTATACGATAACAACATTGATATTCATACCGAGTACCTTTTTAACAACAAACATAGCACATATGGAATTGCGAAGTTCTCATAAGATTTTTTTAATAGGAGATATTAAACATCAATTTATGGGCTCGAAACTTCCCTGTAATGGAGATGAACTTGCAGTTTTATTTTATAACATCCGTGAAGTCAAACTAACCGTCAGTGAAAGTGCAAATCTCACTATTCGGGAGTGCATTCTATTTTGGGAAAAGGCACGCATACCGACAAAGTCTTTACCAAATTGCGTAAATACACTTATGAAGTTATACGAATGTTGCGGAGACTTACAAAAGAATGCACACAGAACAAAAGAAGTGTTCAAGCGGCGTCAACAAGAATTTTCAAATGATCTGAAAAATCTGTTCGACATTGCACACGCAGATGCACTAAAATTAATAAAAATAGAAGAAGATAGAATTTTTTTGCAGCGGCAGAGAGAGTCAAATAGACCCGGAAGCTTTGCTGGAATCGATAAGAAGCAAGCTGATAAGGAAGAAACGGCACGCGCAAGGGCTTTTACACAAGAAAATCAACAGAAAAACGATCTTGTCATTTTAACACCGTGCAAATCGTTAGAAGTAGCATACAGCGATTTATCTTCAAGTTGCGATGAAAATCTAAATTTTCAAAGTGACATTTCCGTAATGATGGAGGACTCAAATAGTCAACGTTAGTTTTCTACTACACCAAGAAAGCAGTTCATTACTCCAAAGTTAGTAGCTGCATTAGACAGATGTCGGCTCAGTATAAGAGACTCCGTATACGTTCTTCAAGCAATTTTAGAGGCTCTCGATTTAAATGTGGACGAATATCCAATAAGTAAATCCTCTATACACAGAATCAGAACGAAGACACGAAAAGAACGAGCAGAATCCATAAAAAGAGATTTTAAAAATGCAATTCCAAGGATCGTTACTGTTCACTTTGACGGGAAACTTTTGCATTCGTTAACTTGCCAAAAATATAAAGAAGAACGTCTTCCCATAGTAGTTTCCTTTGAAAATGGAGATCAACTTATTGCTGTGCCGAAACTGGAAAACTCTAGTGGTAAAGAACAAGCTCAAGTGGTTTGGAATGCAATTGTCGATTGGAACCTAGAAGATGCAGTAAGAATTCTTTGTTGTGACACAACAGCATCGAATGTATTTAGGTCGCATTAATGGAGCCTGCGTGCTTTTAGAACAAAAGCTTGACAAGGAGTTACTTATTTTTGCTTGCCGCCATCATATTTTTGAGTTGGTCTTGAAGAGCGTATTTGAAATAAAAATGTGTCAAGTGACCACAAGCCCTGACATTCCGCTTTTTAAGACCTTAAGAGAAAATTGGAAAAGTATTAACTTGAAAAAATGTACTGCTCCCGAAAAGACGTGGAAAAATTCTTCACAACAACTGAAATTGATGTTCTACTTGCTTTCTATAAAAATGAACTGCGAAAGGAAATTGTAAGAGGTGACTACCGAGAATTGATTGAGCTTTCAGTTATATTTTTAGGTGGAAATATAGATATAGAAAATTAAAATAAAACCCCCAGGCGCAATGCATCAGGCTCGCTGGATGGCAAGAGCGATTTATGCTCTAAAAATTTCATTATTCAGTTCTCAAATCAAAATAGACAACAAGGAAAAAAGAGCTCTGGCAAGCGTTTGCCTATTTATAGTAACATTGTATGTCAAAACGTGGCTTCAAGTGATTTGGCAGTGAAAGCGCCATACCAAGATTAATGCTTTTTAAAGTCTTTGAAAACTTATGAACGTATTGATAGTGACATCTCAAAGGCAGCTCTCCAGAAATTTAGCCAGCACTTATGGTATTTAAACGACGAAGCCGCGGCTCTATCATTCTTCGATGATGAAGTAGACATTGCACCAAAAGTAGATATGGTTAGGAATTTGACAAGCGAAAGTGTATTGTCCCTTGAAAAGCGATACATCTCATCAAAAGATGAGCTCTGTTGTTCCTTATTTTACTCATAAGCTATGGATTCAATCCGATGAAAAAAAAAAAAAATTCCATTTAAGAAAAGTTTTTAAATATTGCGGAAGCTTTTTTATGTCATAAATTATGACTATTCGTTTTCCAAGCGAGTTGGTGCTAAAACTATAGCTTGTTTTCCCTAATTAATTTTATTAATTTTTTCAACTTTAATTAAAACTGAAAAAAATTCTTAAAAAAATTAGATTGCATTTTTTGGATACCTTACAAAAACAAAGCTAAGTGTTGTTATTGTAATGTTTCGAATATTGTTCTGATGATATCACCTCATTAAACCCGTCTTGGTTATAGCTATTGTATAAAAATTTATTTCATTTTTAGATAAGGGAATATCTGATTTTATATCAATAAGAATCAGAAATTTATTCAGTCGCCTTAACATCGATGACAGCTTTATTAAGGAGTGTCGTTCTCTTTGGGAGAGTAATGCTTCATTCCTTTAAGCAAAACAAAGTGTGTTGAGCCTGAGAGCAGTAAAAGATGTTGCTGAAAGAGCTGTAAAGTTGATGCAAGACTTCCATAGACTGATAACGGCTAAAGAGGAACAAAAACGGTTTTTGTTGCGTTGTGTACAAGAACACAGAAAAATATACAGCGACAGCAAAAAAGAAACCTTGAAAACAAAAAAATATAATTAAATTAAAAAACCCTTTCAAATTATTCAAAATCTAGCTTAAATTTAGAAAAACTATATAAGGTGGTTCATTCGCTAATTTTACACGGCGGCATATTTGCTTTAACGAATTTCGGAACATTTTAGAGGGTACTTATAACCACGGAAAAACCAACAGTGTGGAGAGTGAGACAGTTTTCAAAAATTTTCTGATTTTCACTTTATCTTGCCATACCAATAATTTGCGTATGTATTATCAACATTTTTATAACCTCTAGCCCGTCAAATTGGTAACATTTAAGGCCGTAATATTACCAGATTAGATGCAAAAGGGAAAGCTATTTAAAAATGCAGAAATCTGAAGAGTTGTACGTGTTTTAATATAAATTGTGACCTCAAAGTAGGCATATCAGTATAGGCCAACATTTCTTAGTAGTTTTAAGTAAATATCTTGTGAAATTTTTATTTTAACTATTCCATACTTAACATTAATTCTTTTTATATTTTGATATTGTTGTATTGTGGCAATATTTTCACAAAAAACATGCGATTTTCAATAACAAAATTTTTCATTGCATACTTTTGGGGGAATTAGTTCAAAGATGCATCAAACCAAACTTTGAAGGCACGGCGGAACGGGTTGTCGTGATCTAGTCCGAATAAAATTTATTATTGAAGCTAATAGGACCATTTAGAAAAAAAAATTGGGGGGTATGCGTTTTAATTTTTGCAAAAAAAAAATTCTCCCCTACATCGTGGGACACCCTAATTGTATATATATATAAATACATGTAAACTTGTGTTTAAATTATGTACTATTTACAATTAGTTATAGGGCGTTCTTGTTTTCAGTCTTCTGAATGCGTTGTTTGGGGACATCCGATTTTTATACCCAGCGTAAGCGGGGTATATTAGTTTTGTGCAAATCTTGTAACAGGGAGAACTAAGCTCCGGAGATATGGACATTAGGGCGGTCCTTAGTTATATGGAGAAAATTAAAAGTGAATATTTTTATGTCCTCCGGGCATATTTTTGTTGTAATTTACTTCAATATATAACCTGCAAAGTATCAGTCGATTTAGAATTTATTTAATGGACCCGCTCTGGACTTAAAGTTTTGGTATATGGAAAAATCACATTTAATATGTATTTACCTTATATTGATACCAATATTTTTCAAATATCAGCCAATAAACAAGCGAAAAAGCTATAGTGGGCCTGGCATGACATGGGTAGATTAAACTTATATTTTTCAATCATGAAAAATACCAGTTTGACCACGCCCACTTTTCAAAAAACGCCTAAATATCGCCCATGGTATCGAATTTCACGTGCAAATTTTGAATGATTGCGAAATTTCTTTCGATTTCACGTTTTCATTCAAAATAACCGTGGCTTGCCGTAGGCGGGCTACCCCCATATTTATAACTCATCTACTTTAGAAATCCAGGTGTATCCAATATTCAAAAATTAAATCGGTCACTTAGTTAAAAATGTATGACGATTTTTAGAACCATGTCTATTAAATGCGCGCTCTGGCGCTTAAGTGTTGGAAAATGTGGATTGCACATTCTATTCTATTCTATTGAATACAAAATGGCAATTAAAAACAAAAAAGATTTATTCATAGCAAAAGTTAAACAAGGAAATAGGGATTCGGTTAAAGCATTTGTTTTTTCATTAGTGGTATTCAAGCAGGTACGCAAAATTTGCGCCCTCGGAAATTTCGCGAGCTCGGAAATTATTTTGTATGAAAAATAGTTTCCGCAGCCTCGGAAATTTTGCACGTCTACTGTGATGCGCAAAATATGCGCGATATTTGCTTCTCCTTCTTTCACCAAAGAAAACATTGAAACCAGCTGTTTTCGCAAAATTTTTACACACGCTTTGCATAAGGGTCGTTCAAGCAATAGTTCAAAATTTCAGCGCGCAAAATTTGCACCTAGCTATTTCCGAGCCTGCTTGAATACCACTATTATATCTTTCGATATTTTTGGATAATGTCGTCGGTAGTCCTGAATAGTCTGAAAAATAAAATCTTGTATAAGGCTTTTTCAATTTATATAGCTAATACTATATAGGTTACCTGTAAAAGAAACTGCTTCTGCTGTTCATCCTTAGTGATTTTATCATTAAAGTCACTTATAAGCTTTATTCCGCGCTCAGCAGAGTCATTTACAACTTTTAAATTATTAATGACAGCATAGGCTTGTCGATAGCTTTCTAAGTGTTCCCAAGTGTGTACAGAATGCGATGAAAAGTTTGGGATTCCAAAAGATTCAAAGAAATTGACAGAGTGCATGCCCAACAAATTAATAAGAATTTCTTCGTTACTATTTTGTAGAAAATTGTTTAAGTCGTCGAACTTAAGGTTTAGTTTTTTAGGAATGGAATTTATGTCGTCTTCAGCATCGCAATGAAGCCTTGAAGTCGATAAAAGCTTTTCTGTCATCTTTTGTTTTGTATTTTTTGAAACGTTGTCGTCGAAAAGCGCAAATAATACGCATTCTTCTGACAAGTAGTAGAGATGATTCAAAAATTTTTTTGAAGCAACTTTAGCGATTTCTGGACTGATATTTGAGTAGTTTTGAAGATCTTTTAAGAACTGAATATCTAAGAGGGGGGCGGATGCAGCATTTCGAGCATTACTCCAATATTTGATGTAACATCTCACTATAAAACATGATACTTGAAGAAGAGATTCTTGCTCCTTTTTTGTTACTTCAAATTCATTTCTGAAAATGTATATTTTCAGTGCATAAATAGCTTTTGCCATCCATCTTGCCATATGATGAGCACCTGGTTTTTTAAAAATGATTTTATCTTTAGGAGCTCCTCCCAAAAAGACAATGCTGAGTTCAACTAGTTCTCGGTAGTCTTCGCGAGGAAAGTTAAGCTTTAATATTTCATTTAGTTCTTTTAAAATTTCTTTTCGGTCATTTTTAAAAATCTGGCCTATTTTTGTATTTGTTACACCTGCCTCATACTTGTTTTTATTTATTTTTGACCAGTCTTTTCGAAACCTGCTAAATAAATTGATTTGAGGACCTGACGAGATAAATCCACTTTGTACAAACACTGCAGATAGTACGATTTCATATATATGGTGACGACAACCTAAATACACAATATTTTTTTGCAATTTCTGTTCTAGTATTGTGCAGGCCCCATTTAGTCGTCCAGTGTTAGAGGCAGTTGTGTCAAAACAGAATGCGTTGACTTTGTCCTGTAAACCCCACTGATGTAATGTCTCATAGACCGATGAAGCAATTTCTTTCCCAGTAGAATTTTCTATTTCCGGAACTCCAAGTAGCTGCTCTACGTTGTGTCCGCTGGCAATCACAGCTAATCTTTCAACAGCCGTTCCACAAACATCTGTTAGCAATTTTGTATCCCAATGAACAGTAATAACGTTCGTGTTAATGCCCAAAAATTTTGATTTTATTGTATCAGCGTAACTTTTACGGAAACTTTCTCTTTGTTTACGTAGAGAGGTTCGGTTAATGATGTATGAACTCGGATCAAGCTGCAAAGCTTCGATAAAAGCTGTTGCCAAATGAACAGCGTCTCTGCTGCTTACTCCACATTTATCAAGTGCAGCAGCTAGACGGGGAGTTAAAAAATTCTTTGATGCCCTTTTAGCGGAAGAACTTCTTAATTTGAAAATAGTTTCTTCACTCACTTCTAATTCTGAACTTGATTTAGAAGAGTTAACTGTAGAGAAAAAAGTAAAATTGAATATAGCTTCTAATTTTACAAAATATCTTAATTTACCTGTTGCAACATAGTGTGAGGATTCACTTAAATTCTTAACTCTTTGCTTTTCATAGTTTTCTAAGCGTTGTTCTCGGCGCTTCTCCAAATTTGTTAGGTTTTTATCCACGCCGATAAAGCAACCAACTCTCCCCTTCTCCCGTTGTTTAAGCAAAAATTGTTTGTCTTCTTCAATTTTAATAAGCTTCATAGCATCGTTATGAGCTATGTCAAATAAATCATCCAATGAGACTATGAAATTTTTTCTCTTTTCTTTCACCACTTCACTGTTCTTATGCTTGTCTTTTAAGAGATTGCACCAAAGTCCGTACAATTTTCTTAATTTAATTTTGCATTTAACATGCTGTTGCACTGGAATTTTAGCTTTTGCCCAAAAAACATAACATTCGTCAATAACTAAACTTGCGCTTTGATCACAGTTCATTTTAGCTATACGCATATTGAAAAATAAAACCCTTAGGCAGTCTCCTTTCGACGGTAGCTTACAGCCGTTATTTGATGCTTCCAGTGTCCGACTAGATAAATCTCTTTCCGTTGCGACATTTCTTAAAACTTTAGAAAATATTCCTGGATCCAGATTTGGCTATTTTTGTGCTTTAATGAAATCAGCTGTGTGTAGTGATGGCAAAAAATATCAACAATCAGCTAACCGATTTTACGATTAATCAAAAGGACCGATTATTAACTGCAATTAATAGGAAGATTGTTATAATATTTGGCAGATACTTGAAGTTTATACTTATATGCATAGTCGCGTACTAAACTTGGATATTGAAGCTATGGAAGTTTTTAAAGAGCTTGTTTATATTTTTCCCCCCGTGTAATGGAACATTTTTCACAGGGTGAAAATTTGAAGGCCGAGCGGGCCCATTAAAACTTTTCCAAATTTAATAAAATTTTGCCAATTGTTTTTACAAACACAAGACAACAAGAATTTGACCGGATCATCTTAAAATTCCTAAATTTTTTTTTAAGGACCACCCTAATGGACATATATATATAGAAATGATCAGGATCAAAAACTGAATCGATTAAGACATGTCCGTCTGTCCGTCCGTCCGTCCGTCCGTCTGTCCGTCCGTCCGTCCGTCTGTCCGTCCGTCTGTCTGTCTGTCCGTGGTAGGATCTTCTCCGAATCGGCTGAACCAATGAAGTCGAAATTTGGTACACATGTATATCGGGGTTCGAGTATGATCCTAAGTAAAAATAAGAGACATCCGCCTACTGCCACGCCCACAAATGAATTTACGGTGTTTTCAGTAAAATGCTTGTAACTTGCGAACCACTCAACACATTGCATTGATATTTGGTGTACTGGTAAACTACAACAAGGGACATATTCTGGAAAAAATGGACACCGCCCTCCTCGAGCCACGCCCACAAATAAGGGCTTATCGTAACTTGTGAAGTGAAAGGCGTAGAAGCTTCAAATTCGCAACATAGGTTGACCAAGGCGAATGAAAGGTGTAGGAAAAAATTTTATGTGGCCCGCCCACTGCCACGCCCACAAATGAAGATTTTTCGTAACTTCCGAAGTAAAAGGCGTAGAAGCTTCAAATTCGCAACGTTAGTTGACCAAGGCGAATGAAAGGTGTAGGGAAATAATTTTTGTGGCCCTCCCACTGCCACGCCCACAATTAGAGAATCAAACATAGTGCTCTCATAATGTAGGGACGCTGGGTATTTCAAAGTCGGGCTTGACCGAGTTTATCTTTCTTACTTGTTTGCTAATTGATTCGGGTGGAGTTCTATACGAGTGCTGTAATTTACTGCTACGGTATGTATCTCGTCGACAACTAATGGTACATTTAGGTCTCGATGTAATTGTTTGTTGGTGACGTACCTCGGGAATTTTGTTATTAAGCGTAAGACCTTCGATGGGAAACGTTGTATAATTTCTACATTTGATTTTGCTGCTGTTCCCCATAACTGCAAACCATAGCTCCATATCGGTTTTTGGATAGCCTTGTATATAAGGAGCTTATTGTCAAATGTAACTCTAGAGTATCGGTTCATGAGCTATTCAACGCTCCTTAGTTTGTTTCCAAGTGCAGCTCGCTTCACGATTAGGTGTCTTTTCCAATTAAGTGGCCTGTCTAGATAAAGACCTAGATATTTCGCCTCATTCCTTTGCGGTATAGGACCTCCTTTGATCTGCACTTGAGGACATGTAGAGGGCCTGGTTGAAAAAGTAACTTGTACTGACTTTCACTCATTGGGTTTAATTTTCCACATAGACAGCCAATTACTTATTTTATTTTAAAATTTTGATACTATACTTTTAGGGTTCATCAAAATAAAGCTCGGTGGCAAGTCTCATTATTCTAGGAGCACTCCTTCTACTTTTTTGCCAAGAAATGTATGAAGCCAAACCAATGTGCGCTACATTATTTGAGGCATTTGCAGAAGGACTAGCTCGAAAAGGTCCGTTGGGAGTATTTTTACACCCCTTTTGTTGGGGCAATCCGAATATGATTGACTTGGCTATGAACCGAATCAAATTCTTAACATGTGCTTTAAATATTTGAAATCAATTTTTCTAAGGAATGCTCAAGGACCTTTGGTTTTGCATTGCGAAAAAGAAAGATCTATGTATATTGCTAAAGCCTTTTGAATCGATGGTGTCATAAAGGGGTTTGGACACAAATCGGCTCTGAACATGGAATATATTAGAGTGTCCCTTGCAGCACAATTGCACTTATTCCATAAACTATATTCATCGACTTCGTCACACCTATTCGTGAGCATGTGTGGGTCATTCTGTGTTAACAACCCTGCAGAAATGAAGCGGTCAATATCCTAAAAAGGACTGACCTTTAACCAGTCCCACATCGACCGGTCAAAATAGGACTCTTTCTTATAGCGAAATCGGGTAGCCGGCGGTCAGTCCCCCAAACGACACTCATATTAACTTAGAAAATTTTTGTGTATTTCATACAAAAATAATAGCAACTTATTCGAAGCATGCGAGAGAGGATGCTGTTTCATTTCTTTATATTCTTTATTTTCGTTTCTTCTATGGACTTAAATAGAATATTGTCTTTGAGCTGAGTCACAGCCAGTGGTAGCTCAGAGGATATCGTGCAAGCTTACTAATCAAAATTCCGCAGGTTCGCTTGTTCAAATCCCGTGCCCATCAAACAATTATTCGAAAAAAGATGTTCAAATAGAATTCTATAAATATACGCACGAAGGGAGAGAGAGGCTCATTGCCCACGCAAGGCTCTCGATTTTTTTTGACTCCATAAATAGAAACCCAGTTGCAAATTTTATGCTCTCCGGATTGATCATTTGAACATTCCTAAGCGAGGGGGTATCATAGACCTTTCCCATCACTTTTACACATCTACTTTGTTCGAGCATGGCCGCTTTGGGTAGGCGTTCCCTATACCTCTCATGAGCAGGCAGAAAGTGAGGTGTTCAAAAAATTTTTGGTTTTGCGTTTTGGTTTTGCTTTTGCTTTTAAATTTTAGTTCAATCCTGAAAATATGCTACTTTTTGTTAAAAAACAAACGCTATTCTTTGAACACATCGCCCATTCCCTGCTCAATGACTGCCACGAGAACTAATGCCTATTGACACTGCTTGGGATAGTTCAAGTAATGCATCGCTTAGTAGAGGACTTCCCCTTATTTGCAACTGGGAACATTTAAAACAGAAACAGAGAAAAAGAGAGAGAGATTGACCCAACGCTCTCAACAAAAAATCAAATTTTCGAATATTCTTTCGAATGACCCTTATGGGACATACCTACGGTCAGTCCCTCAGCGGACCGGTCCCTCTCCTGTGTGTGTGTGTGTGTGTGTGTGTGTGTGTGTGTTGGTGTTTACGCGCCGAGTTTGCTAGATAAATGAATTTGGATTTCTGAGCGTCCGCTTATTGACTAATGAGCTTTCTCCGAAACATGCCATCGAATTTTTATTTTTTCCCTCTTTATCTCTTCCATTTCCATTGATTTGTTTCTTAATTTTTTATTTTTATTTATTTATTATTTCCGACACACTCTGTGTCGAGGGTATGTGGTTGTGTGTAACACCCAAAACAAGTCGAGATAGACCATACAAAAGATATATAGAAATCATCAGCGTCACCAGGAGATTCGATTTAGACATGCCCGTCTGTCTGTCTGTCTGTCTGTCTGTCTGTATACAGTTATCTTATCGAAGGAGTTGAGCTATCTCGACAAATTTTGGTATGCGTGCTCACGGGGACATGAGTAGGAACAAGTTCGAGAATGGACCCGATCGGACCATTTTTAGGGGTACCTCCGGTACTAGGGTCTGTTACGAAAATCACAAAAACTGCTCTAAATTCGAAGTTTTTCAAGATATTTTCACGAAATTTGATATTTGATCATATTTAAAGGCCAGTAATATTATTTCCAAAAATTGGAAAAGCGGGCGTTGCAGAAGGGCGGATTTCGAAAATTGTCTCCTAAACCCGAAATTAAAATGGGACTTGAAAGAAATTTGGCACTTATGCTTCCTTTGTAGCCATAAACATCCTCCCAAAAAACTTCCTAGATTGGTCCATTATTAAGGGTACCTCCAGTACTAGGGTCTGTCACAAAAATCCTGAAACTGCCTCAAAAACGGTCTTTTTCCAAATATTTCAATGAAACTTAGGATTTGAGCGTATATCTAAGCCTCCGATTAGAATTCAAAAAATTGGAAAAGTGGGCGTGGAAAAGGGGCAGTTTTCATAAAGAAATTTAACAAAAGTCGGTATATTGGGCCCCTTATGGCCTTAAACGCCTCTTCATATTAAAAATTATTTGAACACGTATGTCTGTGTCGGGTATTCTATTGTCAGGCTCGCCTGACTATAACACCCTTACTTGTTAATATTAAAAGCAAGACTTTTTGACTTAAAAAAATTTATGAATTCCGTATTCATTCCATAGTTTAATAAGACAAAGCAGTTGTTTGGCACTTACGTTGATATAATAAAACTAGCAAGCCCGAATCAGATCTCGCGATGGCGTAGTTGAAGTGTGCTTGATTTGTAATCTGTGGAAGGTCCGAGTTCGAACCCCGCCGCAGGCCAAAGAATTTGTGGAAAAATGGAGAATAAGACAGGCAAGTAAATTTTAAGGAAAAAATACGGGGGCCAGAAAGAAAGTTTGGACGTGAACCAATAAAAACAAGTTGCTTTCTTCGTCGGGCCTTCCAGAACGTCACGCACAGGTTCTTTCAAGAATTTCCTATAGAATCTTTTTCTAAAAGATTGGTAAAATTTGCACTATAAAAACGTTAGAGATGAGCTACTCGTATGTCCCGAAGGGTTCATAGACTCCGAAATTATTCGATCAATCGATGGCAGTTACACCGAGAGAAATAGCAACAGTTAAATTAACTACTTAGAACAGTTAAAGTAAGAGTGGTCAAATAAACTGTATTCCGCGTTAAATGCACTGAAAAAGGCAGTCAAATGAACAGTTGAAAAACAGCTACTTTTTATGTTCAAATTCGCTTTCGTTCACTTAGACGTATAAGTTCGCATTCTGATCAAGCGTCTCCGGAGGTTTCGATAGCTCAGTGCTTTAATGTGAGACTCGACAGTCGTGAGCTTCGGGGTTCTATCCTTGCTGGCGGCGGGATTTTTCCTGAGTTTATTTTTTAATTACAGTTTTTTTTTTGTTCAGAGTGTAGGTAGTTGTTTTGGAAGACAAAAATTTTCTCCTACATTTTTAAGGTTTTATTTTATTAAATTTTTTTTTTAATGGTTCATTTTCAAGCGAAACATTTTGGGAGGGAAACAATTCCTTAAGCACGTTCCCCAAAACTTGAGCAACCATAAGCTCAAGTGAGCATTTTGACCAACGAATTAAATTCGTTCGTTTAGCGTAATGGTTAAGACCTTCGCCCAGCGAAGTGGAGGTCAGCGGTTCAAGGCTCGGCCTAGGCGAGAAAATTTAAAGAGATGAAAGAGAAAAAGATTTAAATAGAAAAAATATAATAATTTAATTTAAAAAAAAATATTAATAAAAGAAGATAAGAAAAAACAGTCAAAGCAAAAAATAAATTTTTTTTCCCAGTCGCTGGTGACAGTTGATTTAACCGCGAGACATTTATATCAACCATCAGGTAGTTATATCCTTATTGACTGTGTTTGTACTGTTGAGTTGACCGCTACTGTACATAAGTTAACATTTAACGGTGAACTCGGTTATTTTAACCTGCTTTTTCAGTTAATATAACTACCTTTTTCTCTCGGTGTAAATATTTGCGTTTGTTAGAATGCACGAATATTAATACCCGCCTTTAATAACCGTCAATGTTATCCAGTATCCATATTAAATTCTAGAGTATATGGGCATTTCCAAAAAAAGTAAACTTTTTGTCGCGTCCGTATATAGCTGATTGCCATTTGGGACTGCATAGAAACTTTGAAAAATATAAAAGTCCGCATAAGCTGCACGAAAGTATTGGGAAGCAAAAGTACTATTTACCGCGCACTTGAATTCGGGGCTTAAAATTGCTCATTTAAGTGTCGCGTCCGTTTGGAAATGCCCATATGCCATTGCAGTAAATAGTTTTCGTTAACCCTCGTTACGACGTTGGCTTTTTAAAAATTTTGACAGTAAACTAATCCAAAATGCTGTCAAATTTTTTATACAAAAATGTAAAATATTAATTTTATTATTTTTTAGTTGTACGTAGTTTACGGCAAAAATGTTTGTTCACATGACGCTGCTAACCAAGGTTTATGGATTAAACGATACGTTACGACAATCACAGTTCAAAATTTGATTCTTCTGCGCATGAACACATGTGACGTAGAGTTAAAAGTTATCTGATTGATTGAAGTTATTGCACATTTTTGACAGATGAAAATTTTCAGAACACAAAATTTAAATTAAAGAATTTATGTGTTTGCAGCGTTGCCACTGACGTTCAACAAACATACTACCAATTTGAAGTTTTCACAAAACCTGCATTTAAAATACTTACATATATCGTCCTTTAAGTAAGAGTTTCTTAGAAAATGATCAATTAACAAAAAAAAAAAATTTAAAAAAACAAACATTTCGTAACTTGAATTAATAAATAATAGTAAAACTGGAAAACTTTCACAAAAGGCTTAAGGCTTACGTAACTTTGTGGCAGCACCAACAAAAACGTCACAAATGTTCAAATAAAAGTGAAACCATTTCGAAATCTTGTATTCTATCATTCTTGCTGTAAGCCAACACTGTTAATTAATATTTGAATTTTTGAACAAACTTAATGGCCAATGAGACTACAAGTTTTGAAAACAGATGTCAACATTTTGAAACCAGTTAATGATGAAAATTTCCTGTTAAGTTTCTTTACCAAATTGCAAACTGAGGGTAAACAAAAAATTTGTGACAAAATGTAAACGATGTTAAAGCACCTGTATTTTCAAAAATTTACCATTCAATTATACTGGTCAACGATGCTTTTGCTCCCACGCCTAAAGATATGCATTTGAATATAAAATAAAAAGAATCAAGCCTTTAACTTCCTGAAAAATATCCGCTTAACGTTCAATAGAGTTGCTAGAGAACCGTCAAGTCTTCGAACTTTCTGACTGACTTAAAAGAATATTTCTATGTGCTATTTTTATTATTATTTTTTAGAAAGGAGAAGGCCAAAATGTATGCTTTAAAATTTTACGGTTTTCAAATTTAATTCATATAAATTCAATGCAAAAAAAATATAGTAATAATAATAATAATAAATCGAAAAATGATGAATTCATGTAAAACTAATTATGTAAGTGAGAAAAATTTAATCCTTTTTAAAGCCTTAAGCTATGCTAGAGTTTGATAGATAACAATTTGAATTCAATCAAAAGCTTTTGATATCTAATTTTGGATATTTTACACTACAATTTTATCACTTAAACGTTAATAACTTGTTCAAACAAACTGTGTACCTACACCCATCCACAAAACTATATTTTGCTATACAAGTTTATCCCTCTCCCTTTTCAAGGTACATTTAACCGTTTGTGTGGTATCTTGTATCGGATTTAGGTACCTATCTTAATTCGAGCAATTGATTCGAAACCAGATTGCGTGATCATGCGTTGAAAATGGCTTAATACTCCAACTATTTGTATTTGATAGCTACTGTCTGTGCGTGTGTGTGTGTGTGTGTATTGATGCATTGTACATTTGAGGCAATGCAAATGATGTGTGCAAGCCTATAATTATGCAACAAAGGTCAATCTATACAATTTATGAAAACGATAAATGGATATGTTCATGAAATTCTCGTAAGGGAAATTTTATTTATCTTTCCAATCAATGAATCAGAATGAATTACGAATGAAGAAGGAAACGAAATTTTCTTTTGCAAGAATCGACACTGCTCCAACTGTACCTATCATGACACATCCTGTTAATGGCTAATATTCAAGTATTTTTTATTGAATTTCCTTCGACTTTATACCGCTCTTCATGTCAGTCGCGCGAGTCTCCATCGGTCCATCGCTCGATGGCTTCGTGTCGCCATCCTGCTGCCTCATTCCGCCGGATGCATTATTCTATGTGTGCATGGGCTCGCCTCCGAACAGCTCAATTGTTGCAACAGAAACAACAGCAACAGCAGCGGTAAAATGTGATTTTAAGTGCAGTTGTACCTGCTTCTACTTCGATTCCACCTACGAGCAATTGTTTGTGCTCGTTCGTTTGCTTGTGTATTCACAAACACATATGCATATATGTATGCAACATTAAGTAGTTGCCGTCTAGCTACTGTCTGGATCCTTTGCAAGAACATCAAATAAAGAATAAAAAAAATTTTAAAAAAGAACAAAAACAAAGACACATGGTGGCTACAGGTAACTCTATGGATCAAGCTCCAAGGAATAGAAAAAAAAAAGTTGAAAGAATGGCAAACACACACACGCACACACTCACTCACACACGGGTGCACAGCGAAAGACTGATGGGAAGAGCGAGCGAGCTAGTGGGAGTACGAGTGAGTGGGAGATTTGTGTGTTGAAAAATCGAGTTTAACGGCATTGTAAGAGCTGCGCCATTCACTTTGCTTCGAATGTATTTACTCAAGTACTTGAATGTATGCTTTCTATGCGCACACACACAAATATTCGCACTGGCTCGCCAACATCCATATACTTATGCATTTATGAACATCTGAACGTGTTTACAAATGCACGTTAGTTTGTTTGTGTAATTGAGCGCAAAGAGTAAAAGAGTATAGAAAAGAAGCAAAAGCAAAAACAAAAAACCTAACGGGTTGAAAGGTAAATTTCGCATTAAAATCCCAACCATGTCAATTTCCTTTTAAGTGTCTTTCTCGTTAAAGTTGCCATTGTACCGTGTCGTTAGGATGAAGCCAATTGAAAATCAGTTTCAAATTTTCATGGAAAATGAAAGAAAATCCAATCAAAAATTACTTAACAACGATAAAAAAAAAAGGGGAAAACGGGTGTAGCAAGGATCGAGAGTTTGTGGGATGCGAAAGCAGAAGACGGTGCAGTCTGTTGTGAAAAATGCAGTCGTATTTAAATTATCTATCGAAAAAACGAAAAGAATCTTCCGAGGAATTGAGTTTGTTTCTTTTATGAGGAACAGTGAAATCGTTCACATGGGTAAGTTTGAGGATTTTTTGTTTAATTTGATTTTGTTTTGCGAAGTGCATTTAATCGGTTAAGATCAACGTTAATTGTTGTTGCTTGTCGTTTTTGAAGTATTTTAAAATTTTTGATGATTTCAGTTTCAACTCGAATTGCAAAATTGACACCAAAAGCATTCCGACTCGAAGCTTAGCATACCATATACCCGATAATTATTAACCGGACTCGGATTTGGTTGCATTTATAAATAATAAAAGCACAGTTTATGGGGTAAAAATTTTGCAAACCAACATTTTGCGAATAAGTTTAGGAAAATTGAACTTCAAACCGGTTTTCTCATTTCAAAAAAATCATATTGAAGGTAAAAATCGATTTGAGTCTTAACTTTATGTGAACAAAATTTGTACCCCATAAAAAATGCTTTAAATTTATAAGTGAAAAAAAATTCGAGCCTTGTTTATTAATTACACTGCTTAACAAATTTAGAATTTATAAAACGCAAATGAATATTTGTACAATTTTCCTGTAGATCTCGGCCTCCTAAGCAAGAAAAAATTTTTTTTTAATTTTTCTATGGAAGAGTTTTTGAGCAAAAAATTTTGGAAATTTTTTCAGTGCATTTCGTAGGCGCACTTGCTATTTCAAGCATATCTCGGGCCCCGATCTACCGATTGTAATATATATTTTATTTAATTATAGATAATTAAGCTCCCTACAACTTTTACAAACAAAGTTTTTGATTTGCATGAGTATTTTTAGTGCTAGAGGTGCAATTATACAAGAAAATTGTATTTGTTCTAAAAAATCAAGTTAAATTTTTCATATAAAAATCTGTAAAAAATAAAAATTGAAGTGACAAACCCATTTTCAAATTTTTTGCGTATAGTTAAGTATTTCTTCTTCTTCGGTGGAAAATTTACGGAGCTATGATTTGTTTGCCAAAACATTAAAAAAAAAAATATTTCACAACTTTTGCTTTGTTCACAAAACTTGTCCATATGAGCCGAAATTATTTTATGAAGGTGCAATTGAGTAAATTTTCACACATTATTTTGAACAAAAATAAAAACAGTCTTGATTTGGGATTATTTGACTACCGGTCTTCGATACACTGGGGCCGCTGTGATGCAGCCCACTTTAAGACAACATGAACTACCAAATTGGTACAACTCCTGTAAAACATTTGTGAAATAAACTCTAATGCAAAAGTGTTAAAGAAATAAACATTTATTTCAAAAATTATTTTTATACAATTTAAAAAAATTGCTTGCTTCCGCTTTGTCTTTTATATTTACTACCATCATTTTCACGCACAAGGGACCACACGTAATCACCCATCATTGCCGTGTCGAAAAGGCCGGTATAGCGACTTTCAATATCCTTTAATTGCTGATGAAAACGTCCGCCATGCTCATCGCTTACGTCTCCTAAGTTTTCAGGAAAAAAATCCAAGTGCGAATCGAGAAAGTGGATCTTCAACGACATGTGTACTTCGGCTTTCTTATAATTCTTTAGTAGGTTATTTACTATTTGCTTGTAATCTGGACTTTTGTGGTTGCCCAAAAAATTGTGTACAACAAGTTTGAATGAGCTCCACGCTGCTGCTTCGACTGGTGACAAAAGGCTTGAGAGCTCGTCGTCTTGCAAAAGTTTACGTATTTCTGGACCATTTAGAACTATTTCCTTGAGTTTTGCGTGTGAAAGGTAGGAAAAGATCGCCTTTAAGCGGGCAAAAGCTTCCTGTGTTCCATCTTTTGCCAATTTTTTTATAAAGTTCTTAGCAAGTCCTAATTTTATATGCAGTGGCGGCAATATAATATTATTTTTATCAACAAGAGCAGTGCGTTGAATATTGTCTTCACCAACTATAATGTTGGTTCGCAAAGGCCAATCTTTTTTAATATAGTGTAAGTCGTCAGCGCGACTATCCCACTTGCACAAAAAACAACAATATTTTGTATATCCTCCTTGAAGCCCACAAGAATTGCCACCACCTTGAGATCAGCGCATATTTTCCATTTATGCTTGTCACATTCAATAAGATCCAAGAGCGTTTTCATTTTTTGGTAGGTTTCTTTAGAATGCGATACATATGCGACAGGAAGAGACGGTTTTTGATTGCCATTGTGTAGGAGGACAGCTTTTAAGCTCTCTTTGTTGCTATCAATAAATAAACGCCACTCTCCGGGATTGTAGACTTCATTGAGCTCTTCGAATAGGCCAAAAATATTGCTGCAGAAACAGATATCGTCTTCTTTTGCGTAGAATTTTCCGTATTGCAAGTGCCGATTTCTGTAAATACTGGTTTTGACATCAGGAGCCACAAATCCGCGTTCTTTCATTCTAGATGCAAAAAGTTCAGCTTAACCCTTTGAAAAACCAAAATCACGAATCCAGTCATGTAATTCGGCCTGTGAAAGTATTCGTTGCGTTAAACATGTTTCAAACTGACTTCCACTAGACCCCAGCATTTCCTCTGATAATCCTTCCATTTTGGGTGCTGAGCCAGGGCATTCTGGATAAGGCACATCACTTGAATGAGGTAGAGGAAGTTTTACCGAATCAACTTTTGCGTATTCCCATTTTAAATTTTTTCCAAATCCACTTCTTACACTAAAGCAAAAATAGCAGTCCACCGAGTGACAAAAGGGCTCACTGCATTCCATTGCCGTGTCAAAATCCATGTAACAGCTAGAATGCAAATAGTTAGTTTTTTTTTTATAGCGTATTAAATTTTTAATTCTTACCGTTCTCCAGAAGCCCATTTTGATAACTTTCTATGACATAGGTCACATATTCTTTTAGGCGTCTATGGCTCATTGAGAGTTGGCAAAACACCGAAGTTATGGAAATAGTGCTTTTGCAGTGCTTCAGTAAACGTCAATCCTTTATTTTTTAACATATATAATCCACAATCATTGCAAAAATCGTCCGGATTGTTTTTGCACATGTATACACGAGTTCTTTTACTAATTTTTTTATATTTTAAAATTTGTTTTATTTTCAATTGATGTACGTTATTCAAAATTTAGTTCAAGACTACTAATCTAAACGCATAAGTGAATGAAATAGGCAAAATTGCAAGTAAAGAAACACACATAGTATAAAAACTGACGTTATCAAAATGGGCTTCTGGAGAACGGTAAGAATTAAAAATTTAATACGCTATAAAAAAAAACTAACTATTTGCATTCTAGCTGTTACATGGATTTTGACAATGCTTATTTTTTAGAAGAAATACTTAACTATACGTAAAAAATTTTAAAATGGGTTTGTCACTTCGATTTATATTTTTTACAGATTTTTATATGAAAATTTTACCCTGATTTTTTAGAAAAAACACATTTTTCTTGTATAATTGCACCTCTAGCACTAAAACTACCCATGCAAATCAAAAACTTTGTTTGTAAAAGTTGTAGGGAGCTTAAAAAAATATATATTACAATCGGTAGATCGGGGCCCGAGATATGCTTGAAATAGCAAGTGCGCCTACGAAATGCACTGAAAAAATTTCAAAAATTTTTTTCTCAAAAAGTCTTCCATAGAAAAATTAAAAAAAAATTTTTCTTGCTTAGGAGGCCGAGATCTACAGGAAAATTGTACAAATATTCATTTGCTCTTTGTTTGTCTGACAGTGTTATGCATCACATCTATGAAATTCTGATTCATGGATCACCCGAAATTTTTCAAATTCAACACCTCAAGGTATGCAATTGGTTATTTTGATAATTTTAATTCCTTAACACGGAAATGAGTTACGACTTTGAGAATATAACTAAAATCCCCAGAAATCTGGGTAATAATATTCTTAAATGTGGACGTAGCTGCAAGAATGAATGATTATAACTCACTATTTCAAGTATTCTAAATATTTATTTGCATACTTTTGGGTCCTTAACAGATATGGTATAGTCATTTAACGTTAAAGAAAGAGTTATTTCGTTATTCAATCCATAAGATAGCAATGATTTTTTAACAGACTTAATTGTATATAAATATATATATATGTTCATATATAATACGTATGTATAATACGTATATATACATATTTTTACATCGCTCAACGCCGACTGAAAAATGAAGCGATCCGCTATTGCCAACCATTGGCCTCCTCAATAGGGTACTTGACTATATAAAACAAAAATACTTTTTTTCTTGACTTACGTATAAAATCTGAATTTCTTAATGGAATTCATTTATCAGACAATAAAAATTTCAATTTATTTAGCTAAAAATCGAAGAGAAAGAAACATTTTTTTTCAAACTTTTATGCTTTATCTGAAACGTTTTTGATTGGCTGAACTTAAAATGGCGTCACATGTGTAAGAACATTGCCAGCTGTAGCTTTGTTATCAGCTGTTTATTTTCAGAAAGTTCCAACCACTTTTTCCGTGTTTCGGCATTTCTTGGAGTACGTACAAAAAATTTGTCTGGAGTTTTTATGAAAGGAATTGTGCACTCCGGTACTGCACACAATTTATTGCGGCTCGCAATTTCTTTTTTATTGATTCAAGTTTGTTTCAAGTGCGCGCGAATACTTTTTTGACACTTCAACATTAACCCAGAAAACATTGAGGTTCCAGAATGATTTGAGAATAGTTTCATATCAAATGTTTTCTTAAGTTACATTTAATATCGATTTGAGATTAATTCGAGAAAGATAGCATTAATGTCTATCATTAATTTTCGATTTAAAAATTATTCAAGAATCGTATTCGAAATTTACATTTACGGAAAAAATTCTCAAACCTTTGATTTATGTTTCTGGGTTATAAAACATATGTTTTTGCACGCAGTCATCTGCTTGACTATTTCTGTGGCAATACAGAATAACTGCTTAAGTCGACTTAAGCTAAAAATGATTTATTGAAACCATTGATCAATAAATAAATGTCAGTAAAATCTCTACTCTCTACTGTTATTAGCAACAATTTAATTCAAAAAATGAGATTCCATTTGACATAGGAAAGCATACGAATTGAGTTTCTTTAAGCCGCTTTTTCTTTAAACACCAAATTACGACTTAAGCAGTTATTTCTTATTGCCATTGATTTGTTTAGGCACATGTGACGTCATGCCTATCAAAAAGTTGTTTTCGCTGCACATTTAAAAATCGAAATTTTATTTTCAGTTTTCTTTTCGAATACTTACCAGAAATTAAAAATTTCATTTTTTCTTGAGTAAATAAATGAAACTCAATAACATAGAATGTTTTTTAAAAATTAGTCAAGTACCCTATTCGGCGCTTTGAGGATTGAGTAAAATGGAAAAACTTATAGTTAATAATATGGCAAAATGTCAAACAAAAAGTCGCATTTTTAAAAATACACACACTCTCACATGTGTGGAAAAAGTTTCGAATAGCAGCCTGCGCTTCGCAATTGTCCCTAAAAGTAGATTACTCTTTCGCCATTAAGCTGAAAGTGACAAAAAACGAGATTTCGAAATTCGCATTTCGGCATGGCCACGTCCGTCCGTCCAGCAGCCATAATTTCGCCATATGCGCATCGAATTGCACATTCAACGGCTGCAGCGAGGCCATTTCTTTGTTTTTGTTCCAGTTGTTGTTGTCGTCGTTGTCGTTGGCGCTATCGTTATTTATCATAACTGCAGTCATGGAGACAAATGAAATGTACAAAATTGAAAATAATTTCATTTTACGCATATTTTGTTTGCTACATTTTGGCTTTGCTGCCGCGTTGTCGTTGTTGTTGTTGCTGCGATTTCTGTTGACATATGACGGCACTTGGGAATTTAAATAGAACAAAATGCAAAGAAGCAAACTCAAAAAAGAAAAAAAAAAACAGAAAAAAAAGCAATAATAAACGTCGAGTAACATAAAAAGGCAATAAATTCGAAACGTCACTACGTGATTGGCAACTCGAATTATTTTATGAGTGGAGAGCTGAAGGCACCAACGCATTTCGACTCGTCGGCGTCGTCAGTGGTGCGTTATACGGGTTGTATGTGTACTGTGGGGCTGTGCGGGGGACCGATGGCAGTTTTTGAAAATTACTGAGCGGTTATTTCGTTTTCCAAGTATGCATTGAACTACGGTGGGATTTTTGTGGAGGAAAAATTACAGTTAAATCAAATGAAGCTTAAGTGGAGAATAAAAGAAAATATAAAAATTTATATGTATACAGATTTCCATCATAGAATTCTCATTTAGTTTATTCATTGACGGGGCGAAATCATGTTTTCAATTTATTGTCGCTTTTTCAATTGCTGATGTATCACAGAAAAATTTTTGTACGTAAATACAACCAATAATAATTAATCAATATAACAAACTCGTTGTTAAAACCCGTTGTGAAATCCGAATTGAATGTCAAATAAATTTAAAATCTTTTCAAAATTTTATTTAATATATTTTTAGCTTCGACCTTGGCTTAAGGCATAAATAAAAAAGGAAAAACTGCCTCATCTACATATTCCATAATAAAAATTGAAGTCTGTAAAGTCATTTTACGGAAGATAATTATGCATTATATTATCATAAACGTATGTGAGCTAATTCTTGATTATTTTGTCTCTTCTTGTTTATAAGTCCGCATAAAGCTAATGAGAATTTTAGAAAAATATTTATATGCACTTATACTTTCATTGTTTGATATGACAAAACAATCAAACAACGGTTTGTTAAGTGTTTATTTTTTTGATGTTTAATATTACAAAACAGTCAAAAAAAATTTTGTTTAAAATTTAATATTACGAAGTTTTGCGTTGCACTGATATGACATTTATCCCATTTATTCTCCATTCTCGATTTGTTGTCTTAATCTGTTTGTTTATAGTTAAAAGGAATTATATGGATATATTTTTTATGCATAGGTACAATATGAATATTTTACCTTGCCAGATGTCACCTCCCAATGCGACGAAAAATTCATATTATCGATCATCTTATTGCCTTACCTTACAAATTAACATCGCCCTCAAAAAGATATTGAATATGGTTCTTATAAGTGAAAATGAAAACAATGCATGTAGAGTGGAATTTCTAGTCTCCTTTTCGGTAGTTTGGATGAGTAGTGAAGCCTTTGGAGAGCTCTGGGCTCTAAGAAGAAAACGGAAACAACCACTTTTACTAGCCCCCTTCTCTACAGGCCTGTGGCGAATCATTGCGTTTTCTCGTTGTTGTGTTTTATCTCTCTAAATCGCTTCGGAAGTTCATATGACAAGGTGAAGGAAAATCAAATTGCAGATATACTGACAACAAGAAATAATGGGTTAAAGTGGAAAAATATAAACACCAAAGCAATTGCTAGCATAACAACCCAGTCGGCAAGTGTAAGGTTTATCAGCAACTTTTTCTGCAATAGCCTCTATGGACTATTGCTGAATTCATCGTTGAAAATTAACATTGCGATGTCCTAGGAAATGTAAGGTATAGTTTTCATTTATTTTTCGGTTCGCTATCGCTGAAAACTTAATTTGAAAATGGTCGAAATAGTCATGGATAGCGGCGCGAGAGAAATGACACGAAATGAATTCTTGGAAGCGCTCGCGTATTTTCGGTCCGCTATCGCGGAAAGCTTCGTTTGAAAATGGTCGAAATAGTCATGAATAGCGAGCGTGTTTTCGGTCCGCTATCGCGGAAATGAAAGCTTACACAGCTTACATATGGTAAGGCATAGTGAACGATCTCTTCGTTTGAAAATTCACAAAAAATTCATATATGAATTCTACAATGAAAAAAAGATTGTTGAATTCATTGTAGAAAATATTCCTGTTTGGAGGATTTATAAATCGGAAAAAAATTTGTTTTATATTCAAAATCAGTTCGTTTTATTAAATAAAAAAAAAAGGAAATTCTTAAACAAAAAAATTAACATATTCGTACAAAAAAGTTTTGATCACAGTTTAAGGCCTTTTTGCTTATAATTCTATATACATACATATATATATGCTTATTAAAATATTTTTTTTTTAAATTAATTCTTATAAAATAAGAGTTTAAATATTTTATTAGTCGGCTTGGTCTGTTATTTTCCTTTTCAGGCTTTCGCGCTTGTAGAATCTGCCTTTTCCCAGCCTAAAAGCTTTCCTCATGCTATCTGCACGTGATTTCAGCGTATAGCCGTACTTTTTACAGGTTTCTAAAGTAAAAAAAAATTATTATTATGTAATTTGCAAGTGATTTAAATTGTAATTTACCGAAGATAGCTTCATCAAAGTTTTTGAAGTTTTTTTTTTACTTTTTATTTGATGATTCCTTAACCCGATCCGTGTTGCTATATCGGATGTCGTACTTCAATTGACAGTTTTTAGTAAAAAAAAAAAAAAAACTAAAACACTAAACGCTTTGTTTTTCCACGGAAATTCACGATCGCTACTATTCTGAAAAAAATCATGTTTAGTAAGCGGAAAATTCAGCTATAGCGGACCGAAAATTTTTCAATGATCTGGTGTGCTTGTGCGTTTTTTCTATAGTTTCTGTTCATAAGAAAAAATTCAGGTACAGTAGGCAAAAATTCACCGAAATCGGACCGATAAGTTTTTTAAGGATATATTTTTTTTCTCTTCTTTTATGGTTTTATGGTTCTTAAGAAAATAGACCGGCTGCCTTAAAACTGCTCGGTCCGCTATAGCTGAATGTTTGCCTTACTATGCATGAATCTTTTCGACATTACATTTTTCAGTTATTTCATCGATGAATTCATTGAAGAACAAATTCATGCCTGAGCCGATTGCCGACTGGGAAAGCACCCAGCAAACATTTACGCTTACTAAACAATTGGAAGTAACTTGCGCCCGCAAACAAAAGGCTTGGATCCAAGTGTTGGAATTTATTTGGAATTCAAGTGTAAATAACCAAAACGGCTCCCTTTTTATTCAATTGGATTTCAGATTGGAAAACATATAAATCCAAGCAATCGAATTAAATATTTTCCAAGCCTAAACAAGCAGTACCAATCCGATGTAGGCGGGTTCAATCCCCGCTGCTGCGAGGGTTTTTTTTTTTTTTTTTTTTTTTTTTTTTGAATACTTAGGTAGATAATATAACATTTAAATAATATTTCAAAACTTAGAGGAATATCTAGCTTTCATCCAAACATTTATAAAAAAAAAATTTTTTTTTGAAAGCACATGTGTATGCATTACGTTTCTGACGACCGGATATGACCCTAAATTTATAACTGCCAACTTTCTTTCTCCCCTCTAAGTGGATCAAATTTTACCTCAGATATCTTTCTACGTCCCAATTTTTCCACAATCTTTTTTCGCCCGCTACAGGAATCGAACTCGAGCCCTCCAGGTTACAAATCGCAACACGCTCCCATTACGCCACCGAGAGATCTCATTCGCGCGTGCTAGAATTAATATATTAGCGTTCGAAAAAATAGAACTGTAGAGGCCTCGTATGTATGAACGATGTATGTACGGATTTGCGAAGTACTTGAGAAATTTAACGTTTCCCAAATACATTTGGAAAGCGTTTGGGAAATGTTTGCGAATTTAATATAGCACATATATGCTTGGAAAAAGTTTGGAAAATTTCTTGGAAACAAATGAGTAGTAAGCACCTTTGTAAAAAGCTTATGCAAATGTTTGCTGGGCATAAATTATCAATACAACCTCGCTGCTTCGGTCTTGTATTGTGTGTGTTATTTTTTTTTTTTGAATGCACGGAATAGAATTCTGAAGGTGCCGAATCCGAAATATGCAAACGCCGAATCCGAAAATCGTATATACTCATAAGAAATAAAAAAAAGAAAAAATGAAGTGCGCTGAAAAAATAGTCCGCAATTGAACAATGAGAAGACGTAATCTAAATTGAATTAAAAATTATTGCTTTTATGCTGCTCTGATTTTTTATTTTATTTTATCTACCTACAAGTATATTTATATATATATATTTTTTTATTTTATATTTTTTCTTTTCTGTGCAACTCGAAAATTTGGTCAAAAACGTTTTGGATATAAAAAGTAGAGCAATCGCATGTCGACAACAGTAGTTCAAGCTGGCTTCATTGGCCATTCGGACGCGTTTTGATTTTTATTGATTTCCAAACGAAGTGGATTTAAGAAAAGAAATGAAGCTGGTTATCAGTTTTTTATTGATCGGAATTGCATTCGCGAACGGCATTCCCTTACGAAATCGTCAATTGGCGCGTCAAATCGAGGCGACGACTCCAATTGTTACGATTGCTGCCAAAACACCATATCCTGCCGCTGGATACCGTCCGAAAATACCTTTCGATTTACCAAATGAAGTCAATCGTCAGCCGAAATTATTACCTGACGCATCTAAGCCGTCAATTGAAGTACCAATAATAACAATAACAGCAACAACAACAACAACAAGTCCAATTGTTGAAACTTTCGGTGTCATAACTCCCAAGGCTTTTGCACCAATAACCCAACGGCCATTGACACTGTCAACGTCGAGCGTCGAGGAGCAATATGAATTAGATAGCAGTCCGAATATACCAGCCGAAACATACGGTGTGCCACGCCCACAAAGCGACACATCGGAATTGGTCGATAATAACGTCGATGAGGTCCTATTGGTGGCACCGCAATCTCACTTCCAACCGCCGATACGGGATGCAGTTGCGAATTTCGATGCAAACAATCAAAATCAAGTCGTAGATATTGAGGGGCCAACCAGACAACGAGAAGGGATAGCCATAGCGGGCGATGAAACGGAAACCGAAACGGGTGCGGAAGGCGAAGGGGAATTGGAATCGGAATCGGAGCAGGTTGAACTGGGGGAGAATGCTGAATCACATGGATTCACCGAAACCCTTTTAAGCAATGGACAGGCAGTCGAAGCAACGTCTCCTCCTAACGTCTATGGGCCACCAATATTCGCAGCTGACGGTCGTCAAGTCCCGGCGTTCACATATGGTCCACCAAATGTTGTCTCGCAGTTGGATGCAGCTGAAGCCGCTGAAAATGAGCTGCTGCCCGTTGCCGAAAGTGGTGCCAGACAATCAGGGCGGCTGGTCTTCGTTCCAGCCGATGGATCGCGATTGCGTCCAGTCTACCTTGCAGCTCCCATTTCGGCGGCAAAGCAGACAGCGCGTCCCTCAAAATTACAGGCTCCCAGACGTGCACGTATCCAAAGAAACTTTTAAACGGCAGAAGGGCAACGAAGAAAAGAAAATCTTATCACCATGATTTTTTTTTGCATACCTTAAGGCGATTTGTAAATTTTTTTAACTAATTTTTCTAAATTATTCCTTTTTACTCAATAAATTTCAATTTTGGTTCTACAAAATGCTATTTCAAACTAAAGTGAGATTCATTTTGTCTATAGTCTTATGCAGTGGCGCACAAAAATATTTTTTTGACTTTAAAGCTTTCTTTTGGTCTTAATAATTGGGAAAAATATATAAAAAATATTCTGAATAACGTACTCAAGTTATTGAGCAAATAATTGCAAAAAATCATAGACTAATAACCATTATTTAAAAACTTTTATAATTTCCAAATTTACACATTATATATGGGAGCAAAAAATAAACTAAATTAGAATTGTATCCAATATTTAAGAGGATGGTATAGTTTTAAAAAAATTTTGGAACGTTTTTTCTTCTGAATGTACAACATTTCAAGAGTATGTATTGTGTAAAAATTTCAAGTAAAGCGTACTAAAACTAACTAACTAACTAAAAAGATACAGGGTTTCAAAGCGAGTGGCCCACTTGCATGTGTTCGAGAAAAAAAAAACTTTAACTCGATTTTGTGCAAATGGACTTTTTTGAAGTCGGTGAACACGATGATGCAAAATCTACTTGACCAATCGTCAAAAATGCTTCGGCGTTATCTCGGGAAACAAATTTCTTTTTAAAAACATGTTTCCGTTTTTTTCACATGATCCGGTAACCTTCAATCATGTTCACCGCAAAACAACTTTTTTCTAGGTGCCTCCGGAGAATCGCTGCCACGGATTTGTTTATCAATAATTTCACTTTTTTTTCAAATATACTGAAGAAGTCAAGCTATAGCATGTACAAAAAATAAATACACCAACATTATTCACGTCTCCAATAAAATATCATGAAAACATACACTTTTTCGACTTTAAAACCATAGAATCCCCTTAAAATACCACCTTTCGCGGCAACCGTAATTGAGCTGTGAAATTTACGGACGGTTACCGACGGTTATGAATCGTAATATACCTCATTAACTATGCTTTAAGGGATAGGTTAATCAAAACTAGAGCTTAAAACTTCTTAAAAATTTTTTTAAAAGCTTATGTAAAGATAGCTTTTTTTATTTTTTTAAGTGAAAAAATAAGGAATCTTTAACAAGCTGCTACTTATACACTAAATGTTACAATAAGCCGAATACACATAAAAATGCTCTATATTGAATCGTACAAATATTAACTTCTAATAGCTACCACTTTTTTTAACGGAATATTTAAGACAAAATCAAAAACCATAAAGTTTGTATCACTTTTCATTCTACAGTAAAAAATGAAGCAACTTTAACGTTGCCTATACAAAGTTATTACCTATCTTATAAAAATTGTCAAAAAGTTATTTAAATATTTAACTAATAAGCTCGGCAATGTTTTAGGAATCTTAGAAAACAAAAACAATTTTTGTATATTTGTGTCTATAATATCAACCAGTTGTAGACGGATATTTAGGACCCGTTGCCGAGGGACAACAAGGAAATCCCTACCTTTTTAAACGTGCCTTCAATAAAAGTACTTAACTATTAAAATATTGAAATTTGATTTGGCGAATCCCGGGCAAAAAATTTTGATCTTGCTTTGCTAAATGGTATTTAGTCAGTTATGCGTATTTGGTATTTGACCTGCAATGGGAACAATGAAGAATCTCTGCTTTATCCTTATTATTGGCTATTAAGTACTTCATAAAATTGATTTGTATTTGATTTGATCGGGGTCCCCTGATTTGCTATTTGTATTTGTATTTGATTTGCTATTTGTTTGTATTTGTAATTTGATTGAATTTGTATTTGATTGTATTGTATTTGTATTTGTATTTGTATTTGTATTTGTATTTGTATTTGTATTTGTATTTGTATTTGTATTTGTATTTG
>CM035806.1:124773493-124940993 GCA_020466095.1 Chlorops oryzae | reverse complement strand
GAAGTTGATCGAGATAGCAGAGGCCTTAAAGATATCAAAGGAACGTGTTGGTCATATCATTCATCAATATTTGGATATGAAAAAGCTCTGTGCAAAATGGGTGCCGCGCGAGCTCACATTTGACCAAAAACAACAACGTGTTGATGATTCTGAGCGGTGTTTGCAGCTGTTAACTCGCAATACACCCGAGTTTTTGCGTCGATATGTGACAATGGATGAAACATGGCTCTATCACTACACTCCTGAGTCCAATCGACAGTCGGCTGAGTGGACAGCGATCGGTGAACCGTCTCCGAAGCATGGAAAGACTCAAAAGCCCGCTGGCAAAGTAATGGCCTCTGTTTTTTGGGATGGGCATGGAATAATTTTTATCGATTATCTTGAGAAGGGAAAAACCATCAACAGTGACTATTATATGTCGTTATTGGAGCGTTTGAAGGTCGAAATCGCTGCAAAACGGCCCCATATGAAGAAGAAAAAAGTGTTGTTCCACCAAGACAACGCACCGGGCCACAAGTCATTGAGAACGATGGCAAAAATTCATGAATTAGGCTTCGAATTGCTTCCCCACCCACCGTATTCTCCAGATCTGGCCCCCAGCGACTTTTTCTTGTTCTCAGACCTCAAAAGGATGCTCGCAGGGAAAAAATTTGGCTGCAATGAAGAGGTGATCGCCGAAACTGAGGCCTATTTTGAGGCAAAACCGAAGGAGTACTACCAAAATGGTATCAAAAATTGGAAGGTCGTTATAATCGTTGTATCGCTCTTGAAGGGAACTATGTTGAATAATAAAAACGAATTTTGACAAAAAAATGTGTTTTTCTTTGTTAGACCGGGGACTTATCAGCCAACCTGTTATGTTGTTTTCTTTAATTGAATTACTTTTGTCTCGGTATCAAAAAATTCCACTAATTTATCAGCGATGCAGCTAAAAGTTTTAGGTGAAGGGTTAATATGTTTTCCAATTAGGTATTCTGTAATGGCACCAGCTAGCAATTTGCGAAACTTCGGTGTAAGTTTTTTGTTAGCTTTAAAGTATTGAAGATCGTTACTCCCATTGACAGTGCTTGCTAAAATTCCTTCAACACAAAATAAACATTAACTTATGATTTAAACTTTAAATTTAACAGTTCTTTTCGTTAATCGGACAGACAGTCAGACAAACTAAAAAAAACAAAATACCTCATCGAATTTTTTTATGAACTCATTGAAACTGGTAGAAGCGGAATGAGTTGATCCAACAGATGACAGCGAAGATGACATGCTCGCATTAATAATAACTCCCTGTAAATGAATTTGTTAATTCCTACCATCCGTGCGTAGTTTTGAATCACTCTGAGCCATACAAAAGCCGCTAAAGTTTCAAAAATAAAGTTAACAAGTTCATTACCTTCTCTTGTTGCCATGTTTTCAGATTATATTCAAAAATTACACGTGGTCCATACAAACTTTTCGGAAAGATGCTATCCAAATGATTCGACGCAATGTATTTAAGGCTTTGTTCATCGAAATCGTGGTCTTAAAAGTAGTTTAGTTAATGTAAGTTCTTTTTGAAAAACATTTACTGAACGCATAGCACAGTATAACATAGCATAAGATAATGGCTGGTGCAAACATTTTGTATGAAATCAGTTATTGAAGGCATAAGGTGACACAAGAAAATTCTATTAAGCTGCAATTAGTGAAGCGGCCTTTACATTGTCACGTTTTTCTGCAAGCGCCGCATCATGCAAAATAATTTCATGCCTGTTTTTCATACATTTTTTGCTTTTACATGGTCATTCTTTTCAATCACGCCACGCATGACTGCAGGTAAACGTGATAATGTAAAGGCCGCTTGACGGCACAGCATAGCATAAATTACAACATTAAATGTTGTAACTCCAATATTGCAATTTCTCGTTGCGAGAGAGAGAGAAAAAATTTTAATACACGCAATCATATGGCGCAATCTCCAATGTAACTCGTTACGAGAGCTTCAGAAAAGTTCGAATAATTGAATATCTACGCTCGCTCTCTCGCAACGAGAAATTGCAATATTGGAGTTACCACATAAGAATCAATTTTTCTTTCTTTAAAGCTCTGCACTATGAGATTTGGAGATTTTCTAACCCAAAATTCGAAAAAAATTAGTGAAAACTAAATTTCTAGAATCGCATCAACGATATTCAACACAGCGAAGATGCGCTTTTTCTTTTGCATTTTCGCGCGTTTTCACTTGAACATACTTTCTATAGAACTTGCGCATGACCAAAACTGATTTTCTTTTCTGATTAATATATGTTTTAAGTTTACAAATCCGCAAAACATTCTTCACATTTTTTATTTCCTTTGAAAATTTTTATAAGGATAAATATCCTATAAATCTTCAAACTTTGAATGGGCGTATTTCAAAAAGTAGGCGTGGCATTCTAATTTTTGATTTTGCTCATTTTTATATGTCCAGCAATCTATGTACCGAATTTCAACTCTCTAGGATAAAAATGACGGAAGTTAGGATTTACCGTTACATGGGGGGTGGGGTTGGCAGTGGGCGGCATTCCATGATTTTTTCAAAATTTCTTAAATAGACCTATAGTAATACTCCTGCCAAATTTCATTGCCCTACGATAACTCCTTCTATTTTTTTCCAAAAAATGTATGGAGACGTGACACTGTGTGGCGTTTTTTAATATTTTATGCGGATCATTGGTTAGGCTCTCATTAACAAAGAAAATAGCATTTGACTGCATACCTATAATATTCAAACGAAGAGGCTCATTGTTTTTACGACAAAAGGCAGCAAGATCAGCGAGTATTTTGTTTCGCTCATATGGCGAATTAAGAGAAACAATAATGTCTGGATCTACTCTCTGCTGGGCTCTGCTAGGGATGCGATATATATTTGACGTATTCGGTGCGGATGCGTTTACGGATTGGCATAATTGTGAAAATATAGCTCACAAGTCCTCTCCTTCTTGTCGTGGTATGCCATGCAAGCGCAGGTGACAGGAAACAGTAGCGTTTTATTCAAGCTTTGAAACCTTTTCCCGCAATATGTTGACTTCAGATTTTAAGGAACATACATCAGCACTCTTTTGTTCAAGCGAAGAGATGCGCACATTGATTGCTGTAAACTCGTTCCGGATTTCGTTTAGTTTTGCTTCAAAAAATCCGAAAATTTTATTTTCTGAGGATTCTAATTGTTTAGTAAGAAGATTGTTTTGTTGCTGGAAGCGCTGATCTAATAATTTTAATAGCTTCGGTGTTGATACATATTCACTCAGTTGACCTGAACTCTTATCAGGTGAATTAAGAGCAGCATTTAAGAGACGGTTCTTTGGTGTCGAGATGGAAACGATAGACATAACTAAGGACTGTCCCAGAAATAACTGTCCTTTTGTTTTTAGGCTATTTATTAAAAAGTGTTAACTCTATAGCAACATATTTGGTACCTAAATAAAGTATAAATATTGCAGATTTAAAAAAAAAATACTCATTCGTAAAATAAAAGAGCTACTGAAAAGATGTCGTCTCAACAAGAAAAAAACGGAAAGCAATTATTTACAAACACCTGGAAAATCCAAACACCACGTACAAAAAGATCGCTAAGGAAGTTGGCGTGTACGAAAAAACTGTCGGTAGGACCATAAAACGATACAGACAGCTTACCCCTTTATCAAAAACACCAGGATCAGGGAGAAAAAGTGGTCCAGCGAACCAAGCGGTGGCCCAGAACGTTAAGCGGCTGTTTACTTAGAATCCAGGCACTTCGGTTCGTGATATGGCACCAAAAGCGGGAACATCGAAGTCAAGTGTTCAACGGATTAAAAAATTTTACAGCCTAAGGAGCTATAAAGTACAAAAAGTACCTGATAGGTCAGAAGAAAAGGACGCCGAAGCCAAGAGGAGGGCGCGAAAACTGTTTCGCGATTACCTGCCCCAATTTGATTGCGTGATCATGGACGATGAAACGTGCAAAGCGGATTTCAAGCAGTTACCTGGACACGGATATTATACTGCGGTTAGAAGGGGTGGAGCATCCTCTAAATTTACCACCGAAAAACATACAAAATTTCCAAAGAAATACATGGTGTGGCAGCCCATTTGCAAATGTGGCCTTCGAAGTAAGGAATTTGTGACGGATCGCACAATCAACACCGAAATTTACATCAGAGAGTGTCTGGACCGGCGTTTGCTGCCTTTTATACGTCAACAGCAAGGTTCAGTACTATTTTGGTCTGACCTAGCAACATCTCACTACGCCCAGAGAACGATGGATTGGTACCAAGCCAATAATGCCACTGTGGTACCAAGAGAAGCAAATCCTCCGAATTGCCCCGAACTTCGTCCAATCGAAAAATATTGGGCTTTAATGAAAAGGAACCTTAAGAAGACCAAACAAACTGCGAAGAACATCGAAATATTTCGACATAAATGGCGTCGGGCATGCACTAAGGTGAACGAAAGGTCGGTAAAAAACCTAATGGAGGACCTTAATAAAAAAGTGTATAATTTTTTTTAAGTGTATTTTTTGCAGTGTAATTAAAATTTTTATTTATTTTGTAATGTTCACTTAATAATAAACTGAAAAAATTTTTAAAAAACATCATTGGTTTTTTTGCAATAAAAAAAAAAACAAAAGGACAGTTATTCCTCGGACAGTCTAGTACTTGATTATACTTTTTAATGTTTTGTTGTTGCACGATCTCGTTCGAATTATAGTTAAAAGAGGAATTGCAAAATTTAGTGCACTTCACGTTTATTAGAAAATTTGACAATATTTGTTTTTTGGTTTTAAAATGAAAACACAGCTTATATACCGATGTACTAAGTTTCCACGACTTGACGACGGATTAATTAAAATTAATAACATTATATTTTTTAAATTTTACGGAGCTCAAAATTTTGCGTGCTTACACAGTGAAACTCTCTCTCTCTCTCTCTCTCTCTCTCTCTCTCTCTCTCTCTTTTTCGACTTAAGAAAAAAACTATTTCAATTTGAAGCACGACCATTAAAAATATCTCATTTATAAGATCGATGCTAAATAGGCGATCGACTTACATACACGTATGTATGTATATACATAAGGGAAATTGAGCATTTGTTATTGAAATTACTTGATTGCTTTCTGAAGCATACTTTTAGGCGTTAAATCTAATGAAACGTCAATTTTATCTTCTTTCAGTGAAATTCTTACGTGAAGTTACGCCTTATTTTCGCAAGGCCAGTATAATCTCGGAAGTTGGTTGGGAATTGCAGCGTGCATTTCTATGCCCACTTGGGCCGGGTGTACCGACATCACCACCAGCACCGAAAACGACACCACGTGCGGATACGCGGTATATTCCATTGCAGCTGACACATTTGGCGCGAAATTTAAAGTACATCGATCCAGGTAAGAAGCAGCCCTGATTAATGTCGTGCATACATACACAGTTATGTACATAAGTTTAAATTATGATTTCGTTCATTCATGACATACTGGTGACAGTGTCACGCATGACATGACATTGTTAATGAATTTCATTGTCCTCGTAGTTTTCTTTTCTTATTTCGCCTTAATTCAAGTACTACCTTCAATTGAAACTGAGTCAGTCAAAGTACAACGGATATCATGGGGACTTAACAATCTAACGTTGGATTCATATTATAAATAGGACTAAAGAAGAAAGAAAAAATAAGCACAAAGATGCAAAAGCATTCAAAAAACATTTAAACCGTCATTAACTCCTGTCACTATTGCCGTATGATTACAATGTCACTGATGAATTCACTGCACGGGTGACATTGTCACTGAATTCAAGACGAAAACCCTTTTCTTCCTGCTAGCCGACTTATATTATCATTCCGGAGTGTCCAATACTTTTTTCTTTACATTGAATATTAGCATTTTTCCTCATTTCCTCGCCTCGGCACGCATACGAACTCGAGCCTTTCGGATATCCGAGCGTAGACTCTATCCACTGAGCCACGACGTGCCTAGGCATGCGCTTTTATCTTGACATATGTGCCACAACAAATCGTCCCCTCAGAAAACGACTGTCGTGTGTCGCATGTATTTCTTATGGGACATACGGCAGTCGTTTTCTGAGGGGACGAAATGTACCCGTATTTATCTCTGCAGATGGGGGATAAGAATTCCGGGTCTGATGTATTTTTTGAAAATTTATACGCGTCGCAGACGTCAAGGTCTCTCCTAAAACAGAGCGGGCTCAATCGGGCGTATATAGGGCGCGTATTGAATCTTGGGTTTGCTGCGGGCTCGTTGCGGGTCTACATATTTTTAATCGTGATTGCATTACATATTAAAAGTGTTCCACAGCTATTTCTGTTCTTTCAATCGGCTGTAGTTTATGAAAAATTTGTTTTTATGCAATTTGATTGGCATCCTGAGACCAGAAAGCCAAGTTTTCTCAGTCATCCCATCACATTTCATCGCACCAACAAATAACACTGACAAAGACAAGACCAGATTCCACGGTTTCCCCCTATTTCGGGCACGAGGAATCGAACTGTATCATTAAATTTTTTAGTTATCTGTACGCCTTCATGCAAGAATTTAAAAAAATTTTTTTTTTACCACCAAAATGTACTCTGAGATATGCCAAGTAATTCTTCCGAAAACACCGTTATGGTAAAATGCCGAATTAGGGCTCTATACCCGTTTAAAATCAAAAATCATTTACTATTTTTTTATTTTTATTTTTTTATTTTGTATATCAAAAATCCCTGAAATCTTTGAAATATTTAAAATACTAATAAAAAAATGTATGATTTTTAATAGTAAAAACAAAAAAAAAGGAACACGACCCATCTTCGATGTCAGTGTCATTAGAACTGGGAAGCACTTCTGTATGTCATTGATGAAATCATTGATGACTTTGTCACTCATGCTTCGATTTCAGGCTGGGGAGGTTTTCTGTTTTTTTTTTTTTTTTTTTTTTTACTATGTAGTCGTTTTTAAAATTTAGTTTTTACATATTTTGACTCTTTTTGATATCGTGCGTGTTCGTATGTGAGGAGCTAGATTTTGTGGTTTCCCCCAATTGCAATATTCGGGAAGAAATATTCATGCGAAACTGTCGCATGAACACAAACAACCGCAACTCAGTTACTCGCACACTTAACCCCACACGGCTCAACGCAATTGCTGGATAATCAGCGGGAATGCTGACTCCACATTGGCAGGAAGCCACAAATTCTAGTGTCGAAAGAATCAGCACGAGCAATAGCAGGAGCAGAGGCAGAATCAGGGACAGAACCAGAAACCAAACCAGAAGCCGAACTAGAACCAGAACCAGATCCAAAAGCAGAAGCAGCAGCAGGAGAAAAGCGAACAAAAAGAAGTGTGTGGAAAATTGCATCGCATGCTTAATTGGATCGAGGAAAAACTAAATTTACGCGATTTCGACAGAAAATGACTTGACAAAATGAGCACGCAACCATATGCAAACAAGCACGCACACGAACACACACACACACACACGTGCACACGCGTATACAAAAGAAGTAAATGAGTAGAGCTTAAATGATGTTGTGTCAGCCAAGTTCGCCTTCCCACGCGCTCACTCGTTCACTCGCTTTTTTGCTCGAATTGTGGAAGTTGTTTTTTTTTTTTTTTTTTGGGAAATTCGCATTTGCGAAAATGTCGCATTTGAATAGATCGCTTGGAAAATCCCGCAACTGAACCATTTCGTTAGCTTGTTTGGTTTTTGTTGCAGGTTTTTTTGTACTACTTTTTATACCATTGGTTGCATTTTTGTGTGTTTTCATTCATTTTACATCCATTGAACTTTTTAAGAAAATTTAATGAAAAACCAGTAAGGGTGTTTTAGTCAGGCGAGCCTGACAATAAATTACCCGACACAGACACACATGTTTAAATAATTTTTGAACAACGCCCAAAAAACAGGACCACTAAGTAAGAATATTCAAGAGGTTTTTAAGGCCATTAGGGGCCCCATATACCAAATTTTGATAGATTTCTTTATGAAAACTGCCCCTTTGCCACGCCCAATTTTCCAATTTTTTTGAATTTTAATCGGAGGCTAAAATATACGCTCAATTTCTAAGCTTCATTGAAATATTTCGAAAAAGTCCGATTTTGAGGCAGTTTTGGGATTTTTGTGACAGACCCTAGTACTGGAGGTTACCCCTAAAAATGGTCCGATCGGGTCCATTCTCGAACTTGTTCTGACTCATGTCTCCGTGAGCACGTATACCAAATTTTGTCGAGATATCTCAACTCCTTCGATAATATAACTGTATACAGACGGACAGACAAACAGACGGACAGACGGACGGACATGTCTAAATCGAATCTCCTGGTGACGCTGATCATTTCTATATATATTTTGTATGGTCTATCTCGACAGGTTCTGGGTGTTGCACACAACCACACAAACGCAATATACCCTCGACACAGAGTGTGTCGGGTATAACAAAGGAGTTTACCGCAGTAGCTGAATAATTCGCACTAAAAAATTTATGTAGAAAAAACGACTCTCAGAAATTTTCGTTCGATTGAAAGCGTTTTATTTTTTCGAATTACAGTCATCTGTAGCAATTTCTACATTAATGTTTTCAATAGCATATCTGTAATCCTTAAAATTATTCGGGGTTATATACAAAAAAATTACAAAAATAATAACAATGGGAATTTTTTCATAAGTGTAGCCTTCTTTTACCATATTTCGAGCACTTCTAGGTACTGCATACGAACGTCCGACGCAGCATATCAGTACTGAGAGCATGGACTAATAAGTATATTGTATAAGGACTAATGTTCTTTTGGAGGTTTATATCTCCAAGAGCTACCTTTTGATTTTGATAAAGAAATTTTTTTGTGAATGGCAATACCCAGAGGTATTTTTTAAGAATAGCAAAAAAGTGGCGCTAACACGGAAATACACAGAAAAAAAATTTTTATATGAAAAATTTGTTCTCTGTGCACAATTTAAATTTTTTCTGGATTCCTTGTTTTATTAACTATAAATTGCCATTCGTTTCATCTCTCTATATTAATTAGATTTTGAGTCATAAAAGTTTGAAGGAGGGCTTACTAAAAAGGATTTTTCAATGATATTTAAAGTACACTGCGATATATGAACTTTAAGCTCGATTTTAAGCTCTGCAATGTTTTTTATGTAGCTGTTAAGAATGGCTGTAGATTTTAATGCGTTTTTAATACCACGCTTGCAGTAGGCGCTAGCTAGTCCGTCCTCACATTTTTACATCCCTCTATCTGTGGTCAGATGAATTAAGTGTCCCTTTCGAAGTGTAGTGTTGCCGCCGCAATACAATAACGAACCCCAATCCATTTTTTTTGCTCGATATTGTATGTAAGAATTGCTTTGAAATCACAAAAGAATATCTTATAAAATGAATAGAGAAATTCATCTCAAGAAAATTTTTCGTTAGAAGTGAGGTAAAGGTTAGTCAATAATTTATCTTGCATAGTTGCAGCGAAGAGTAGAAAAATCTTAGTTCATATAATAAGAACAAAAGAAAATATTCAATTTAAACATCTAAAGATATGCCTTTAATTATTTAATAAACAATTTAAAAATCAAAAACAGAAAATCCTTACTAAAGGGTATATTAACATTTAATCAATTCCAATTTCCTTGCTCAAAATATGTATAAACTCACATGCTTTGTAGTACGAAGAGATTGTCAAATGTTGATATTAATAAGCAGCCTTTTAGGTGTTAACTATAGATCTTTTTTGTTGTTCTGCTATTCAGACCTGTTAAATAATGATTATTTAATTAATGATTAATTAATCAGATTATTTTTTTCTTATGAGTGAAATAGTGATTATTTAATGATTATTTTTGTATGACCTATATTAATCAATGATTGCGATTACCAAATAATCATGAAATAATCAGGATTATTTCAGATTAATGAAAAAAATCAGAAAAAATCAAAAAACAATCAAAAAAATAATCCCGATTAATTTTAGATTATTTATGAATATTTTTGATTTTTTTTTGATTATTTTTGATTTTGATAAAAAGCAATCCGAATTAGAAATCATCCTGATGAAGGCGGAAGCGAATTCGCCGAAATACGTAGATATATAATATACAAAATAAAGCGATCGAAATAAACGTAAACATCCTAAGCCTCAAAAAATCTATTAAGTATTTAAATCTTTTTGACGCAACGACTCACAAAAAATATTATATAAACAAAAAGTAATCATTGAAAAAGTCTGACATACCATCATCGTCAAAGTTGAAAAACTTGGACCTTTCTGTAAGACCATTTTCCTTGAAAGGATGATTTCTAATTCGGATTGCTTTTTATTACTTCTCTCTGATATTGCACCCTTTATTAAAGATGATGACATTGAACTTTCAGATGGAGTTCAAATCGATTGTCCTGACCTAAACGATCAGAAGACAGCGGTCTCAAACGAACTTCATCTATATCTAAGAGACCCGTTAACTGGAAACGAAATTTGGCAAAAATATGGTTTTTTTGAAAGAAGCTTAAAAATTGTTCAATATAGCTTTGACATCATCGGCACCTGTAGAACGGTTGTTCTCTTTCGCGGGAATCATCAACAGCCCAAGAAGGAATTCATTGACAGACTTTTCGTTTAAAAAATTAGTTATTCTCAAAGCGAATGCTAATTTGTAGTTAATTGTTCTTCATATACGTTATTATGAAATTATATGTAAAAATGAACAAGTGCTAGTGTTTCTTATTTGAAAAGTTTCGAAAAACTATGTTATTCAATTAGAAATTGAATATAATTAAATGTAGTACAGCGAGGGCCCATATGTCCTTGCCTATGACATCGCAATGTAAAATTCGCCTCTCGAAAGTATTGCCGGTGGTTTGACGAGGGGTGGTCCTAACCACAGATGGCCGGTGAATTCACTTGTCCGGTGCCGGTCCCACGGACTATAGGGAAACTTTGGAAAAACGATGTTATTCAATTACAAATTGAAAATAATTAAAATTAATAAGAAAATCAGAACAAATCAAAAATAATCAAAAAAAATCAAAAAACCCAAAAATAATCAGGAAAAATCAAAAATAATCAAAACAAGTAAGGGTGTTATAGTCAGGCGAGCCTGACAATAGAATACCCGACACAGACACTTATGTTCGAATAATTTTTAATATCAGGAGTTGTTTAAGGCCATTAGGGGCCCCATATACCGACTTTTGTTTAATTTCTTTATAAAAACCGCCCATTTGCCACGCCCAATTTTTCAATTTTTTTGGGATTCTAATCGGACCCCTATATATACGCTTAAATTCTAAGTTTCATTGAAATATTTCAATAAAGTCCGCTTTTGAGGCATTTTTGGGATTTTTGTGACAGACCCTATTACTAGAGGTACCCTTAATAATGGTTCTATCGAAAAATTTTTTGGGGAGGACGTTACTGGCTATCAAGGAAGCATACGTGCCAACTTTCGTTGAAGTCCCATTTGTATTTCGGGTTTAGGAGACAATTTTCGAAAAATGCCCTTATGCCACGCCCACTTTTCAAATTTTTTGAAATCATATTACTTGCCTTTAAACATGTTCAAATACCAAGTTTCATCAAAATATCTTGAAAAACTCAGGTTTTAGAGCAGTTTTTGTGATTTTCATAACAGACCCTAGTACTGGAGGTACCCCTAAAAATGGTCCGATCGGGTCCATTATCGAACTTGTTCTTACTCATGTCCCCGTGAGCACGCATACCAAATTTTGTCAAGATAGCTCAACTCCTTCGATAAGATAACTGTATACAGACAGACAGACAGACAGACAGACAGACAGACGGACAGACAGACAGACGGACATGTCTAAATCGAATCTCCTGGTGACGCTGATCATTTCTATATAAATTTTGTATTGTCTATCTCGACTGGTTCTGGGTGTTACACACAACCCAACAAACGCAATATACCCTCGACACAGAGTGTGTCGGGTATAAAAAATCAAAACTATTCAAAAATAATCTAAAATTAATCGGGATTATTTTTATACCCGACACACTCTGTGTCGAGGGTATATTGCGTTTGTTGGGTTGTGTGTAACACCCAGAACCAGTCGAGATAGACCATACAAAATGTATATAGAAATGATCAGCGTCACCAGGAGATTCGATTTAGACATGTCCGTCCGTCTGTCCGTCTGTCCGTCTGTTTGTATACAGTTATCTTATCGAAGGAGTTGAGCTATCTTGACAAAATTTGGTATGCGTGCTCACGGGGACATGAGTAAGAACAAGTTCGAGAATGGACCCGATCGGACCATTTTTAGGGGTACCTCTAGTACTAGGGTCTGTTACGAAAATCACAAAAACTGCTCTAAACTCGAAGTTTTTCAACATATTTTGATGAAATTTTATATTTGAACATGTTTCAAGGCAAGTAATACGATTTCCAAAAATTTTAAAAGTGGGCGTGGCAGAAAGGCGTTTTTCGAAAATTGTTCCCTACACCCGAACTTCAAATGGGACTTGAACGAAAGTTAGCACTTATGCTTCTTTTGTAGCCATAAACATTCTCCCAAAAAATTTCCTAGATCGGTCCATTATTAAGGGTACCTCCAGTACTAGGGTCTGTCACAAAAATCTCAAAACTGCCTCAAAATCGGACTTTTTCCAAATATTTCAATGAAACTTAGGATTTGAGGGTATATCTAAGCCTCCGATTAGAATTCCAAAAAATTGGAAAAGTGGGCGTGGCAGAGGGGCAGTTTTCATAAAGAAATATAACAAAAGTCGGTGTATTGGGCCCCCATATGGCCTTAAACACCTCTTGATATTAAAAATTATTTGAACACGTGTGTCTGTGTCGGGTATTCTATTGTCAGGCTCGCCTGACTATAACACCCTTACTTGTTTTGATTGTTTTTTGATTTTTTCTGATTTTTTTCATTAATCTGAAATAGTCCTGATTATTTCACGATTATTTGGTAATCGCAATCATTAATAATAAAAAATTTCAAGAAGTTAAATTAATAATGATTGTGGATTAAAAAAGAACAATAATTCATGATTTTTAATCTTAATCGGGATTTAACAGGTCTGCTGCTATTACGACGAATAACTGAATATTCTGCCTTTGAATTGATAGCTTTTAATTCGCCGGACTAAGAAAGAAATGTTGGGGCAGAAATTAAATTGTTAGAGCTAAAAATGCAAAGAACATATATTTTTTGGATTGAATGTTTTGGTTTTGAATAGTTTATAGGTACATGATTTTCTTTCGGATATGTACATTGAACAATTGAACGCTTGTTGAACGAAGTTGTTGAAACACATGACCATATTTCACAAAAGTTCGATTTTTTTAACGTGACCAGGAATCTTTAACCGCTTATAGCTCCTTAACTATAAGCGCAATCGAAAATGCTTTAAGTAACGAATTGTAGGCCTAGTAATTTTTGACACAAGGGCTTAAAAAAAACTAGCGTTTTCATTGTGTTTCGTCAACTTTGAGGTGAAACATGTAAAAAACGGACGTATGTGTAACGTTACCAGTATGAAAATTTCCCATATGTGTGTACTTTGTCTGACCGAAGAACTTTCAACGAACAGAAATATTTCTATGGAAATTCAAGAAAATTTATCAGCCTCTCTTGACATATTCAATGGACAAATTTTTTAAAAATTAAACTACAAACTCTGAAGCTAGAATCCTTTTTGCATTACTGTTTTCTAAATTCCAAACTTGGAAAATAAAATATTCTTTGGCTGAAAAAAAAGGGAAAAGAATAACATCAACAGTTACAACAACACAAATGCCACTTCAATTGGATTATTTGAGCACATATTTTATGCGTATTTTCAGTGAAATATTTTTTCTTGCCCATTTTTCTCCCATGCAAGCGTAATATAATATATCATGCGATTTGTGCCTGCATGCAAGGCAGTGACATGAACGGTGCCATTGCTCAGTGTAGAGGATAAACAAATAAGAATGAAAAATAAAAATAAATAAAAAGAATATACACAGAGAAATACGCTAACCGTACGGAATGACTGCTCGACTGACTGGGTGACTGACTGAGTGAATACTTGACTACTTGACTGGCAAAGGGAGCGAGTACATCCTGCACCAGAAGACGAAAGCAGGACCAGCATTCAGCATAGTTTTTGATAATAAATTCAAATGTTCTTTGAAATAAAGTGATATACATAAATGACAGAGAACAAATATCTAAAGCAAAAAGTAAGAAAGAATATAAAATTTACGGGGAGAATGCGAGAGGAAATGGAAACAGAAGTGGACAGGACGGGACGGGACAGAATTAAAGGAGGACTGCATGAATGGATTCTACAATTCAAGCCAGGCAATGAGACAGCCAGCATGCAACATTTAACATTTAACAGTCGAAATCAACTGTTGAAAGTCAAATTTGACTAGTGCTTTGTCATTGCGTTCCACTGTTTGTTGGTTCATCTTTGCAGATTGGCTCATGCTGCTAGCTGGCATTTTGTCATATTTTGTCAGAGCGAATGGCGACTGAAAGGCGAACGGCGAACGGCGGCGAGCGGCAAAATGAATATTATTAGACCTACATACGGCATACGGGTAATACATACATTAACACATTCATTCATATGTACATTAAGGTGGCCATTTTTGGCGATGGTGCATTTTCCTCGCTCCCAAGGGCTTTAAAAATCAAACAATCTAATATCTTATGGCAAAATTCGATGAAAAGAAGCAAAGTTTATAGATGAAATTCTTAACGTTTTAGTGACTTTACTGTCAAAAATATATGCAAATTAAAATGCTTTTCTAGTCTAAAATGCCATTTTAGCATTTCTATGAATCAAGGCAGAAATTCTCTAAGGGCCCATTTACACTTTTGACGTTTGACATCAAAAAAATTTGACTTCAAATTTTAAAATGATTTTTCGACTCAAAAAACGATTTTGATGTCAAAAATTCTTACGTGTATACTTTTTGAAGATTGTTTTGACATAGATTTTGACAAAATTGTCAAATGTGTAAATGCCCCCTAACAAAAACTGTTTTTTGAAAGAAAAAAGTTTTCTGCATTACTGACATAAAATTCTGAAGTTGTTCATACAAATAGTGTCAAATCAGAATTTGAAATTTGGGGGAAATGAAACGTTTTTGAGTTTCAGTTCATTAGCATTATACACCATAGCTTCATTGTTTCTCAACCGATTTTGATGAAATAACATTTTTTGTATAGCTAAAAAAGCATTTTTTCGTCCTAAGCTATAAAAAAAAATTAAAAATTTTTCCAGTCTAAAATCAAAGTTGAACTTTGTCAAATAAGAAAAAATCGTAAAAAAATCAATTTGTTCCAACTTCTCTTGTCTATAGTTCAAAAACTAAGCCATCGATTAAATCTTATGAAACACCAAATTAAAGAACAACTTTTTTTCTTTTTAACTAAATATATTAAAAAATTTAAAGACTAACAGTTATTGAGTTATTTAGCAAGAAATTAATAGCTAACCAAAATACTCATTTTTTGCATATATCTCAGAAACTATTCCTTGGAAAAATATATGGATGCCATTTTCGTGATCAGCGACCTTTAATTAGTTAAAAAAATGTGTTTTAGCGCTACCCAAGGAAAAACCCAAAAATTGTTAAGTAGTGTTATCAGTCCCACTTATTTTCAATAGCGGAAATTTTTTTGCCTTAGCCGTGAAACTCTATCTCAACAATGTAATGGACTTACCATAGAAAAATTGGGAAACAATTTTCTCTTGTCCTCAATGGGGCCAATGCCAATCTGAGATTGGCGATAATGATGCGGGTCTTATTATTTCTCTAGCTAAGGCCTCAGTTCGGCTAGGAATAAAAAACTACATATAAAAAAAGCTTCAACAAATTCCTGACATAAATTTACGGCGGCATTTCTGATGGCTGACCTCAGTTTAGTAAAACAGTACCGTAATATTTTAGTGCTTTTTTGCCTAAAAATGGACATCGAAACCCGGTCAGACCCTGGCAGAAATAATTGAATTTGAATTGTTTCTCGCAGAAAAATGGCAGTTGAAGTCAAAAAAGTTCGCGAACGAAATAAAAATTCATATGGTGTGATAACGATTCGTTCGCGAACGAATCGAAAAGAACGGATTTCCGAACCCTGGTTTGGATCCTAAAAATAATCGCCCAACGGCACATCTTCTCGTCATAACTCTCACAAGGCAGCAGTGGAAAAAATAAGACAATTTTCTTGTTTGAATGATCGAAACTCATGCAAAACTAATTTTAAATTAAAATACAATATTTTCATAGTGGCTTTAATTATATGACTGGCACTGTTTACCTATTCCACTTTTCTCGGATGTAACTAAACAAAATGTGAATTCATAACGCGAACGAAATTTCCTGTTTTCTTGTCCCGAAAGCCTATCTCTTTGACTTTTGCTTTTGCTCTAAACGAGCTGATAATATTCAAAATTGTGCTGCCATATTTTACCCAGTTTTGAACTGCCTTACTCTATTTCATTTAGTGCCTGGTAGTTTTCTCACTTATTTCAGTGATGACGCTTCTTAGAAAGGCCACTTATTTCCTTGATATTGCTCCTCATTATTCTGTGTACTTTGTTTTTTGTTGTTGTTAGTATTGTTGTGTGTGTTGTTGCAATTTGTATAGTATGGCAGCAATTTGACATTTCTAATCGATGCCATACTTCCTGCCATCTTTTCCGTTTGCATTTGCCTTTGAGACCAATTAGTGAGAGTTTTCGGAATTTGATTGGCGACGTGGGACTGCCGGATTTCTGGAAACTGTTTGCTTATGAATATATGAACGATGAGGGCTTAGCAGGGATTCAATTGGACGGTGGGTAAACAATCAAACCGAATGCCAGGCTGTAAGGATTTTCATGTTATTTTTATTACTGATAAGGGGGAAAAGTCCGCCGTCCAGCTATGAAAAATATTAAAACATATTAAAGTGCTCTGGAGGATGATGCTAATAGTCAAAGAAAAATTTTTGATTTTACTTAATATTTGGACTTTTTTAATTTTGACGTGTCCCTGTTGTGGACTGAATGCTATGTAATTTTCTTTGGAATTCCATTTGCAGAAAATCGCTGCTTTGAGCTGCATTCGCCCGACGGTATTCACTCCTGTATTCTACGTGCTACAGACTCAGCGGAAGCATTGATTTGGTTCAATGCGCTACACTCGGCAATGTGCGCCAGCACACAACGCGCACTCATCGAAGCGAATCGAGCTCTGATGAATGTCATTGGCGAATTGAAGCATATCGGCTGGCTGAGTCGGCGTTTGAGCGTCAGCGGGAGTGGTGGCGGCAGCGGAACGAGCGTCAGCGGTGGTGGCTGTGGCGGCGGCAGCGGTAGCGTTGGTGGTGGTGGTGGTGGTGGTGGGGTTGTTTCTGAAGTGGTAAGATATTTTAAAGTTTGTCTACATATTTAAGGCGTTTTTCGCCAACTAGGTCTTCTATGGTTCTTCTTTCAGCCAAGCGGACGATCCAGTTCGGAAAGTTCCGATGAAACCGATAAATGGCAACCCATTTTCGTAGCTGTCACTGAACGAGAATTCAGGTGAGTGTATCATAATTCTGCTAAAACCTGATATCAGATCATCCTAGTAAGAGTAAGAAACAACAACAACAACAACAAAAAAAGTGTTTCATCGCATTGAAATTTATTGAGCTCTAAAATCGAAAAGAATGCCTCAAATTTAATCAAGTTGGAAAAAAGAAAGAAAAAACCACAACACAGCGGATGGTGAAAGAGAAGCAAAAAAATACTTGAAAAGGAAAAAAAGTGAGGTAAAATGTAATAAAATTCGGTGAAATGTAATTTCTCACATGCCTAGGCAGTTGAGAGGCTATGAGAGGCAATTGTCGAACGCCTAAAATGCTGCATTGTTATTTTTTTCCGTATGCTTGGACTTGCTTGGATTTGGAAAAGTAGCAATACAGTTCTGCTGCATGCCGTAAACGAAAGATATGGAAGTGCATTTTCGCTGCAAATTTTCATGTAATAACGATCACCACAGCAACAACAAGAAGAACAATGATAAAAGCGAACGAACCGACGGACGACAGACAGTCATACCGATAGCGAGCGAGACCGTCGACCGGCGACTGGGCGACCGAATATGAAACGCTGCTTCGTTCGGTAAGCAGCTGTTGTTGAAGCATATCACAGTATGGATGTGCATGCAGCACGAAACGCCACGCCATGAAGTACCCGAAATTACAGGATTTTTATTCGAAATTTTCCTGTGTATCCTCGCCATCTCACTCTTCATCGCCCTGTCTATGCCTCTTTGTATTTCTCCGCTCTTCTCCTCAGTCCATGCGTTCATTCAAGTCACCTGCTGCGATTTTGCTCGGTTAAAAGCATACAATAAGAAATAACAAGGCACGCTGGCACGCGGAGTGCGAAGGATGAAGGACGAACGAGTGCGCAAACGACAAATAGACGAAACTTAAAAATATGAGACAGAAAAATAATAAAATGGAAATGGAAAAGTCTGCTGCTGCACTGCATCCGCTTTTGTGAAAACCGTTCCTATTTTCTATTAGTTTTTTTCTTCTCTTCTTCTTCTTCTTCATCGTCTTCTTCTCGTTTTCCTTCTTTAAACACACCATCAAAAATCATGCCATCTGATTGTGATTACTTCCCAAATGCGCTGCCATTCTTGTCATTTTATAATATTTTTTTTCATCTCCTCTCCTATTGTTACTTCTGCTGCTGCTGCTGCTGCTGCTGCTTCGTACTTCTTATCTAGGATATGAAGTGCATTTAAAATTTAGAAGCCGAAAACCAGGGACAGAAAAATCATTTTCTTTAATATAAAAAAAGGCACCCGAAAGCCTGATGCTTCCAATTGAGGATTTTTTTTTTCTTTGCTGTAGGTAATGAATTTTTTGTTTCTAAAATACCTTTCGAAAAAGGCATATTCATCTCCTCAGGGATTTTAGAGGATATTGAAGGAGTTTAGATAGACCCATATGAACTGTTTTGAAAAGAGGAAATTTCTCATTTAATAAGGTTTCTTCGATTGAGCTTTAATTTACATATGACTTTTGCTTCGAGGAGGTTTTGTTTTTCATTTGATATCGTTTGTTCGATCACTCCTTAGAATTCAAGAAGTTATTATGAAATTCTAATTTTCAAGACCTTAATAAAGAAGGCCTCCATCAATGTGGAGTCAACCGGTACTCTGAGAAAAAAACGAACAACTTTTATTGGTCAAAGTGTACCCAACAACGTATATTCTCAAATTAAGAGTGCCACTGTTGTTGCGTCCTACTTGTTATATAGGAAACAACTCCCTAAATCCATTTTTGCCTTGGCAGATTATCCAGAAAAAAACAGTGCAGCAATGATTACATATTATTTTCATGGTTCGGAACCATTTGCGTTGGATTGAAAAACTTCGTGCATACTCAAAGGGTAACTTTGAGTTTTTTCGTCTGATTATTGGTAAAACTTGATCCGGCTAAGAGTGCAAAAACGGTATTATGGAGCGCTCAGATAGAGATCGTATACTTCAAGAAGTTGTAAAGTAACAATTTTTCTATATTTACATAATAAAAATTTTCAAAATACTTTTATTGGTATGGAAACTATGAGCCACAAACGTTAAAAAGAGGTGAAAAAATCGTAAAAATGTCCAGGTTTTTGCAATTTGCACCAACTAGATGAAGTTTCTTTAGATCGGTATGAAGTACAAATATTTTCTTCGAGTGTAAGGCAAGAGCTTTTTCATATATAGGAAAGAGAAATATTGAGCTCCTTAGAGATGTAGCCATAAGTAAGTGCGCAGCTTAGTTCTCGGCCCCAGATTTTAAGATCGATTTAAAAAATAAAATTTAGACAATCTGACTAAACTAAGTTCGAGACGTTGCTAAATTCACCGAGTACTTTCAGAAAATGGTATCAAATTTTTGTGAACAATTTACGTGTTGCACCGTGTAAGCACACGGGCGATCCGCTAGTGGGTAATGCTATAGCCTCTTTTTCGGTTTTCCGTCCAAGACAAAATTATATTTATTGGTCTAATGGGCAATATATATTGATTTCCTATCTGACATTCTTGTTTTTTCGTTAAGTATCTTTTTACGATTTTTTTCTCGCGGGTTAAAAAGTTGCTTTATTTGTCAGCGCGTAATATTTCGTCGCTAGAGCTCATATCCTCGTTGAACTTCAATACAATTGCCTTCCATTTTGTCTAATTCTGTCATTGATTGATGAAGCGAGTGCCCGAAGTCAGTGCTTGCATCCGTAACCACATCCGGACTCGCTAATGAGAAGTGAAAGACATAACAATGAAAACAATGGAAAGTCACAAAAAAAAAAAGAAAATACAAAGAACGAAAAATACAAAAAAATCTTAATGTGATTTTCTATTGTTTGACCATTCTCATTCATTGATAAAATCTATTGAAATAAACAAGATGAAAATAGAAAAGAACGAAGAATGAGAAATGAAAAATGAAAAATCTCCTTTTTTTACTCATTTGACCATTGGACCCTCATTGCATACATGCATGCTTGCAGTATTCTTGCTTCTTTTTCAACAATCCGTAATTCTTTTCCTCTTCGGCTACGTCTGATGAGTTCAGCAATCGGGTTCAGTTGCATAGGTTCCTACGATATACATACACACATTTTTATATCTAAGTATATGGGCATTTCCACCGAAAGGTCCACCTGCACAAAAAAACTAAAAGTTCTTGAAACCACTTTGTTTTACCATATTTTTATAAGGAAGCAATCATATTTAACTAATTTAAAAACACTTTACCTTTATTCATAACCCATTTCGAGATATTCGAATGCAAAGTCGAGCAAATGAAAATTTTCTTAATTAGAGATTTTACTGCATGTTTAGTTTTGATAAAATTTCATAAATGGAGACATTATGCATTGATTTTTGGCCTCATAATTCTTTCTAGGGGTACAAAGAGTCAAAAAAGAATTCATAGGAAACTATGCAATCGAAAATAACGGTACATTTTTCATTTTCATTATTGCATTTTTCGATGTCCCATGCGACATGAAAAAACAACACTTGTTATCATAGCATCGAAAGTTGTTGAAGTAGGCTCACCAAATTTTGATTCCAAACAGCGGCTTAGTATACAATTAAAACATTTAAAAAATCGCAGCAAAATCAGAAGATTCGAGATCGTAATCAACACTTAAAGTTTGTCCCGTGCGACATCGTAAGTATGAAATTAAAAAAAAAATTATTATTGTTTTTTATTTATGTAAATACCTTGGCTTATATTATTTAAATGTAGATGAGCAACAACGATAAAAATAAAGAAAGGTGTAAGCGGTGGAGAGAAAAGTTGAAGGAAGATGTAATAAAAACACAAAACTTTAAATTAAAAAACAATGTAAGAAGCATTCCAGGGATATCCCAGTTGCACTTCTTTTGTTGCGATGGTGTATATATAATATAAAAGCAGCAAGAACTGCTTATTCGGAAAAACAAACTGTTTCTGTTATTCCTGAAACTTAATTTTTTATTATTATTGTATTAAATGGTACAAAACACCTCAATAAATACATTGAATTTTTCTTTTTTAATTTAAAAAAATTTTTGCTCATTTCGTTTTTCCTCACTTTACTCTATTTTTCCTTTGCACATTTCAGAATATACGAGAGTGCGCCATGGTCGGTCGAAGCATGGGGACGTCCTTTGGAAAGTTTCGCCTTAGCCACAACACGCCTTGCGGGTGCGGGCAATAATTCTTCATTAAACGTAAGTAAATCATTCGCTAACTATTCCATCACACTATGGCGATCTGGACTTCATTGCCCTAAAATAGCTTTTTGTTAAATAGAATCAGACCTGGGCAGACGCAATTACATTTCGCAATTGTTGACACGCTCAATTACAAGTAATTGTAATTGAAAGTTTTCCAATTACAATATTTCAATTGTAATTGAAAGATCTCAATTTCAATTACAAGTAATTGTAATTGAGTTTTCTACAATAACTTGTAATTGTAATTGAAAAGTTTTTTAATTGGGTTTGCCCAGGTCTGAATAAAATTATGCAGAGTGCCCTAGAATCGAGTGCACTCCTTGAACAGGGCGATGGGGAGGACTAGGAAAAGACAAGAGAATCAAATTCTAAAGCATAATTAATGGCTAAGTATCCTCTAAGTCGCCTTATTTACGACAGGGATGTCCTACCTGTCGGAACTATTCTTGTTCGGTCCCAAAGAGAATCAGTCCGTTGCTCACTGCCCGAAAATATGCTTTAGTTTTTCCGTTACTCACTCACCTTAACTTGCAAATTGTTTACTAATGCAAAAATTATAAAAATTGAAACGGTTATACTTCCTCAATGCGTCATTTTAGCACAACAGTGTTTTCGGAAAAATTACTTGGCATATCTCAGAGTACATTTTGATGTTACTTTGGAACACCAAACTCATACATGGATAGGGACCGAAGAATGGACAAAAAAACTTAAAAAATTTTCAAATTTTAGTTAAAAATAGATGTGCATCAAGTTAGCTTGCACTTTTTCGAATTTCCAAAAAAAAAATATTGTGCTGTACTGTGCCCAGTTTGTGCTATCATGTGCCGTTTCGAAAAAAAAAATTCCTCAAGGGATGCCATTTTTATGAGGAGGTCCTTTTTTTCGTGTCAATTTGTACCAATTTTTGATAGTTTTTGGCAAAATGTACCAACAGATTTGTTTCTTACGTAATAATTTTTTTAAATATAAAATGTAAGGTAACTTACCCAAATAAGGCCATGCTAACGGTTTTTGCCACAGAGGCGAAAATTGGTTAAACTTAGAGAGAGTTTGGATCTTAATCCCTTTTATTTAACGTTTTCTTTATCGCACGCATGTGCGTATATGTAATAGCATGAGCCATATGAAATTGTGATATTTTTTTTCAATATAATACATTTTGACTTTTGCCTAGCATGTATAAAAAAAACACAAAGAATTTGTGGTCTTATTTATTAGGCCTTATTTAGACATGGGATTCCTAATATGACAAAAGAAGGACAATTTCTAAAATGTCTCAAATGAATACTTTTAAACACTTTTTTGAACTTTTTTTTTTATATATATCTTCGGATAAAGAAAACGTTAAATAAAAGGGATTAAGATCCAAACTCTCTCTAAGTTTAACCAATTTTCGCCTCTGTGGCAAAAACCGTTAGCATGGCCTTATTTGGGTAAGTTACCTTACATTTTATATTTAAAAAAATTATTACGTAAGAAACAAATCTGTTGGTACATTTTGCCAAAAACTATCAAAAATTGGTACAAATTGACACGAAAAAAACGACATCCTCATAAAAATGGCATCCTTTGAGGATTTTTTTTTTTCGCAACGGCACATGATAGCACAAGCTGGGCACATTACAGCACAATACTTTTTTTCGGGAAATTCGAAAAAGTGCAAGCTAACTTGACACGAAAAAAAAGGACCTCCTCATAAAAATGGCATCCCTTGAGGAATTTTTTTTTCGAAACGGCACATGATAGCACAAGCTGGGCACACTACAGCACAATAATTTTTTTCGGGAAATTCGAAAAAGTGCAAGCTAACTTGACACGAAAAAAAAGGACCTCCTCATAGAAACGGGTTCCGTTGAGGAATTTTTTTTTCGCAACGGCACATGATAGCACAAACTGGGCACATAACTTGACACGAAAAAAAGGACCTCCTCATAAAAATGGCATCCCTTGAGGAATTTTTTTTTCGAAACGGCACATGATAGCACAAACTGGGCACATTACAGCACAATTTTTTTTTTTGGGAAATTCGAAAAAGTGCAAGCTAACTTGATGCACATTAAAAATAGTTATGTTGGAAACATCGATATATCGTCGTCCCGGAGTTATCTCCTCGTATATCACAAAATCAAAAAATTTGAGATAAGCTGTGAGCTAAATAATTGTATATCCTTTAAAATGATAGTTTCTACGCGTTATAACATCGTATATCCATATTTTGTGGATATACTATGATTTATATATGAAATTTTCGCAGTAAAAAGTTGTTGTGTTATCTCATCGTAACAAAAAATATTTTTTTTTAAGAAACATTTTTTTATGTTAATTTTAAATAAAAAAGATTTATTCGTGTGAAAAAAAAAAACAAAAGAAGCAAAAAAAAAAAATTCTCATAGTAACACTCCTACAAAAATTTTCATTCTGAAAATAGTGTGGAATGCTTATTATAATATAACAAATTGCATTTCTTTAAATTTATAATATAAAAAGTTATTTTAAAATAATAAATTTTGAAAGTATTTAACATCTTCTTCTGGAAGATAGATGAATAGACTCTCAATGTCTTTTTGTTTCTGTGGCGCAATTTGTTTTGGGGTTGAAATACTTAAAATGGTTTTGAAATTTTCACGCTTGCAGTGAACCGCATTATATTGAATTTTTACTTGTTTTTTATGTTTTAAAACCATAGCCGATTGTTTTATGTTTAACGTCATCTTGTAACACCACAGATCACGCCGCTTTATCAAGCGCTTTAAATACGTCCGCATGCTCACTGTTCCTTCTAATAGAATACTATAGATGCTTTTGATTTATTTTTCTTGGTTTGTGTTATTGTCGGGCTAGACCGATTATAGATTCCTGACTTGTTCAAAGTCAAATGGAAATGAGTGCAAAACAGCACAACAAAGCTAATGCAGGTAGTTCAGCTCCTTAAAACAAACGTGGAAGGTACAGTTTCGTTGTACCAACAACAATACCCATATCAATTCTTTATTTTGTAGCTTAGTTGATTACATAACGTATAATAATTTAATTTCCCCAACAAAAATAAGAATTCAAATTTTTTTTTTAGAAATTTTTTTTTTAGAAATGTTTAGGTCACGGAAAAAGAATAAGAAGAGAAATGTGTATCATTTAAATAGGCACATTTTTAAGGTATCAGGTATGACTTTTGAATGCTACCTTTAATGTATAAAAAACATTTCGCTATTTGATGCAGTGGCAAGTCGTTTTTCTCAGGAAATGCGGAGTTAAGTCATTTTTCAACAATAAGATTATGATTTGGACTCCTTTTTCTATTTTTAAATGAAAAACGGATACTTAAATAACAAATTTTCCTATATAAACTCATTAAAAAAATTTTTGTTAAGTCGATTTTCGTGTCAAAACAAATAAAACAAAAAAAACATTATCAAATTTTTATTAATTCATTTGCTCGTATATCCACTTTCCAACACAGGTTGCCAAAAAAGTGGCGTATACGATGAATTGTCAAAAATTCTTGGAATGAAAAAAACCCTATAACTTAAAGAATTTTCGAAGTAACTTTAAATTAATGAGCAGAAATAATAAAAAGTAAAGCATTTTATATAAGGAAAACAGAATCAACGATTTCCAACGAGCCATTTTTTTTATATGCCATGTTAAACTTTAAACTTCAATATCCCAACAAAAGGTTGATTGTGATATACGAGGAAATAACTCCGGGACGACGATATGTTACTTCCTGAGGAGAAGTTTGATGATATTTTAAAGGTTTTATTTTTTTGATATAAGAGTGGTACATTCGGATGGTAGGAACTGAGATCTTGAGGTTAAGTACTAGAACGGTACGCCCGAGGTCAATGACTTCTATAAAGGCCATATTGGTCTCTTTGCGACAAAAACATTGATGTACCAAACTTTTAAATCCGACTGTAAACACCAGAGATATGAAGAAATAAACCAATGCGCGACCTCTACGTTCGATCGAAAAAAATATTTTTTTTCTTTTCGTAATTGTCTTGCAAAAATGCGTCATACTCGCTGGTATACGGCGCACTTTTTTTTTGAGGTACGGTCTACTGTATATATTTAAAAAAAACCCTAAAATTTCACTTCTCCTAAAAGTATGCTTCAATTTAAAAAAAAATATGATGAAATTAAGTACTTATAAAAATCCAATTAACGTTGCGATTACAATGAAAAGGGTCTGGCGGACTGCGGCACCCTGAAATGTATTTTGAAGTTTTGTTGATTTTTCGATAGGTGGCATCTAAAAACACTGTAGGGACGACTTTTTAGTGTTCTATTTCGAAAAGTCCTTGAGATATCCTTGAAAATCCTTTTTCAGCAAGCCTTATTTTTAAAATTTTATATCTCAAAAACTAATTAAGATAGGAAGATGAAACAAACGTTGGCCAATTGCTAATATAACACGAAATCTAAAAAAAAAATTCAATTTTAACACTGAGAAAATTTGTTCACAAAACTAAAAATAAAATTGTATTTTTTTTTTCAGTGTATTCCCAGTTTGACGTCAATCTAAAAATATTTTTAAAAAGTACCTCTAAGGGCCAATATAACCCAGCATATTTAAAAAAATTTTGAAAATAAAATCAGGTTTTCATTTTCACCAATGAAATATTTAAAAAAAATTTTTTTTTTTTTTAAATACGGTATCAGCCCTGTTTTAGGCGGTAGAAAAGCAGCTGATTACATTCATTTTAAAATTTTACGGAAAAAATCAGTCCAATACAAAAGAAGCAAAACAATAAAATTATGGATGCGGACTACAGCGATATGAAACTGATGAAAAATCGAGCGTTCACGGCTCCATGCTCAAAAATAATATTTCAAGCCGCTGTGAATTTGACTGACTACCCTGACAGTTGAGCGTGCTGCCACATTTTGCTATACTTAAAAAATTTGCATATTGAAAATGAAATAAAAAATTTTAATTCAATAGCTTATTTTTATTTTTGACCATCTCTATGTTTCATTATCATTATTAATTATTATTTGGGCTTCTGGTCCCTCATTTTTCACTTATAGTGAAAAATGTATTATTTGGCAATCGAAAAAATTTATTTTTCATAAATTGCCGAGAAGTGTGGAAAGCCGATACGACCGGTTTCGAACCTAGCTTACAGGTTCATCATCAGGTATCTTAAACCAACACCAATTTAATTTTAAAATTTTTTAAAATGTGCTTGGTAATATTGGCCCTAAGTGTTTGATGTCATTTAAAAAAAAGTTTAATTCTAATTGGATGGCACAACAGTGAGATTTTCAAAAAATTGCTAGTGCGTATGGATGCTCTCAGTATTGGCATGCTGCGGTATACGTGCAAAAAAGGAATTTTTAAATAAAAAACGCGAAAATCATCCGAAAAGCGTAAAAAATTATGGTTTTTGTATTTAAAAATGTTATATCAAAATAAAACAAGTAAGGGTGTTATAGTCAGGCAAGCCTGACAATAGAATACCCGACACAGACACACATATTCAAATAATTTTTAATATCAGGAGTTGTTTAAGGCCATAGGGGCCCCATATACCGCATTTTTTTAAATATCTTTATGCAAACCGCCCCTTTGCCACGCCCACTTTTCCAATTTTTCGGAATTCTAATCGGAGGCTTAAATATACGCGCAAATTCTAAGTTTCATTGAAATATTTGGAAAAAGTCAGATTTTGGGGCAGTTTTCGGATTTTTGTGACAGACCCTAGTACTGGAGGTACCCTTAATAATGAACCAATCCAGAAAATTTTTGGGCAGGATGTTTATGGTAACAAAGGAAGTATAAGTGCCAATTTTCGTTCAAGTCCCATTGGCGTTTCGGGAGTAGGAGACAATTTTCGAAAAACGCCCTTCTGCCACGCCCATTTTTCTGATTTTTGTAAATCACATTAATTGGCCTAAAATATGTTCAAATGCCAAATTTCATCAAAATATCTTGAAAAACTCCGATTTTAGAGCAGTTTTTGTGATTTTCGTAACAGACCCTAGTACTGGAGGTACCCCTAAAAATGGTCCGATCGGGTCCATTCTCGAACTTAGTCTTACTCATGTCCCCGTGAGCACGCATACAAAATTTTGTCAAGATAGCTCAACTCCTTCGATAAGATAACTGTATACAGACAGACAGACAGACAGACAGACAGACAGACAGACGGACATGGCTAAATCGAATCTCCTGGTGACGCTGATCATTTCTATATACATTTTGTATAGTCTATCTCGACTGGTTCTGGGTGTTACACACAACCCAACAAACGCAATATACCCTCGACACAGAGTGTGTCGGGTATAACAAGTAAGGGTGTTATAGGCAGGCGAGCCAATATATATATATTATAGACAATAGAATACCCGACACACACACGTGCTCAAATAATTTTTAATATCAAGAGGTGTTTAAGGCCACAAGGGACCCAATATACCGACTTTTATTAAATTTCTTTATGAAAACTGCCCCTTTGCCACGCCCTCTTTTCCAATTTTTGTGAATTCTAATCGGAGGCGTAGACATACGCTCAAATCCTAAGTTTCATTGAAGTATTTGGAAAAAGTCCGATTTTGAGGCAGTTTTGGGATTTTTGTGACAGACTCTAGTACTAGAGGTACCCTTACTAATGGACCGATCTAGGAAATTTTTTGGGAGGATGTTAATGGCTACAAAGGAAGTATAAGTGCCAACTTTCGTTCAATTCCTATTTGAATTTCGGGTGTAAGAGACAGTATTCGAAAAACGCCCTTCTGCCACGCCCAATTTTCCAATTTTTGGAAATTATATTACTTGCCTTTAAATATGATCAAATACCAAATTTCATCAAAATATCTTGAAAAGCTCTGGATTTAGAGCAGTTTTTGTGATTTTCATAACAGACCCTAGTACTGGAGGTACCCCTAAATATGGTCCGATCGGGTCCATTCTCGAACTTGTCCTTACTCATGTCGCCGTGAGCATGCATACCAAATTTTGTCGAGATATCTCAACTCCTTCGATAATATAACTGTATACATACGGACAGACAGACGGACGGACATGTCTAAATCGAATCTCCTGGTGACGCTGATCATTTCTATATATATTTTGTATGGTCTATCTCGACTAGTTCTGGGTGTTAAACACAACCACACTAACACAATATACCCTCGACACAGAGTGTGTCGGGTATAAAAATAAAACGACTACTTCGTTTTGATTGCGTATGCATTATATACGTATAACATTGCTCATACGTCGGGTGAGTTGCACGTTTACCGCAGCATGTCAATACTGAGAGCATCCATATGCACTAGCAAGTTTTTGAAAATCTCGCTGTTGTTCCATCCAATTGGAATGAAACATTTTTTAAATGCAAGCAAATACTTAGAGGTATTTTTTAAAAACATTTTTAGATTGGCGTCGATTTGTGAATACACTGAAAATAAAATTAAAATTTTATTATTAGGTTTGTGAAAAAATTTTCTCTGTGTAAAAATTGGAACAAAAATTTTTAGATTTCTCTTATATTAGCAATTGGTCAACGTTTGTGGCATCTACCTATCTAAATTAGTTTTTGAGATATAAAATTTAAAAAAAGGCTTACTAAAAAAGGATTTTCAAGGATATCTCAAGGACTTTTCGAAATAGAACACTAAAAAGTCGTCCCTACAGTGTTTTTAGATGCCACCTATCGAAAAATTAACAAAACTTCAAAATCTCTTTCAGGATGCCGCATGCCTTTGCTCAACCGGCAAGACCATTTGCACAAGAATTCTACTAAATACAAGTCATTAGCTTAATCGTCATTTTTCTGTCATGAACATATGGCAGCATGAAGTACATATACATAAATTTTATTAAAGTTAGCAATAATTTTTAGAACGCGATATCTCAAAAACTATAGCAAATCTAAAAAAAAAGTTTTTTATGGGACTGAAATTCAGCGGCCCTCAATTCTGTTTACCAGATTTGTCTCCATGTTGTCCATAAAAAAAAAAACTTCAAAATTTGAACACAGTGTTATTTTTCCTTTTAACGCCATGCAATATGCTTAAAATATAATCCTTTTCACCAGTTCCATATAGTTCGCATGGACTATCGACTTTCGAAAATTACAATGCAGCGCCCAAACGTATGCAGTGTATTGATTTGAAATGTTTTGTTGCGTAATTCAATTGTAGCTTCTGCTTATCTTAAATGGCTCAAATGGACTTGTTGTAATTGAATTCAGTTTTGTTATGTTCAAAAACAGAGTTTTATAATAAAGCACAATAATAGGCGTTCAATGCCTTGCTGCATTGTTCTCTATTTTATATCTCTACCGCTATTGTCACCATAACCGTAACCGTTTGCGTTACTCGTCCCATTGCCGTTACGGTTATCCCTATTATTTTTGTCTATTGTCTGTTGTTGAATAATTTCATTTCGACTCATTTTTGCATTGCATACTTACAGGGTCAACAGACGACGGTTTTCTGCGTTCGATGCGGTACAACGCGTGGTGTGCTCGTCTATTGGTTACGCTCCGAAACGCATCGAGATATGGCCGCCTGGGCACGTGCTCTAGTCCAGGGATCGCATAATGCAGTTAGCTATCAGCATGAATTCACATTCCGTTGCCTATACCAAGGGCGCCAATGTCAATTGGTTGTGCATTTGAATCGTGGCTTTTGCTTATACGAATGCGGGTATGCGGCGGCCGCACAAACCAAAACTCAATTGTGGCAATTTCCGTTCGACAAATTGAAGGGCTCGGCCGACGATGGACAGCGTATGCTTTATTTGGATTTCGGGGATGAAGGCGAAATCGTAAGTACCACAACTGTGTTCGTTTACTTAACACGCACACGACCACGCACGCGTAATCGCCTTCGTACATACGTTGCGTGTGTGTAAAAGTAATAAGCCAAGTGTCAAATTGATCAAAGCCGTAAGCTGTGAATGAAATGGGCACACATTCAGACGGACAGACAAGCACAGAATCAGACGAACCATGTACATTTTAATGAAATGACGTGGTTAAAAATTTTTAATCTTCCATCAACTTGTTTTTAACTCTATTTGAATTGTCGTGGTCATTATCATCATTATCGTCCTCGTCCTGATTATTTTCCTCATCATTGTCAGCAACAGCAGCCGTTGCGCTGCAGAAAAATTCAGTGACGAAAATGCATCAACGTGCAGGAGTCCCTTACTTTCTCCTCTTTGTTTTTTAATTTACCCGCACTTTATTAATTTTTTTTTTTTCACTTCAATCTTTTTGATGCTTGCTTTGTTGTTCTCATTCTTGCTGTTGTTGTTGTGGTAGTTGCTATTTTTCTTTAAAAGGAAAAAAGTTGGGCGCAGCCTCGTTACAAGCTTTAACATCGGCATGAGCCCGCATTTTGCTGAGACTCGACTTTTTTGTTGTCCTCGCGATTGCTCTGGTTATTGTTGTTGTTGTTGGTGCTGCTGCTGCTGCGCCATTCGTTTGACGTACAGTCTTCTTCGGGTCCTCGACAAAACATGTTGATTAGCAATTTAATTATGTCACACGAGACATTTTTCATTTTCAATTTTATATTCCATTTTGTAATTTTATTTTGCTCGATCCAGTAATTAATTTACGCTATGTCAAAGAAATATTCGTACGCTTACACATTTTGAAGGGGTAACGTCAGCAGGACATGCACCAAAGTGGCCATGTCAACCCACAATTAATTGCTGACACTCTGAATGTACGGCGATGAAAATTTCATTTCGAGGATGAGCATGTTGCTGTTGAATAGGTGTACGAAGTCCTTCAAAAAAAAAATAAAGGCAGACAACTTTGAGGCAACTGAATTTCGAAAGTTTTTAATTATGTACTTCAAAGACCTCGATGGAGATTTTCATCTCAGTTTTATGTTAACAACCAAATAAGGAACATCACAAATGTATATTAGGGCTGTCCCAATCACAGATATTTTTGACGTTTAAATTACTTAAGAAATGATTCAAATTTGTTGAATGTGTAGGTATAGTAAAACAAAGCTTGGACTTTTTTCTTCCACCTAGCGGCTAAATATTTTGGAAAATGTTGCTAATGCACGAACCCTGGATTGAAAACTGAAATCCGCTTAACGCAACCCAAAAGCCTTTTTCGAAAAATGTGAAAACAAATTCCTAATAATACTCTAACCCATTAATTTACAAATAAAAGCAATTGAAGTCTGGGTATTATTTTTAAATTTATATATTTTTTTTTCAATTGTTATTTTTTGTCAATTAGTTTTAATCTTTTTTTAACTTTATTTTAAGAACTTTCTTTTTTTCATTTTCATCGGATTTCGGCTGTGCTCTCACTAACACAATCATTTTTCTCAATTATCTGACCCACGATCTAACAAAAAGACCGAAGGGATGCACTAGCGCAGCTGCAGATTCGCTTGATGGTTTAAGGGAACAGACAGACGGTGCTTCCGATCACATAAATCATTAAACATTGTTTTTTAAACGTAACATTAACTGAATAGTCTCAATACCATAAAATAACTTAATTAAAATATCCCAACAAACATTTGGAGTCCTAAATAAATCATTCATTAATCCTTATCCGGAATGTGACACCTCATAATGAGCTCATTTGGCGGTCCAAAATGAACGTGCTTCCCTTCTTACAAAGGTCGTCCTATATGAAATCATATACCACAAAAGGCCTTATTAGAGTCATATCCCAGCTAGAATTTTTTGAATTTTTTCATCAAAAGCGAGTCTGTTTCGAGTCGCCTTTCTGATTAAAAAGATCAAATATGCGCTCGTTTTCTGAATGATACTTTTGTCGGGAGAAATTGGAACCCTAGCCGCGAGTCTTCTTAGGGATTCATATTTGATATCATTTGCGAGTCATATTTTTTACTATTTTCGAGTCTTCTACGACTCATATTTGATATCATTTGCGAGTGTTCTACGACTCATATTTATAATCGATTGCTCTCCAAAAATAAAAATAAAATACAATTTTTTTAAATCACTACACAATTTTTTGGCTTTTCCGTGTAAATGGTATATCGTCGGCTTAAAGTGTAAACCTGCTAAGTCCACTTTTAACCGATTCCGACTTTTCGATGTCATTCGAAAGAAAAAAGCACACTGCATCGTCAGGCAAAAATTTTTTTTTAATTTCAAATTCTAAATACGGAGAAATTGGTGATTTGTAAAAGTCCAACTGTGGTCAAAGTTCACAGCTAACACCAACAAGTGACTCCAAGTAGACTTTGTATGGTGCACAGAATCGGATTTAGAAGAGACTTCATATAGGAACAAAATAAACCATCCATATTTTTGGTCTCCTTCCCTACTTTGAAGTCTTGAAAAAAAAGTGTTTTTTGTTTACCCTGTAAAGTTTTGAAATTGTTAGTTAGCAGGTTTACACTTTAAGCCGACGATATGTATTATTATTATAGATTCAAAAATTTTTTTTGTCTTGCCTTATGTGGGATTTGAACCTAGGAACTCTCGTTTTCTAGTCCTGTGCTCACCCGTCGACACCAAGCTTTCCAAATCGAAAGTCATGGAGATTTTTCTTTTATAACTTTAAAGTCAAATTCCATTTAATTAAATTTTGAGTCAAATATTGAGTGAACAAGTAAGGGGTGTTATAGTCAGGCAAGCCTGACAATAGAATACCCGACACAGACTCTAATGTTCAAATAATTTTTAATATCAGGAGTTGTTTAAGGCCATAAGGGGCCCCATATACCGACTTTTGTTGAATTTCTTTATGAAAACCGCCCCTTTGCCACGCCCTTTTTTCCAATTTTTGTTGAACTATAATCGGAGGCTTAAATACACGCTCAAATTTTAAGTTTTATTAAAATATTTCGAAAAAGTCCGATTTTAAGGCAGTTTTGGGATTTTTGTGACAGACCCTAGTACTGGAGGTACCCCTAAAAATGGTCCGATCGGGTCCATTCTCGAACTTGTTCTTACTCATGTCCCCGTGAGCACTAGGGGTGACATAGTGTTGTATGGAGATTCTTAGTAACAAGTTTTCGATACGCTGTAACCTCTTATTTTGTGAGGTTTGGTATAAAAATGCATGAGCCAAAAAATGGGGAGGGTGGGGTGTCGGCAAATGGCTCCTCATCGGGGTCAAAGATGGGTTAAAACGAGAAAAAAATTATGAAAAGCTTTATAACTGTCACAGAGTCGCTCCTGGAGGGGTAAAATATAACACCGACCCCCATTATTTTTCTCCCCCGAATATTTTCTCTGAACAAATATGCCACCTATCTCTCCTCCTTAAGGGGGCTCCCATACAAAAAAAATATTTTTATAAATTTTCCCCCCACCGTCGTAACTAGCCCAGAGTGCCCCTAGAGGAGTCAAATGTATGACCGACCCCCATCAACTTTGTCCCCCTAACATTTTTTTCCAACATACTGACACCCTATCTCCCCTCCTTAGGGGGTCACCCATACAAAATTACCTCAATTTTATCACAATTTCACACAAAATGGCTGTCACTACAGTCAAACACCTACTAGGGGGATGATATATGTGACCGACCCCCATTATTTTTTTACCCCAAATATTTTCTTCAAACATACCCAGCCTCTATCTCCCCTCCTTAGGGGGGTCCCCATACCAAAATAGGCTTAAATTAAAGAAAAATGCCTCACGAACTTCAATCTATAATATATGTAGATGCCGTAGGAACAAAAACGAGCATGTTCAGTATGTATATTCGAAAAATTTACAAAATTACCTTTTAAACGAGCCTAATATGAAGAATATTGGATTAGTTTTTGGTATGTTTTAATATAATAATATGTTATTATTATTACCTTTTTTAAAACTGAATTTTGGGTTCCATCCCCTAACTGGCCAAATAATGACCCTAGTAAAAAAAATATATTTTCGATTCAAATGCCGCAAACCTCAATATATTAGGTGTAGTAAAAAGAAATCCATTATTTTTGCATTAAATTGAGGGCTTTATTTAAGATAGTTAGAATGACCCGATTTTGGTCAAATATGCGCCGTTTTGTTCGATAACTTGTTGCCATTTTAAAGGTTATTTCATTATGCCTCTCTCATAGAAGCCCTCGTTCCTATTAGCAAAAAATTGAGACAGTCGAATTTCAGAAGCCTCTCTTGAAACGAATGTTTCACCAGCAAAATTGTTCGCCATGGACAGGAACAGATGGTAATCACTTGGTGCCAGGTCCGGACTATAAGGTGGATGCAGAAGAACCTCCCAACCAAACTCCCGGAGCTTCTGGCGAGTCACTATCGATGTGTGTGGCCTGGCGTTGTCCTGATGGAACACAATTCCTCTCCTATTGGCCAAAGCTGGCCGCTTATGGGCGATTGCTTCCTTCAGACGGTCCAATTGTTGACAGTAGAGTTCCGAGTTAAGAGTTTTGCCGTATGGGAGCAGCTCATAGTAGATAATTCACACAAACACACAGCAAAACCTTCCTGGCCGTCAATCCTGGCTTGGCCACCGTTTCCGCCGGTTCACCGTGTTTCGACCACGACCGTTTTCGCTTGACGTTGTCGTAAGTGACCCACTTTTCATCACCAGTCACCAACCGCTTCAGAAATGGGTCGATTTTGTTGCGGTTCAGCAGCGATTCGCAGATGGAAATTCGGTCTATGAGGTTTTTTTGCGTTAACTCGTGTGGCACCCATACATCGAGCTTCTTTGTGTATCCAGCCTTAATCAAATGGTTCCAAACGGTTTTTTGTGCAATCTTTAGCTCGTTTGCAATCGAAACAGTGCTAACATGACGGTCGGACTCGATAATTTCCATGATTTTATCGACATTTTCGACAATTGGCCTTCCAGTGCGTGGTGCATCCTTGACATCGAAGTTACCGGAACGGAATCGATGAAACCAAAATTGCGCATGATTGGCTGTTACAGTATCAGGTCCATAAACGCTATTCACATTTTCAGCCGCCTGGCTTGCGTTTTCTCCCTTATCGAAGAAAAACTGTAAAATGTAGCGAATTTTCTCTTTGCTGATGTCCATCTTTGACAAGCTCTCAAACAAAACTGAATCAATCAATCAAAAAAGTGTCAGAAAAGCTTTTTTAGTAGGAACTGTAATCTTTCTAATGCCCCCTAGCGGAACACGATCGGACTTATACAACGCGAGATGCAGATAAATAACGCCATCTATTGGAAAAATAATGGATTTCTTTTTACTACACCAATATAATTTCAATAGCATTTTTTTTTTACAATTTTGTTTTGTGTTTTTCATCTTTCTTAATTAACATTTTATCTTGATCGGTTTTTAATAAGTTTTTTAATAAAATTAGTTTTTAATCGATTCGTTCCCCCTTTTTTGAGGAAGGTTGCAAAACTCTTTTTATAATTTCTTTCTTCTATAAAATCTTGTATTAAAATGTATATACTTATTTATAATTATATGAAAAGCTTTATAAAATTTGAACATTTCTAAAGTTAAGGCACACGTCTCTTTTTTTCATTTTTTCTCTTTTATCATTCATTTTCATATTTTCTTTTATAATTACTTTTGTTTTCTCGCTTATTTGTCTTAAATTGTACTTTCAATTTAAGAGTTTGAAAAAAAACAATAAATTTATTCAAAAGTTTTTGTTACCTTTATTTTGAGGTTTTTGTCTGCGAATATGAATTTTTTTCTACCTTTTTTTTATATTTGATAATATATTGTTTTCCAATTTACATATATAATTTGCTTTTCTATTTCTTAAATTTTTTGCTTTAATATTCCCTTTTATTTGGTGAATGGTTTTAAAACACTTCTATTTTTATTTACATTTTTTTTTTCATTTGAATATGGGCATTTCCATTTTGACGTGACGTGACATTCGAACGAAAAACAAAATTTTTTTAAAATGAAGAATTGCAAATTTAAAAAAAGTTTTTTAATATTTGCATGCATACTAATAAAGTAGCACTATGTTCAGTAAAAAAATTAGACCAATAGACCATAAGGATTTGAGTATTGAAGCAAAAAAGTGTCCTAGCGTTACGTTACGAAAAACAGAAGTGGGTTTTTGACTTAGATTACAAGATTGCAAAACTCTGCTAATTTCGCAAAACTTTTCGTATTAAACTTATAGCAATAAGATTGGAAAATATAAGAGTTCATTTTCCAAGTTTTAAAATTGTAAAATCGTTTGTCGTTCGTTTTTTATTGGCCTTAATTACCTGGCGTTACGTTACCTGGCGTTACGTTACTAAAATTTCAAAAGGGTTTTAGTCATGAAAATAGTCTTTTATTTTAACCTTTTTTCCTTTTAATTCATAAATTCTGGTATTATAAATAGAAGGGCCAATAATAAATTTTATCAAAAACAATATTTAATTGAGCTTGCGTAATTAGAAGATAATTATCAACTTATTCGTTAAAGAATTTTTGTTGTTGTTGTTTTGGTTGACTCTTCTGAATGGAATTATTAAGGACGATAACTTCCATTGATCAGGTTACTAAAATGTCCCAAATTTCATAGATAAAGCACTTTTAAAGGTAATTTAAGAAATACAAATACAACAAAATAAGCCTTTACCTATGTTTTACAGAAATGAGGGCTGACTATAACCACCAATCTTCTTAAATAGTGGAATTCAGATGTGTTACTATGATAGTACATACCCAAAAATTGTTTTAAGGAACTGGGGCATTTTCATTTCCGGTAGACCTTTCTGTGGAAATGCCCAAATATATATTTATATAATTTTTATTTGAATATATAAGTATATAAAGATTTTTCTTACATTCTTTTTATTTTAAAATTTTTAACACGGTTCGATTTTTTATTGAATGAAGCTTTAATAAATAGTGATAAAACTGATTTTAGGTTCAAATTCGTGCGTTTATTTTTTCATATAAATAGGTCATAATTTTTTCTGTAATTAAATTTTTTTTTGTATAAGTATATATTTTTTATATAAATTCATTTGACCTTCTTTTGAATTTTTAATTTTTACGATTTCTTTTTCCTTCCCTTTTTTTTCAAATAAGTAGTAAATGACTTTATCTTAACGCAAAAATACCTAGGTTTTCAAGGTATTGCCTTGAATTGAACGTCCTCTGAGTATATACAAATATTTTGTTAATATCTGTATATGGTTGTTTATACTAACCAATGTATTTTGATTTGCTTACTCTACCGGCTCGGTATCGCTTTTCTTGGTTAACCTAAAAATAACTAAAATACAGATTATGTGCCCTGAGTCCCTCCTGGTTCTTTAAAAGTTGTGGCACTCTTTACCGATGTTGCAAAAACTTGAAAATTTGTATGTTTAATGTTTTAAAAACAATTTTTGTTTTGAAGCAGTAAAAAAAATCCGACATTTTTTCAATCCATTTGGTTTTCGTAGCCATTCCTTATATAGGTATCGCAATAAAAGAAATTTTTTTTTTTTTTTTGTGACAATAATGATTAAATATAAAAACAGTCAGCTCTCGTTCTAATCGAGATAAACCTATGTTTTAGGGACAGTATTTTGAATTTTTAATAAAGCTACGGTACATTGTAGTTATGGGCGAAAAATTTGTTTAGATATTTTAAATCCATTGTATGTGTTATATTAATTTGCAAGAATTTTTATTTAGATTTTCTTTGTTTGAGAACAGACCCTTTTACAAATTTCTTATTTAGTGCTTTTATTGTGGAGAAAAACTTTTGCATTGTATTCGGACTCTTAAAATACTCATGCAACATTAACTCTCTAATTTCTGATTCTTCATTTAGGTTTACTTTTTTAACTGATACATTCTCATCGGGATTTCTATGTCTATCTGGTCGGTTTCCTTTCAAGATATCTTCACTTCTTTATTACCATTAGTACCAGCTCTTCTAGTACCACAAAAATTATACGCGACCTCCTCGTCGAACTCGTACTTCAATTCATTAGACTCTTTATTCACAACATCCCCACCGCTAGATAGTCCCTCTTTATCATTAATTTCTTCTTTCTGAATTTCCTTATCGTCCAACACTATTTTCTCGCAAATCGGTGCCACTTTCGCTTCCCTCGCTTTGATCGTAACTGCCTCTGCAATACAAATCTCATCGATGTTGGGAAGGACGAGTTGAAGTGAATCTGATTGACTTAGCTCTGAATGCATAATCTCTACGTTTTTCTCAATGTCAATACTTTCTCCAAATCTGCTTTTTCTTGAATTAGTTCCTCTTTTCAACGCATCTGACTTAATCAAACTTTTATCCGACCCAGTGTCCACTAACAAGGTAACCCAATCTGACACTGAACTTAAACATAGCGTTTTAAAGATTTGGGGGCTTTTTCTAACCAGGTTCTTACAAGGTTCTTTATTTTGGCCATTTAACCATTTTCTTATTGCATTCCTCAAACTAAATAAATTTTCCTTTAAAATTGCGAAGATATGTAACACAAAAAATAAAAATAAAACCAAAAACTGGTTCTTATCTTCGCTTTTACTTTTTACAAATTCAGCAGTTTTCTCACTTAGTGTTTCTACTTTTTGGGAATGAAAATAAGTTATTACATGTGCTTGTTCATCTAATTTTGATGGTTTAAAAACTTTTGAAGTTTTAGTTTCTCTGTTCATAGCTGGTATATCACTTTCGTAAAAGTGAACCACGAGATTGTCGTTGAAATGAGTCCTTTTTTAGCTTTTTTCCTTTTGTTTAAGCTTGATGTGCACTTTGTTGTTTTGCTTTACTTTGGCGATCGTGTAGAAGAGGACGCAAATTATGTTTGTGAGTCGAAGTGGGATTGCGACTCACAAGAGGAACATATTGGAGCGTCGCTTTCGAGTCTTCTTTTAATCATGCATGTGATCAATCATTTTCTAATCATGAAGGGGGCTCGAACAAGACTCGTAAATGAATCTTCTCATAAAACAGTCTTCCAAATTTTGGGTGGGATATGGTACCTATGACTTCTTTTGAAAAGACTCACTAATTTTGAGTGATATAGGGCCAGTTACATGGATATTAGTGTGGTCCAAAATTGTATGGGAAAATTATTTTGTGTCGGATTTTGCGATCCGCCCCCTCGAAATATAGTAGAGGGCAACAGAAAAGGGAAATGAAAAGATTTAGATCGATCGGACGTCATTTAGGGGGTGCTCAACGAGTTCAAAATTCAGAAACATGATTTTGTAAACTCATGCCGCTAGTACAAATAACAAAAATTAGCACTTACATTTTTCTAAATATCTGAAAAACTAATTAAGATAGGAAGACGAAGCAAACGTTGGCTGATTCCTTATACAACAGAAAATCCCAAAAAAAAATTTCTAATTTTTACACAGAGAAAAATTTTTTCACAAAACTAAAAAGGAATTTTAAAAGTTTTTTTTTAATTAAACGAAGATATAGGTACGTATGGTGGATACCCAAGACCGTGGTGAAAAATCTCAAATAGAAACTAGTAATGAGTTGCGCATATAGCTATATATGTGTCAGTCAAAAAACAACGTCAAGTCAAGCGGTCGAATTTTCGGTCGTTTCGGAGGAGATCCGACCACAGACGGACGGACAGACGGACATGTCTAAATCGATTCAGTCGAAGCCGATTATATCCATCGCCCTGTACGCTCGTCCTTACGCGCCCCATTTTTACACCGGCGCTGTTGCAAACTGTTTAAATAAAAAATGAGAACACACCAATATTCAGAAATTATAAGAAACATTTTATTTTAAAGTTTTTTCCCATTTTCTTTTTCTCTGCCATGTGTTTTCGTTTATTTGGCGATTTAAATTTTTAATTCTAAAGTACATCCTGCACCAAAAAATAGATGTGTTAATTTTTCATTGCAATGAACACGAGCTGCGCTATTTAGATGTGCGTTTAAATATTGGCTTGTGATGAGCAATCCTTCTTTATCTATTTCTTCAAAAAGGGTGTGAAGAGCCTGCATATTGATCACCATTTCGATAAGCCACCCTCGCTCAGATGATCAACCCATGTATACGAATGCGAGTCCGATTGGTCGTAAACAGCAATGCTGGGAACATCGCCCTTTAACTTGTTATATTTGCATATTAATAATTTTAGCCTTTATCAATCGGCAATAGCTCCACTTACATCTCAGACTCCAATTTCTTTACATAATTATTAAAAAAGGGAGATCTGGGCGCTAAATTTTCATCGTCCCCACTATTGAAGGTGGCGTCATCTGTCGCAAATCGTTCATTTAAGACTTTTTCTATTAATGAAAAAAAAAAACATTAAACGCTTAAAAACCTTTTTATACCCGACACACTCTGTGTCGAGGGTATATTGCGTTTGTGTGGTTGTGTGTAACACCCAGCACCAGTCGAGATAGACCATACAAAATGTATATAGAAATGATCAGCGTCACCAGGAGATTCGATTTAGACATGTCCGTCTGTCTGTCGGTCTGTCTTTATACAGTTATCTTATCGAAGGAGTTAAACTATCTTGATGAAATTTGGTATGCGTGCTCACGGCGACATGAGTAAGAACAAGGACCCGATCGGATCATTTTTAGGGGTACCTCCAGTACTAGGGTCTGTTACAAAAATCACAAAAACTGCTCTAAAATCGAAGTTTTTCAACATATTTTGATGAAATTTGATATTTGAATAAGTTTCAAGGCAAGTCATACGATTTCCAAAAACTTTTAAAGTGGGCGGGGCAGAAGGGCGTTTTTGGAAAATTGTCTCCTACACCCGAAATTCAAATGCGACTTGAACGAAATTTGGCACTTATGCTTCCCATGTATCCATAAAAATCATCCCAAAAAATTTCTTTGGTCGGTCCATTATTAAGGGTACCTCCAGTACTAGGGTCTGTCACAAAAATCCCAAAACTTCCTCAAAATCGGAGTTTTTCGAAATATTTCAATGAAACTTAGAATTTGAGTGTATATTTAAGCCTCGGATTAGAATTGCAAAAAAAAATGGAAACGTGGGCGTGAAAAAGGGGCGGTTTGCATAAAGAAATTTAACAAAAGTCGGTATATGGGGCCCCTAATGGCCTCAAAAACCTCTTGAATATTCTTACTTAGTGGTCCTGGTTCTTGGGCGTGGTTCAAAAATTATTTAAACATGCGTGTCTGTGTCGGGTATTTTGTTGTCAGGCTCGCCTGACTATAACACCCTTACTTGTTTTCCTTATTTCAATGTTAGCCGGAAAATGAAAGAAGCTGCAATCGCTGTACTCATAGGTGCTTGCACAATTTATTACTTACACAACACTTCATTTTTTCAATATTTATTTTTCGCTTTCAAAAATATTTTTCGATCAATAACGTCGAATTTGAAAATTTCAAATTTTCTTCTTCTTCTGAAATTATGACGTATATGAAAACAGCTGATTACGTGTACAAGCATGTCGAAACCTGCCCAAGACGTAATCTTATTTTCTATCATTCTTGTGCGTGCTATGGTCTTGATCCCGGGATCCGAGGTTCGATTCCCGGCACAGGTGAAACAGAGCCTAGCACTGGTTTTTCAAAAATCGCATTTTAGGGGCACACTACATAAAAATACATACACTCACACAAACACCAGAAAACCTCTCGTGGTATCACAATGGGCCGGTGAACGGCCCAAGTGTCATCCACTGCACCATACATAAATACTTCCATTGGTACATACTAATAAAATATAAAATCCAAGAATAAAAAAAAAATTAAAAAATGTAAAACCATCATTAAAAAAATTTAAAAGCTCAATCCAATTATTTTTCTCTATCACATTTTAAGGAACTCGATTTGGAGTGCTGTCCGAAGCCAGTCGTTTTCGTCGTACACAATTGCCTGTCCGCCAAAGTGCATTCGATCACGTAAACATGCTTGGAATACAGTGGGTCAAAGCAGACATTCAATCAAAAAAAAAAAAAATTAAGAAATTCAACAAAAATTTAATTAGATCAAAGGAGAAAACAAAAAACAGAAGAAGAAACGAAGACCTTTTCGTAATCGTAGTCAAAATATAATCTTTTAGATACACCTGAAAACTCATCAATTTAAAACGATAGCGAGAATTCAGTTGTTTTGTATTTTCTTTTAGTTTCAGTGTAGAGTGAGTGCTATAGAATAATCAATATTATGGGAAAAAAGAAAAGAAGGTACTAAATCTGTAGAAAATCTAGCACAAAACATACAGCATAAATCAATGTAAATGTAAGTAGTTGATTAGAATAAGCGGAAAATGAGAATCAAAAATAATACGAAACGAGTGTGCTTCCCATTTAAAAAGCAAATCTTCGACTTCTTTCTATTTTTAGATCAATTTCTCTCTATAAAAAATATATACATATTTATTTATATATATATTTAGCACAAATTGAAAAGCTTTTACTAAGGATTTTACTTTTAAATATTAAATATTTCAAATACGCAATTAAGTAAATTTTCTGTTTCGGTTTTTTACAACCTATTCAAGGGTATTTTAGAGGCATCCGTTTCAGCGGACAATAGATCATGTCTCATTTCTTCATCAGACGGATATGAGTTTTATCTTTCTGCATGAGCATATTTGATAAAGCTCTGTTTAATGGAATATCGAAACGTTTCCAATATCGTTTGCATTTTGTTTTTGTCTTCTAATTATACCCGACACACTCCATTTAAGTAGTTGGTATATTTCTATGCACAGTGTCGCGATCCCATACAACGAGTGACCAAAATTTTTATATGAAATCAATGAAAATCAGTTAATGGAGACGTCAATCTTCCATAAGTTTCGAATCGAAAAATGAGCATTTAGTTTTGGCAACTTTGGCCGTAGTCGCGACACTGTGTGATGGTACATACTTCCGTGAAGATGTTAACAGATGAATATAGTTTTCTTTCCAAAATAGTGGAGTTACATAGCTTAGAGAAATTCAATCGACAGATTGGCGTAGAAATGTATACAATCGAGTCCAGTAAAGGTTGAATCCAAAAAAATTTTGTGGTAACTCCATTACTAGGAACTGTTCTAATATCATAATCACGCGGGTGTACACGCGAGGAAAAATTAACTTTTTCACGAAATGCCTAACTATAACGCTCGACTATAACTTCCTTACTTACCTACTTGAGATATTTTAATAAAATTTAAAGTCTTCAACGGTGGCGTTGGAATGACAATAGGATAATTAATCCTACAAAATGTCCCTCACACCCAAATATCAAAACGAGATCGTCCGAAAATCGGCAGATTTAGTTCTTTTGTGGGATTGTAGTAAGCATCCGTTGCAAAATAGATTTGCTCAGAGAGCTTGCGTCAAGTTAAATTTTTACAAATAATTTTGTCTTTTTAATAATGGTAGATTTGTGTGTTGGGTATTTCATTGTCAGACCAGCTTTGACGATAACATGCATTGTTGTGTTTTTTCTACAAGCTATACTCTAAATTTTTAATATTTCGAAGTGAATTCAATTTTTCGTTGACTTTACACGAAAGCGTTTTGTCAAAATTAAAAATCACATAAAAGCAGGGATGTGAACCGTGTGAAAAATTTGCCCGGTTCGGTGTATTTGAACTGTTGGATTGGTTTGTCAAACCGGATTTTCTACTTCTTTGAACCGGGGTTCATCGGTTCGGGAATTTCTCAAACTGAAAAACTTTGTTAACACGTGCTCCCGCTTCTAACGGTATTTTTTACCATTTAGGGTAAAAATGTGTACAATAAAAAGGTAGTGGTGGTTACCTTACTCATATTAGAGATCGTATCGATACTAATTTCATAAGAATATCGACTTCGACTTTTTTATTTTTGGCCTATGGGAGCGATCACTGTACATGGTTGCTGGCAAAAATGAACGTGTAAAGGTTCCCTAAACTATGAAGGTGTAGAAAATTTTTCTATTCAAACTTTGTAAAAACGAACCCCTGAAGCTTTACAAAAAGGGGTTCGGTTTTCGGTTCGGTTCAAACATTTGTGAAAAACTTCGGTTCGGTAAATGGTTCGGTTCATCAGCAGATAAAAGCGGTTTTTCGGTTCAAAACAGGTCCACATCCCTGCATGAAAGAGATGAGCTCATATATAACTTGGTTTTCAATATCCTGTCGGATATTTTTTCTTTCAGTTTTTAATCAATACATTGATATTAACTGTTTGTTTTTTTTTTTTTTTTTGATTTTTTGATTTTGCATAATTTGTACATAGGCATGCCAATTCGTAAGTGGCTAATTTAATTTGTACAGTGTTGCGTTTCCATGAAATGCGACAGTGTTGCGTTAAGCTTACATTTTATTTACAAAACGAACAAATTGTATAAAAAAACGGTAAAAAAATATTTCCAGTACATTTAACTCTAAAATGTATGCATATAAATAAATATTTAAATGAATATTAATGTTATATATATATACATATATATTATATATATATATATATATATATATAACATATATTTATAAAAAAATATAATGAATATGTTAAATAGAAAATCCATGACTTCTTGAATCAGCTCTCTTCATTCATGCTCTTTGACTCTTCGACTCTTTGACTTGACCTTTTAAACTAGAACGAACGACATATCTACATATGCATATACATAGATACACATACACATCAGTAAACATAATACCATAAAAATGTCGTAAATATATTTATAAATTTGTATTATTGGACAAAAGAGGAGATCGTAATTTTTCTACATTATAAAAAACTAAGAGAAAAAAACAATATATATATAATAAAATTTAAACAAATATTAAGAGATATACATACATAAAGGGTACTTTATCGATGCTAATCGTTGAAATGGACGAAAACGAGCAGGAAGGAGGCTTGTAGTTTAAGTAGTGTTCAAAGATCCAAAATGGATGAAATATCATATGTGCAATAATTCATGAAAAGTACGCAATAATTATTAATTAATTTATATAAAAGTATATCAATTATAATAAAAATAAATATTAAATGAAAAATGCCGTAAAATTCGCATAATTGATCTGAAGAGGAGATTTGAATGTATGTAAGTAACATCGACTTTTTTACCTGATCGATTAATTAATTGACTGATGAGTTTATTTATTCATTAATTAATTTATGGACCGGTTAATTATCTGATCGTAGTTAAACGATAGTTAATTTTATCGACCGATCGAGCGATAAGTGGAATTAAATGATATGTAAAATGTGATCAGATTATATGATTGAATGATTGATTTGCTAAATTCTTGATGAATTATTTGACGAATTGATCCCATGATCGATAGATTAGCTGATGGCTTGTTGAATTGATTTATCTGTTGAATTGGTTTACATATAAAAAAAAATTTTGAAACTACTTGTTAATCAATTGACTGATTAATCAATTACTTGTCTGAATTGAGTGTTTTTAGAATGTTTGAACGGTTGTTAAACTGACTAATTATTTGATTTGTGGACTCGTTCACTGAATAAATCAAAGATCAATAGGATCGTTTTGAGAAATTGATACATTTTTTGACGAAATGATTGACTAATTGATTGATTTATTCACATTTTGATGTATTTGATTATTTATGGATTTATTAATTTAACTAATTATTGCTTTCCGTAAGTAGATTGATTCGTGCCTTAATTGGTTGACCGTCTGATGGGATGCTATTTATTGATTGGTTTTTTGATCTTGTTATTAATGAATTGATTTATATATATATATATATAGATATATAAATATATTTATTGATTGAGTTATTGGATGATTGGGGAAGGATTATAGGTACTTAACGAATTATTTATCACCTAATTCATACATTAATTTATCAAGATTCATTGATTAAGCTACTTATTAGTTATATTGTTTATTATTGCAACAAAGACTCGTTTAATTACCCAAGTAGCACAAGTTTTCTTAACATATTCTTATCAAATTCTAGAATGGATTATGATATTCTTAACAAACGCCTAAAGAACCCTATAAGAACATGATAATGCATAATGGGCCCCCAAATTATTCCCATGCATGTTCTCAATAAGTTCTTAATGAACTATATAAGTTCTTTTATATCCTTTAGTACGAATAAGATGAGAGTTCTTCCCCAATTCCTTCACAGTTATTAAGGACTACATGGTAGAGTTGTAAAATATCGTTTCTATTCGGTAAAAAGTAACGACTACTGTAGTCAGTAATCAATAACGTCTCGTTACTGATGGAAGTATCTCGTTACTAGTACTTTTTTGCACACATGCCAGCTGATGATTTCCGGAGTAATTAAGTACTAAAATAATGGGTCCGCAAAACAATATGGTAGTAGAGTAAGTTAATATTTGATGACTAACTACACCGAGAGAAAAAGGTAGTTATATTAACTGAAAAAGCAGGTTAAAATAACCGAGTTCACCGTTAATTCTTAGCTTATGTGTAGTAGCGGTCAATTCAACAGTACAAACACAGTCAATAAGGATATAACTATCTGATGGTTGATATAAATGTCTCGCGGTTAAATCAACTGTCACCAGCGACTGGAAAAAAAAATTTATTTTTTGCTTTGACTTTTTTTTTATCTTCTTTTATAAATATTTTTTTTTTAATTAAATTATTATATTTTTTCTTTATTTATTTGTTTCTATTTAAATTTTTTCTCTTTCATCTCTTCAAATTTTCTCGCCATCGGCCGAGCCTTGAACCGCTGACCTCCACTTCGCTGGGCGAACGTCTTAACCATTACGCTAAACGAACGAATTTAATTTGTTGGTCAAAATGCTCACTTGAGCTTATGGTTGCTCAAGTTTTGGGGAACGTGCTTAAGGAATTGTTTCACTCCCAAAATTTTTTGCTTGAAAATGAACCATTAAAAAAAAAATTAAATAAATTACAACCTTAAAAACTTAGGAGAAAATTTTTGTCTTCCAAAACAACTACACTTTGAACAAAAAAAAAAAACTGTAATTAAAAAAAAAAATTCCGAAAAATTCCCGCCGCCAGCAGGGATAGAACCCCGAAGCTCACGACTGTCGAGTCATAGCTTAAACCACTGAGCTATCGCACCCTCCGGAGACGGTTGATCAGAATGCGAACTTATACGTCTAAGTGAACGAAAGCGAATTTGAACATAAAAAGTAACTGTTTTTCAACTGTTCATTTGACTGCCTTTTTCAGTGCATTTAACGCGGAATACAGTTTATTTGACCACTCTTACTTTAACTGTTCTAAGTAGTTGATTTAACTGTTGTTATTTCTCTCGGTGTACTGAATGAAGAGTCAAAGAGCATGACGGAGTTTTGATTACTTTATCAACCTTGAGTTCATACAGAACCATAGCTGCAACTTCGGAAAAATTTTTGGTGCGAGTCACCATGTTTTGGTGAAAAAGTTCAATTGTGGTGAATCACGCCATAGCTCACACTATAGTTTGGTGAACCACGTAATAAAAGTGTGGTGTACCACGTAAAAGCTTTTGGCCAAAGTAGCAGCTATAGTTCTATATGCTTGAGTTATTAAATGAATGAATGAACAATATTTAAAAAAATAGAACGAGTACTTAGTAACGAGTAATTAGTAACGATTACTTCACCAAAAATAACGAATACACCCGAGTAGTGTACATTTTTGAATTTTTACAGCTCTACTACATGGCAAAACAAATATATACCACTATAAGAACACATTAAGTTGATTTAAAAATGCAAAAAAAAACTTGAAAAAATAATTTCAGCGAATAGCGAAAAAAAGAAAACTAATTTTTTTAAAACTTTTTTTTTGTGCAATGTCCTTGGTCCGCGCACCCCTTTTTTATACCCAGCGTAAGCGGGGTATATAAGTTTTGTGCGAATCTTGTAACAGGGGGAATCAAGCTCCGTAGATATAGACAAATATATATAGAAATGATCAGGATCAAAAACTGAATCGATTTAGACATGTCCGTCTGTCCGTCCGTCCGTCCGTCCGTCCGTCCGTCCGTCTGTCCGTCCGTCCGTGGTCGGATCTCCTCCGAAACGGCTAAGCCAATGAAGTCGACATTTGGCACACATGTATATCGGGGTCCGAGTATGATCCTAAGTAAAAATGGGAGACATCGCCCACTGCCACGCCCACAAATGAATATATTGTGTTTTCAGTAAAATGCTTGTAACTTGCGAACCACTCAACACATTCCATTGATATTTAGTGTATTGGTAAACTAGGAAAAGGGACATATCCTGGAAAAAAATGGACGCCGTTTTCTTCGAGCCACGCCCACAAATAAGGGCTAATCGTAACTTGTGAAGTAAAAGGCGTAGAAGCTTAAAATTTGCAACATAGGTTCACCAAGGCGGATGAAAGGTGTAGGAAAAAATTTTATGTGGCCCGCCCACTGCCACGCCCACAAATAAAGATGATGTTTGGGGGGGGTGATGTTTGAAACGCCGTACTCTCGATTTTCTTGATTTCTAGTCATGTGCTTTCCCAACGACGCCGTATATGCCAAGTGGGCCTTGTACGATTTTTGTAATGTATAAGCTCAATTCTTGTATACTTTGCATTTTTCGATAGCTTCTTTGTTTAAAGTTTTTAATTTTTTCCATTTAACTTCTCGACTCACTCGTTTGCGCAATCAACCGATCTATCAATCACTTATCCATTCATTCACCCATTCATTCATTCAGTCATTCATTCCCTCATTTCTTTCGTTCTCGAATGGCGAATACATTCATCTGTGTCGGTTCCTTTCATTTGTCTTTCCACTTGGATTGCGTCTTTACGCAACAAAAGAACTCCAGAGGTCTCTTGGGCTATCGCTCTCCGCTCCCCTCATTAAATCTTAAAATAGAGAGTAGAAAAAAAAAAAACAAAAGAAAGACTACGCTCAGTGTTGAATTCATTTATCGGGCAACATGCTGAGGGAGTCTCCATTCTCATTTATATTAATGCCATTTGACCGATTTGTTCATTTGTTTCTTGTTGAGTCGCTCTCGTCGCCATTTTTTAAAGCGATTTTTCTAATTTTTTCTCCCCTTTTTTCCCCGCAACGATTTTTTTTCGCTTTCTTTTTATAACCGACACACTCTGTGTCAAGGGTATATTGCGTTTGTGTGGTTGTGTGTAACACCCAGAATCAGACAAAAAGTACATAAGTATGTATATAGAAATGATCAGCGTCACCAGGAGTTTCGATTTAGCCATGTCCGTCTTTCTGTCTGTCTGTGTACAGTTTTCTTAACGAAAAAATTTTCTTGATCGGTCCATTATTAAGGGTACCTCCAGTACTAGAGTCTGCCACAAAAATCCCAAAACTGCCGTGTCGGGTATTCTATTGTCAGGCTCGCCTGACCATAACACCCTTACTTGTTTTTTGGCTTATCTTGCTTCGAAATTGTCGCTCACGATTGCTCTGCAGCGTTTTGGTTTCATTGGCATTGTGTTCGCAATAGCCACTCACCAACCGCAGCGATTCAGCCATTTGCCAAGCAAATTATGCATCTATCCATCTCATCAAGTGGTGGGGTGCAACAAGCTGGCTCCACTTAAGCCACTAAAAAAAGGAAAACTAAAACTAAAGAAAACCTAGGCCCAAACCCAAACTCACTCCAACTCTCTCTCTCTCTCTTTCCTCTCTCTCTCTCTTCTCTCTCTCTCTTCTCTCTCTCTCTCTTCTCTCTCTCTCTTTCTCTCTCTCTCTCTCTTCTCTCTCTCTCTCTTCTCTCTCTCTCTCTCTCTCTCTCTCTTCTCTCTCTTTCTCTTCTCTCTCTCTCTCTCTCTCTCTCTCTCTCCTGGACCGCAAATACACATACCCGCGCACACACTCATATATACACATGCATACATTTATACAAATTTAAGCACGGAGAACGTAGCCCCACGGCATTCCCCAATGAATTGCCATTTGTAATGGAGCGTTAAAGTTTTCAACTTGTCGCCGCTCATCACCTTCAGCGTTCGGTCTTTGGTGTGTCAGCATAGCACTTTGGACCCGTGATGCGGTGGTGCGATGGCTCGATGGCGCGATGGCGCGATGGTTTGCAATGGAGTACATTCATGTTGGAGCTCTGCGCTCGCATATTTTAAATGCATTATTTTTAGTGGAGTGTGCGTTCATTGGTTTACTGCCGCGATGAGTTGCTCCGAAAGGGATCAAGCATAAAGAATAAAACACGATGAAGTGGGCGAAATGTTAGAAAAGTGGGTCCGACGCCGGATTTAATGATACGTAAGCAAAAGAATTTGTATAGCAATTCCGGCGAAGTTAAGTGCACGAAGATGAGATGAATCGCCACCGCTTGATGCGCGGCCAACGTTCAAGTGAGCTCGGATGATAATCATGCCGTGATTGATGTCGTATGAGACAAGCGATTCGCGTAGGAGCGAAGAACACGAAAACACACGATAAAATTACTCCAAGTATTTGGCATAAATAATTGAGTGTGTACAAGAGAGGAGCATCGCACAAAAGCGTAACTTTTCACATTTATCGAATAATCTGAAACTTTCTTGCTCGGATGGATTTCAGGCCCTTGAATAAGTTCCAATTTTGCACTATAAAAAAGTTCAAAGATTTTCTCGTTAAGAGAGTATGGAAGGCAGAAGCTCTGATACGATATGAATTATACATAAATCAATCTCTATCACCTGAGTATAGACATGCTTCAAGGGTTAAGATGGAATCAAAAGTTTTGCCCCTTAATTCTGTTAGTATGGAAAATAATATTTTTATTTAAATATTTGTATGTCCATATCTACGTGGGCACATAGTCGTCAGCCTAGTTTAACCTTTTTGAAGGTTTAACGCTCTTCAGATATTACTACTTTTAGGTAGGAAAACACAAATCTGAAATTATTATTATTCGTTTTTTTTTGGTAATTTGTTCGAAAAAAGTCTGTCTAGAAACGGAGTCAGGAATTAGAGTGTTAAACTGTAAAATGATACTATTCAGGAAAGTTTAAGCCAGGCTTATCAATTTTATATGAAAATGTTTGCAAAATGTCAAATATAGAATTTAATTGAGTTAAACTGGCAGGAAGACTCAAATAATATATTCTTAAACCGAGTTGAAGACTACAAGCCTCAAGATAGAAACTTCATCGTAGAGATTGCTTTCAGGCCTTATGCAGTGAAAGGTCTGCTTTTCTCAAAGTGGTACTTGTGTGACATTATTTCAGTTCAACCTGAAGAGGTCAAGAAAGTATTTCATATTTTCCTATGTACGTACATATATATATTATTACGCGAGACAGATTGACAGTTTGATAGATTGACAAATTGATAGATTGACTGATTGATAGATTGATTGATTGAGAAATTGATAGATTTATAGATTTTTGCGTTGAGAAACAATTTATAGACCGATGCTTGGATTTATTATTTATATCTATACTTTTTTATTCTTAGTCCATTAAAGGATATTTTTGGATATTACCTATGATATGACATTTCTTAAATATAGACAAACTCTTAGTTTAATTTTTGCTGTGTAAGAAAAAGTTTAACAATAATTTAATCGTAGTTTAAGGTTAGATTTTTCACTGATCCTTACAAAATGGTCAAAAAGATTAAGGCACATTAGCCATTTCGACAAAAATTCGTTCAAGCTATTAGTATTTTTTCCCGAATAACGTACCTACATATATATTACATCACAATCTCTTAATGCAAAGTCAATGGAGAGCACCGTTCGATTGAACCTTAAGTCATAAGCTGGCTAACTTAAACGACGTACAAACGAAATCGAAAACGAAAAGGCATTGACTAACCTTCTGTTGACACTGAGCAGTCGGGTACGTGGTTTGTTTTATAATAAAAAGTAAGGGTGTTACAGTCAGGCGAGCCCAAAAACACAGTACCCGGAAAAGATTGTGTTTTTGCTTGGGTATTTTTTGCAAAAGCATTTCCCAAACACCACAACCACGAAAAAAAAAAATTGTAGTTGATTTTCCATATTCAAGAGGCAAGAGGAATTTTAATAAAACTTCCATATCTTCTTAACAACATCAGCGGCTTCAAAACTAGCACAACTTTAAGCTTTCATCGAAATATATTATAATGCAAATATCTTAGAACATTATCTAATTTTGCTTATAAAAGACCATAAATACAGTCGTCGGCACAATTATTTTGACAAACGAAAATTCACCCTTTTTCCAATTTAACTATTAATATGCACTACATACAGTAATGAAATGTTTTTATTTTAAATATGATGATTAATGATAATAATTTAGAGGGGAAAAAAACATAAAATAATAACCACTTTTCATGCGTATTAAAAAAGTTACAAATTCAACTTAAATTTAAGCGTTGACATAAATATTTTGACAAATTGAAATTGTGTAAAAAATAGAAGAAATTCTGTCTTTTTTGAAAAAAATTAATTAATTATTAGTAGAAAGTAAAGCCTCCCTTGGCATTATTGACCTTTTGAAGCCGTGTTGGTATCGAATCCACCAAAGATTCAAGTTGTATTTCTGTTGACACTTCGTTCCAAAGGGTTGACACTTCCAAAATGGTTTCATCTCTGCTTTTATTTAACGAAATATTTCTCTTTCTCTTTATATATGCCCACACATTTTTGATGACGTTTAGGTCTGGACTTTGTGGCGGCCAGTCCAGAACATTGACTCCAACATCTCGGAAAAACTTGTTGATCATTTTGCTTTTGTGACATGGGGCATTATCTTGCTGCATAATAAACGTTTCTCCGATCAATTTATCCCCTGATGGGAATGCGTGATTATTCAAAATTATCAGATATTTATCTTGATTCATGGAACCATCGATCGGCACCAAATCCCCCAAGCCACTTCTAGCACAGCAACCCCAGAACATTACTGAGCCGCCACCATGACTAACTTTTTCGCACACGGGGGCACGCTTCTGCTTTTGAGACTTTCGAAGTCTTACGTATACCTTCTTTCTCGAAGAATTGTATTCGAAAGAGCTTTCATCCGTCCAAAGAACGTTCCTCCAAAACTCTTTCGGCTTGTGAACATACATTTTAGCAAAAGCTAAACGTTTAAGCTGGTTCTGTTATGATATATATGGAATCTCTCTTGCTATGTAGGTCTTGAAATCTGCTTCTTTCATCCGTCGCCGAATGGTCCTTTCACTTATTGAATGTTCTGATATTTTATTCCACTCGTCTGCAGCATCTTTAGGTTTCAATAATGGATCCGCTTTAAATTTGCGCAAAAGGTTTCGGTCTTCGGAAAGAGAAGCTTTGCGTTTAGCACCTGATCGTGGCAAATTTTTCACGTCCTTTTGCTTTTTAAATTTGTTTATTTGGTAATGAACTGTTTGACGTGACAAATTAAATTCGTTTGCGATGTCTTTCACCTTAACGCCGGCATTAAACTTGGCTACTATCGACTCTAACAATATACGTCAACTCAGCAGTTTTACCCATGACATTCAGTTCAACAGTAAAAATGTTTCCCAATAAAATTCTTAGAATAGTCGCAGAACCCAAAAAATTAAAATTAGTTCACCTTTACTGATGAAAATACGCGCAGAAACTGGAATGAAGTGCTTGTCAAAATATTTATGCCTCAGCGAAATCCGGTCTTACAGTTGTTGTGATAAATAAACAGAGAGTGAATAAAGAAAACTACTAGATTCTTTGCACACGTGTTGTTGCTGATACGCTCTTCGTATAGAGCGTCATTATTGCAGTATGGAAAGTCAGGCAGATGGATCCACAGAAAGATAGACAGACATAGAGACCGACAGATAGATAGACAGACAGACGCTGATCATTTCTTTACACCTTTTGTATTATCTATGTATCTCCAGTGGTTCTGGACGTTGCACACGTACGCACAAACGAAATATATGCTAGACACAGAGTGTAGCGGGTATAAAAAGTAATTTGTTTGTTAACTTATTTTCTTCTGTGTGAGCCGTATGCGACATATGTATGTATATTGGGATTTGGTTTTGAGCCCCGAAATCGCATATGAAAATTGATTGCGTTACAACCCGTGAGACAGGCGCAGCTTTTTGAAACGCTTCCGGTTTTACGACGACAAAGCCGAGAGTCCAACACCGAAGCACAACGAAATGCGGAAGCTCGAAAGTAGCGTATATGATAGGCGAATGTAGAAGTAATGAAACGAATTTGACTCATTGATTCCTAAAACCTATATGGATCAGAGTCAACGGATGCGGTATATAAAGATGAGTCTGGTTGGAACAATGAGCAGTTTAGACGCAGACCAAAAGCAGCGATCACCCATATATTGAAGCAAGGATTAAGAGTTACAAAATGTTATTAAAAACGTGCCTTGTTTTTTGTTTCGTTGTCGTAGCATGCTGGCAGGACGTCCAAGCGGCTGTGCTACGTGAAAATGTCGAGGAGAGTGCCACAAACATAGCCGTCGAGCAGCAGGAGGTGAGTACAACGCCGCTTAATTCTCCAGGCAACGTAAATGATGAAAACGACGACGACGACGACGATTCACCGAGGGCTGTAACACGTGACGAGGACGAAGTTATTGAATTGGCTGTCACAGGCGATTTAGCAGCGTCCGATGAATCTAAGGATGCGGATGTTAAAGACACTACAACAATAGCAAAGAAAGATAATAATGATCGAAATGAATACAAGAATGAAAAGGTTGACAAAATTGAACGTTCATCGAAATTGCTACTTCTGAGTTCGCTAAAATCTCATCAAAAACCAATCCGCGATGAAGTGGGGGAGCAAGAATCGGACGAGGCACATAATAAAGACAAAGAAAGTACAGAAACTGAACTTTCCACAATAATTGAAGATACGACAGAAGATACTGAAGCAACAACAACATTCAATTACGTTGAGTCGACAACAACGACAGCATCAATTGCTGACGAATTAGTGAATATGCAGCATAAAGACAAAGAAACAATGAACAATGATGAGAACAGGACAAAAGGAAATTTCAAACTCATAGAGAACAATAACGAAAAGATGGATGAAATTGTTGAACAACATCAGCCAACACACACGGAAGAGTACATTGCTTGCAATTCGACATTTGTTGCCGATCAAGAACGAGAAATCCCAAACAGCAATTTCGGTGCCACCATACTCACTCACAATGAATCGGATGACACGGATTTTTTTGTGATTGATGACAGCGATTCGCATTATGATGATTTGCATGAACACAGTTCCGAATTGGTCGATGACACTTTCACGCATATCGAAAGCGGTCGACATATTTATAACCATGAACCGATCATTGAATCGTTCAAAGTCGTCCCAGCAAACTCCGACCATTTGATTGTTGACTACGTGCGAAGTTGGTGAGAGAACAGTTTTTCTTCACTCATCGTTTTACAACAATCGAGTATGAATCGAGCAACGAATAATCGGTTTGGAAATCGATATAAATTAGATCTTAAATAAATTAAAATAGGAATCTAACTAAGTATTCTAAATAAAAGAACTTTCATTCGAATTGTACGATTATTTAATCTTAAGAATTGTGGTGAAACAGAATCAAGAAACGAGACAGAAAAAGGGAGAGAAATATAAGAAGAAATCGAGAAGTAGAAAGGTGGAGGCACAAAGGGGAGAGAGAGAGAGAGAGAGAGAGAGAGAGAGAGAGAGAGAGACAGAGAGAGAGACAGAGAGAGAGACAGAGAGAGAGAGAGAAGAGAGAGAGAGAGACAGAGAAGAGAGAGACAGAGAGAGAGACAGAGAGAGAGAGAGAGAGAGAGACAGAGAGAGGACAGAGAGAAGAGACAGAGAGAGAAGAGAAGAGAAGAGAAGAGAGAGACAGAGAAGAGAGAGAGACAGAGAGAGAGAGAAGCAGAGGAGAGAGAGACAGAGAGAGAGAGACAGAGAGAGAGAGAGAAAGAGAGAGAGAGAGAGAGAGAGAGAGACAGAGAGAGAGAGACAGAGAGAGAGAGAGAGACAGAGAGAGAGAAGAGAGAGAGAGAGAAGAGAGAGACAGAAGAGAGAGAAGAGAGAAGAAGAGAGAGAGAGAGAGAGAGAAGAGAGGAGAGACAGAGAGAGAGAGACAGAGAGAGAGACAGAGAGAGAGAGAAAGAAGAGAGACAGAGAGAAAATACAGAAAGAGACAGAAGAAGAAGAGAGAAGAAAAGAGAGAGAAGAGACAGAGAGAGAGGACAGGAGAAAGAGAGAAGAAGAGAAGAAAGAGGAAAAAGAATAGAGAGGACAGAAGAGAACAGAAAGAGAACAAGAAAAGAAGAGAAGAGAGGAGAAGAAAAGAGACAAAAAGGGAGAGAAAGAAAGAGGGGGACAGGAAGAAAGGCAGGAGAAGAGAAAGAAAGTGAAGGGCCAAAAAATATAGACGGAAGGACATGAAGAGACACACAGAAAGAGACTAACAAAGGCTACCAAAGAAAGAGATAGAGAGAGAGAGAGAAAGAGACAGAAAGGGAAATATATACAGAAAAAGAAAAATTAGAGGGAAGAATAGAGATAAATTCAGAGAGAAAGAGAGAGAGAGAGAAGAGAGAAATTAAGAGAAAGATAAGAGAGAAAAATAATGAGAGAAAGAAAAATAGAGAGACAGAAAGAGGGTAACAGAAAGATAACAATAGAAAGAGGGAGACAAAAAGAGAGCGAGAGAGACCGAAAGAGAAAGCCAGAAAGGGAGGGCTAGAGAGAAAGAGAAAGACAGAAAGAAAGAGGAACAGAGATACAGAATAGCAGATATGAAGAAATGGAAAAAAAGACAGAAAGATACACAGAGGGAGACGCCTCTTGGGAAGAAATAAATGCATGTGATTAGGACTTTTAGCTTTGCCAGTACATTTTTAGTATAACTTCTTCGTTAGATGCTTTATAAATTAATGAACCGAACGAAAACCGAACAGTAGTATAGAATGAGTTCCACCATAACATACTTTCATGTTGGACAGTTGAGCTTCTAACAGGAACTTACATATAATATGTTCTGCAATCAATATCTGTAGCACTCCAATTTTATAAAGATCACCCCGATTTTATTTATGTACACGTCGGTGATCTTGAAGCACCGATTTCAGTAGATCTCTCAAAGTGTTCTACTACAGGTTTCCTACTACTATATTCCCAGTTATCACAGTTTTTCTCTCCATTATGTCAGTGCTTAGCCTTAAAGTTAGCACGCTTCCAATGTTCCCTGAACGATAAACAGTTTTATAAAGTTTTCAATTACTTATTTTAAATTTTCCAAATTCAATAAAAATCATTCAAACTGAAGATAATTAAGGTGTTTTTCAACGAAAGGAACTAAAAAAAAAAGATGAGGACTTCATTAGCAGTGATATAAATGAAAATGATTGCTCCTCTTCGTTTGAAAATTATCTATTGATATACGAGTAACTAGCATCAAACGCGCAGTGCCGCCGTCTGTAGTTTGTGTATTTTCAGTGAAAACAACACCGTCGCAATGGGAAATTATTTTCCCATGAAAATTCAATAAGAAAAGCAGTCAGACCACAGTTGCTTTTCGCCATTTGGAGTAGAAAAGCACTAGCGGTGAGTTTCAAGTCGGTGTGGTGTGCTAGCAAAAACATTTTGAGCCCGGTAAATGACGTATTTTATAGTAAATTTTGCTTACCTCCTGACAGCGACATATTGAATTTTAAGTGCTGTGGCTCACACGCACACACACACACACGATAGAGAAAGGCAAAACGAAGCAGAATATACATAGATTTTCGGCAACATACGCACATAGAAAGCCATGCCAGACTCTTTCGGTGCGCCTGCCGTCTGCCGCCTGCTGTCTCCTGAATATGCCTTCACGGTTTTCCACATCGTAAAATGCAGCAGGAGAATTTTGTGACAACGTTGCTTGAAATTCTCGCCTTTTCCGCGGATTTACACATTCAATGAAGCTTGACGTTGAAAAGTCTGGGCGCCGCGTTGTATGCAACGAGAAAAGCGAAGTGAACTAAATGTGAGCTAATGCTTTTCTCTCAAGCATTTCAACCATTTCAACGAAGATTTGCATTAATTTCCACTCAGCAGCACCCAAAACTATTGTTGCCATCAATTTAAATCCATTCAACTTTATACACCGGGGCAGACCTCCAACAGCCAGCACAAGACTCCAAGAATTTTCAACAAGTCTTGAAGAGAAGCGAAAATTGTGCAAAAATGCGGGTTCGGGACGGGAGAACAATTCTCCTCTTCAATCGTGTTCCTATAAGTGTGCTTCGAGTGGATTCACTGTACACAGGACAGGGACACAGGACAGGGATATGAAAGAACTTGTTCAAAGAGTATACCAAGAAAAAAAAAACAATTTAAGTCATTGAGTTCATTGCAACTCCTCATTTATTTTTTATTTTTTTTGAATTAACACACGACCGCCTCTTGATTGAGGGATTTATTTGAGACCTACTCATTGACGTTTTGTAGCGATTTTTCTAACATTCAATGGCCATAATTTTTTATGTCCATTTTCAGTTCATACACCGAGAGAAAAAGGTAGTTATATTAACTGAAAAAGCAGGTTTAAATAACCGAGTTCACCGTTAATTCTTAGCTTATGTGTAGTAGCGGTCAATTCAACAGTACAAACACAGTCAATAAGGATATAACTACCTGATGGTTGATATAAATGTCTCGCGGTTAAATCAACTGTCACCAGCGACTGGGAAAAAAAATTTATTTTTTGCTTTGACTTTTTTTTATTTTCTTTTATTAATATTTTTTTTTTTATTAAATTATTATATTTTTTCTTTATTTATTTGTTTCTATTTAAATCTTTTTCTCTTTCATCTCTTTAAATTTTCTCGCCTCGGCCGAGCCTCGAACCGCTGACCTCCACTTCGCTGGGCGAACGTCTTAACCATTACGCTAAACGAACGAATTTAATTTGTTGGTCAAAATGCTCAGTTGAGTTTATGGTTGCTCAAGTTTTTGGGAACGTGCTTAAGGAATTCTTTCACTCCCAAAATTTTTTGCTTGAAATTTAACCATTAATAAAAAATTAAATAAATTAAGACCTTAAAAATTTAGGAGAACATTTTTGTCTTCCAAAACAACTACACTCTGAACAAAAAAAACTGTAATTAAAAAAAAAAAAATTCAGAAAAATTCCCGCCGCCAGCAGGGATCGAACCTCGAATCTCACAACTTTCGATTCCCAGTTTAAAGCACTGAGCTATCGACAACTCCGGAGACGGTTGATCGGAATTCGAACTTATACGTCTAAGTGAACGAAAGCGAATTTGAACATAAAAAATAACTGTTTTTCAACTGTTCATTTGACTGCCTTTTTCAGTGCATTTAATGCGGAATACAGTTTATTTGACCACTCTTACTTTAACTGTTCTAAGTAGTTGATTCAACTGTTGTTATTTCTCTCGGTGTATATTTTGAATAAATAAAAGTACCTTTATATATATATTTTACTTGTAATCTCCTTTAAAAAATGTTCCCAAATTACATTATACAAAAGATCGTTATATTACCTTCTTCACAGTCCGATTTTCTTGCTGCAACATGCTGACAAAACTTCTCCTCTCAGCGGTCATCGTTTCACTTTCGTTTTCGCGACCAACAATTTCGACTAAATTGTCCGCTTTTGATAGCTTGCCTCAAAGCCAAGGCGGCGGCTGTTTTCTTACAAGACAGGTCGTTCCAACGTATTATGATGGCTACGAGGGCACCGCCACACAGTACTTCGGTCCATAGACAAAAAAAATTGTTTTAATATATTAATGAAATACATATTTTAGGAAAGATAATAAAACAACTAATTTAATTATAGAAAAATATTTATGGTTTGACTCTTTAGATCACCACTAGAGGGCGCTCAACTAAGACGATTTTAAGCAAAACAGCTTTAAAAATAAATTCGCTCAAGTCGATTCACTTAAAATAATGTCAAAAATTTATTTTTTTGTGAAATGACTTCAAATTTGATTTTTTGACTTCTTCAATATCCCAGCTAGAATTTTTTGAAATTTTTTATCAAAAGCGAGTCTTTTTCGAGTCGCCTTTCGGATTAAAAAGATCATATACGCGCTCGTTTTCTGATCAAAAATGATACTTTTGTCGGGAGAAATTGGAACGCTAGCCGCAACTCTTCTTAGGGTGTCATATTTGAGTCGTTTTCGAGTCATATTTGTTATCATTTTCGAGTCATATTTGTTACTATTTTGGAGTCTTCTACGACTCATATTAATAACACAAGTTTACAAATAAAGGCCAACTTTTGGACCAGAAAAACTGGATAGCGACCCTATAGGAATTTTTCGTGCTGATTCCGAATCTGGTACCCGTTTTTCTCTATCACGTCAAGTTTTTGAGAAATCGTTAAATAACGGTTTTTGACATTTTTACCTATAGTCTATGTCAATAATGAGGTCGTAGACCCTATATGTCGAGAATGGACCCGATCGGACCATTTTTAGGGGTACCTCTAGTACTAGGGTCTGTCACAAAAATCCCAAAAATGCCTCAAAAGCGGACTTTATTGAAATATTTCAATGAAACTTAGAATTTAAGCGTATATATAAGGGTCCGATTAGAATCCCAAAAAAATTGAAAAATTGGGCGTGGCAAATGGGCGGTTTTTATAAAGAAATTTAACAAAAGTCGGTATATGGGCCCAATATGTCCTTAAACACCTCTTGATATTAAAAATTATTCGAACATAAGTGTCTGTGTCGGGTATTCTATTGTCAGGCTCGCCTGACTATAACACCCTTACTTGTTGTAATTTGAATAAGACTCTCTTTTGAAACATATTGGAGAGTCGTTTTCGAGTCTTCTTTTAATCGTGCATGTGATCAATCATTTTCTAATCATGAAGGGGGCTCGAAAAAGGCCGTAAATGAATCTTCTCATAATCTCTAAAGTCTTCCAAATGTTGGGTGGGATATAATAATAAATAAAAAATATTCCTACTTTAAGGCAAAGGGGCTTAATGTCAAATTGTTTTTGGCTTTGAAAAACACAAATTTAGTTGGATATTTCAAAATGACAAAATACGGAAAAATGGGTTTTTATACCCAGCGTAAACGGGGTATATTAGTTTTGTGCGAATCTTGTAACAAGGAGAATTAAGCTCCGGATATATAGACAAATATATAAAGAAATGATCAGGATCAAAAACTAAATCGATTTAGACATGTCCGTCTGTAGGCAAATATTTTATATTGCCCGCCCATAAATGAAGATTTTACGTAACTTCCGAAGTAAAAGGCGTAGAAGCTTCAAATTCGCAACATAGGTTCATCAAGGCGAATGAAAGGTGTAGGAAAATAATATATTTGGCCCGCCCACTGCCGAGCCCACAAATAGAAAAGCAAAACATAGTGCGCTCATAATGTCGGGACGCTGGGTATTTCAAAGTCGGGCTTGACCGACTTTAGCTTTCTTACTTGTTTTATTTCTATTTTCAATACGTTATATATTCTTCTAATAAGTTATGAAAAAATCAGACTTCTATCGAACCAATAAATAAAGAAAGAACATTTTTCCCATAACCTTTTTTCTTCATTTATCAAAAAAATGTTTCAAGCTGTTTCGCAAGAAATTGGTAGAAATACATTTTTTGCCTAATAGACTTTAGGTTTGTTGTTTTAACTCTTTCAATATATGAGAAGTACATTAAAAATATGCTGTTAGGCAAAGGGGTTTAATATCATTTTGCTTTTCGGCTTGAAAAAGGAAACATTTTTGTTTCATAGTAAAAAAAATATCGATAATTTAATGGAGTAAAAAAAATAATACGGAAAAACGGGTATTTTTTTATTCCTATTTTTAATAAGTAACGTTTTCCTCTAATAAGTTGTGAAAAAATCAGACTTTTATCAAACCAACAAATAAAGAAAAAGAAAATTTTAAAAGTGTATATTTTTATGATTTATACTTAAGTTTTCTTTGTAAATAAACATTATTAAATTCAGCCAAAAAGTATGCTTTTGAATATTTATGAAATTTACATGCATTTATAAGTCTTTACCTTTGCTGTTTTTCGTTACAATTATATAAAAATGTGCCCGATTATTGAACAAAATTAAGTCTTAAGTCTTTGCTTTATATAATATCTCTTTGGATTTTTTAACAGAACTGTCCGCGAAAAGACTTAAGACGCGAACTTGAAATCAGTAACAAAAATCTTACGAAAGGGTCTGGCCGGTTGAGCAAAGGCATGCGGCTCCCTGAAAGGAATTTTTAAATTTTGTTGCTTTTTCGATAGGTGTCATCTAAAAACACTGTGGAGACCACTTCTTAGAACGACGAACTAAAAAGATTATGTTAGATAATAAAACGGAGAAACTAAAAATTTTTTTTTTAATTTTTACACTCAAAAAAAATTTTTCACAAATAAAATTTAAAAAAAGGCTTTCGACCCCAACATTTTAACATCCGAATTATTTTAGTCTCAGTTGTCATTAACTTTAAAGGTTCCGACATGTACCCTTCGAAATTTAATCGTTCTCTGCTTTTTACTGAAATAAACTTTTTTATTTTTTTTCTAATTCATTATTTGCCTTTTCTTCGTAGTAAGCTTCGCATATCTTTCAAATTCCTGATAATTTGTTTAAAGCTATACCGAAATATTAAAATAATTTTTTAAAATAATACGGCCATTTGAATAAAGTTCGAAAAGAGCAAGTGAAGTATGAAAAAATTTCAAACCTTAAAATGTTACAAGTGAACACAACTATTTTTCAATAAAAAGGTTGCTCCTTTTTTCAGTAGTTGATATGCTGAGGTAGACGTACGTATGCGGTACAAATTTCCGAAATATCATAGAAAAGGCATCACTCATACGGCATGTGGGACATTCATTTTATATTCCTTGATGCGCGCGCTCATATAATTTTTTTTTTTAATGGAGGAAGAATATCAATGAAATATTATTTTTTGATAAGATCGCATATGCTCTTCCCCCAATTTTATGAAATTTTTAGCAAAATATCAATTTTTATAGCCAAAAATAACTTGAGGTGGTAAGGGCGGTGAGTGGTGGGAGGGGTCGATTTTGATGAAACTTCGAAATTTTTTTAATTAAGCCGTAATCACATCAAATCCAAGTGCTGATGACCTTCGACAAAATGTACTTTTTGACGACACTCAAGCACCGACTAACGTTTATGGGCACCCGATTGGGCGAATACACCCGATAGATTGTACGGACCACCCGAAATAAGCAAGATAAGCTTTGATGGATCACAACCAACAGCGTTCATCGATGATCGTTTCCGTCACCAGATTAACGCTCGCCACATTAAGCGAACCTTGCCTTGTGTGAGATTTGAACCTAGGAACTCTCGTTTTCTAGTCCTGTCCTCACCCGTCGACACCAAGCTTTCCAAATCGAAAGTCGTGGAAATTTTTCTTTTATAACTTTAAAGTCAAATTCCATTCAATTCAATTTTGAGTCAATTATTGAGTGAAATATAAGATAGCAACAATTTGAATAATCATATTTCAATCCCATACGTGATTAATCGGCGATTGCTCTATATTTTATTTTTATACCCGACACACTCTGTGTCGAGGATATATTGCGTTTGTTGGGTTGTGTGTAACACCCAGAACCAGTCGAGATAGACCATACAAAATGTATATAGAAATGATCAGCGTCACCAGGAGATTCGATTTAGACATGTCCGTCTGTCTGTATACAGTTATCTTATCGAAGGAGTTGAGCTATCTTGACAAAATTTGGTATGCGTGCTCACGGGGACATGAGTAAGAACAAGTTCGAGAATGGACCCGATCGGACCATTTTTAGGGGTACCTCTAGTACTAGGGTCTGTCACAAAAATCCCAAAAATGCCTCAAAAGCGGACTTTATTGAAATATTTCAATGAAACTTAGAATTTAAGCGTATATATAAGGGTCCGATTAGAATCCCAAAAAAATTGAAAAATTGGGCGTGGCAAATGGGCGGTTTTTATAAAGAAATTTAACAAAAGTCGGTATATGGGCCCAATATGTCCTTAAACACCTCTTGATATTAAAAATTATTCGAACATAAGTGTCTGTGTCGGGTATTCTATTGTCAGGCTCGCCTGACTATAACACCCTTACTTGTTGTAATTTGAATAAGACTCTCTTTTGAAACATATTGGAGAGTCGTTTTCGAGTCTTCTTTTAATCGTGCATGTGATCAATCATTTTCTAATCATGAAGGGGGCTCGAAAAAGGCCGTAAATGAATCTTCTCATAATCTCTAAAGTCTTCCAAATGTTGGGTGGGATATAATAATAAATAAAAAATATTCCTACTTTAAGGCACAGGGGCTTAATGTCAAATTGTTTTTGGCTTTGAAAAACACAAATTTAGTTGGATATTTCAAAATGACAAAATACGGAAAAATGGGTTTTTATACCCAGCGTAAACGGGGTATATTAGTTTTGTGCGAATCTTGTAACAAGGAGAATTAAGCTCCGGATATATAGACAAATATATAAAGAAATGATCAGGATCAAAAACTAAATCGATTTAGACATGTCCGTCTGTAGGCAAATATTTTATATTGCCCGCCCATAAATGAAGATTTTACGTAACTTCCGAAGTAAAAGGCGTAGAAGCTTCAAATTCGCAACATAGGTTCATCAAGGCGAATGAAAGGTGTTGGAAAATAATATATTTGGCCCGCCCACTGCCGAGCCCACAAATAGAAAAGCAAAACATAGTGCGCTCATAATGTCGGGACGCTGGGTATTTCAAAGTCGGGCTTGACCGACTTTAGCTTTCTTACTTGTTTTATTTCTATTTTCAATACGTTATATATTCTTCTAATAAGTTATGAAAAAATCAGACTTCTATCGAACCAATAAATAAAGAAAGAACATTTTTCCCATAACCTTTTTTCTTCATTTATCAAAAAAATGTTTCAAGCTGTTTCGCAAGAAATTGGTAGAAATACATTTTTTGCCTAATAGACTTTAGGTTTGTTGTTTTAACTCTTTCAATATATGAGAAGTACATTAAAAATATGCTGTTAGGCAAAGGGGTTTAATATCGTTTTGCTTTTCGGCTTGAAAAAGGAAACATTTTTGTTTCATAGTAAAAAATATCGAAAATTGAATGGAGTAAACAAAATAATACGGAAAAACAGGTATTTTTTTATTCCTATTTTTAATAAGTAACGTTTTCCTCTAATAAGTTGTGAAAAAATCAGACTTTTATCAAACCAACAAATAAAGAAAAAGAAAATTTTAAAAGTGTATATTTTTATGATTTATACTTAAGTTTTCTTTGTAAATAAACATTATTAAATTCAGCCAAAAAGTATGCTTTTGAATATTTATGAAATTTACATGCATTTATAAGTCTTTACCTTTGCTGTTTTTCGTTACAATTATATAAAAATGTGCCCGATTATTGAACAAAATTAAGTCTTAAGTCTTTGCTTTATATCTCTTTGGATTTTTTAACAGAACTGTCCGCGAAAAGACTTAAGACGCGAACTTGAAATCAGTAACAAAAATCTTACGAAAGGGTCTGGCCGGTTGAGCAAAGGCATGCGGCTCCCTGAAAGGAATTTTTAAATTTTGTTGCTTTTTCGATAGGTGTCATCTAAAAACACTGTGGAGACCACTTCTTAGAACGACGAACTAAAAAGATTATGTTAGATAATAAAACGGAGAAACTAAAAATTTTTTTTTTAATTTTTACACTCAAAAAAAATTTTTCACAAAATTAAAAAGACAATTTTAACAATTTTTTTCAGTGTACTCCCAGTTTCGCGCCGCTCTAAAATTTTTTTTTTTCAATAGCCCCTAGTGTTTACTTTCATTTGCAAGAAAAAAATATTTAAATCGGATGGCGGAGCAGTGAGAAATTCAAAAAAGTTCAAGTGCACATAGGTGCTCTCAGTATTGATATGCTGAGGTAGACGTACGTATGCGGTACAAATTTCCGAAATATCATAGAAAAGGCATCACTCATACGGCATGTGGGACATTCATTTTATATTCCTTGATGCGCGCGCTCATATAATTTTTTTTTTTAATGGAGGAAGAATATCAATGAAATATTATTTTTTGATAAGATCGCATATGCTCTTCCATCAATTTTATGAAATTTTTAGCAAAATATCAATTTTTATAGCCAAAAATAACTTGAGGTGGTAAGGGCGGTGAGTGGTGGGAGGGGTCGATTTTGATGAAACTTCGAAATTTTTTTAATTAAGCCGTAATCACATCAAATCCAAGTGCTGATGACCTTCGACAAAATGTACTTTTTGACGACACTCAAGCACCGACTAACGTTTATGGGCACCCGATTGGGCGAATACACCCGATAGATTGTACGGACCACCCGAAATAAGCAAGATAAGCTTTGATGGATCACAACCAACAGCGTTCATCGATGATCGTTTCCGTCACCAGATTAACGCTCGCCACATTAAGCGAACGGAACGTTTCCAGCATCAAATCTTGAGAACCAACACACTACAGCGTTATGAAATTTCTGGAGGATCAAAACATCCTAGCTGGTAATGGATTCGATTTTGATTATGATAAAACTTTTCGTACGGTTTGTGTGACGATATTTAAAGAAAAAAAAAAAAATAGTATTCTTCGAGGCGAATAAAGGAAAAAAAAAACAATAGTTACCGAAATCCAATGAACCATGTATGACAATTTGAAGTGTATGCCTGTCTGTCTGTCGATCTGTCTGTGTATCTGTCTGTCGTTGCTCGAGGCATGTCTTTGTCTCTGGAATTGAGAAAAAAGTTAACAATCAAAGGAATTTCTTTTTTGTAATTTTCCAAAGAAAATTCCAATTTACGCTTGAGAAGATTCTGCGATGCTTTTTTCCCCTCTATTCGAATGAAGTACGTACAGTGATTCGCAAAAGTGTTGACGTCAGATTTTTGAAATGTTTTTCTTTTTTTTTTGCGTTCATTCACTGCTGAATGCTCTTAACCGTCTCGATTTGGCTCATTATGAAATCAATAGCCGTCATTATAGCAATAAAATTAGCTCTGTGCTCCACATCATCAGCCATAGGCAATGTCATGTCATTGCCTAATGACGCCCAAAAGTATGCCAGACAAAGCAGCACTTAACCAATCGAGCGTGTATGAAGGGGAAATGGGAATAGGTACATGTGTGTGCTAACATATATGCATAGGTATTAGTAGTTTGACATGCCAAGAGTCACTCGTCATAGCGATAGTAACTAAGTGTCATGTGCTTTTGTTAAAGTTAAATGGGTATGGAAGCCGGTCGCTTTTGTTTTCAGCACACACTCGAAAATGAGTCCAAGGCGACAAGGAAGAAGCATGAGTGACATGATAACAGCTTTAACGATAGCCTTAGGATCATCTTAATTGCGTTGACGATGTTTTTCGATTACAAATGGATCGAAGTGCACCAAAAAAGTAAGAAAAAAATGATTTACTTTTTTTGTCTTTCTCTGCTTTTACTCTCTCGTTGTCTTCATCAGTGAAATTGGCTGTCACATGAGAAATTTCAATTTTATTAAAGGAGTTTAAGAACAGAAAATTCTCGTTACAAAGATGTCAGTATTCTCGATTTTTTGTTTTGTCTCTTGTTGAGTGTGGGATGAATGAACTGCGTTTTCATTTTCAAATTTCGAATTTTTATGTTCAACACCCATTGGGTCTGATGTCTGTCCACCATTTTAGATCTATAACGCTTTCTTACTAAAGGAGCTCAGTAATTTTTATACCCAGCGTAAGCAGGGTATATTAGTTTAGTGCGAATCTTGTAACAGCCAGAACGAAGCTCCGTAGATATATACATATATGTTAGTTATTCGAGTCCGGCGGAACGGCTACAATTCATAGGGTCTTTATTATATTAAATAATACAAGGATGTATACAAATAAAGCAGCTAAGGTCAAGACTGCCTCGTTGCTGTCGGTCGCCAGAGAGCGAGCTTCACAAAATCTCCTCCCGGATGTCGTCGTGATTATCAGCTGTTGTTGACATCAACCTTTTTAGTTGTCGCCGAAGCAATGCCACGTTACTCTTTAAGTGGTAGGATTTTATTCCTACAATATATATATATATATTCATGATCAGGATCAAAAACTGAATCGATTTAGGCATTTCCGTCTGTCCGTCCGTCCGTCCTTCTGTGGTCGGATCTCCTCCGAAACGGCTGCACCAACCAAGTCGAAATTTGGCACACAGGTATATCAGGATTCGAATGGAGATTTTTTGTAACATAGTGAGCCAATAATGTCGGGACGCTGGGTATTTCAAAGTCGAGCTTGACCAACTTTAGCTTTTTTGCTTGTTTTTTTTAAATAAATTTGGTGTACAGGGTATCGGAGACATGAGTATGAACAAGCTGCATGGACCAGACCGACCTATTTTTAGATCGTCCAATACAAGGCTCTTTTAAAAAAATCACAAAACCTCTCTTAGGTATGAAAACCTCCAGATAACTGTGTTTTACTTATTCTTAGGGGGCATTTACACATTTGACAATTTTGTTATATCTATTTCAAAAAAATCTTCAAAAAGTATACACGTAAGACTTTTTGACATCAAAATCGGTTTTTGAATCGAAAAAACATTTTAAATTTTGAAGTCAAATTTTTTTGATGTCAAACGTCAAAAGTGTTAATGGGCCCTTACATTTAAAATTCATATGGGAATTGAAAAGAAAGCGCTTTATGTGATTATTTGATGCTTTGATGATGAAATATTCAAACACATAAAATGTACTCTTTACTTGCGGACACTCCTTTTAAACGGGCATTTTATACCATACTCGACACACTGTCCGTCCGTCCGTCTGTTTTCTTATCGAAGGAGTTGAGCTATCTTGAAGAAACTCAGTATGCGTTTTCACAGGGAAATGAGTAAGAACAAGTTCGAGAATGGACATGAGGGTACCTCCAGTACGTGGGTCTGTCACAAAAATCTCAAAAACTCCCAAAAAACCATAGTTTTTCGAGAGATTTTAATTTTGGAATTAGAGCTTTTATTTAAGCTTCCGACGAAAAAATATATAGCTTTATGTTTGTCTGTGTCGAGTATTGATTGTATTTTTAGGTTCGCCTGACTATAACAAACTTCATTGTTTAGAAATGTTCTACATTCAAAAAAATCCCTAGTAAAAACTGCGATATTCGACGTAGAATCAACGATATTTGCAATTGAAATATCTCTAATTGCAATATATCGTACAATCAACGATATCTGCGATATCTGTTTATCATAAAACTAACGATTTTTGTCGTAGAAAATTCAACGACGTGCTATCGTAGAATCAATATTTTCAGTGTAGTGTTTCTGCTTCTCAAATAGTTTCCTTTTAAGCGGACATATTTATCAAGCCCGCAGGTGTCCGCTCAAGAAAGTGCACACTGTACATTTTCTTATATTTATTTTCGGCTTCATCTATCTTGTTTGTACATGGAGTTTTTTACAAGTATATGACTCATTACTAGACAGCGGATAATATGCAAATGCATATCTTTAATAGATGATCGGATTTAAATTTTGTTTGCACACAAATTCGTTTCATAAGAAAATATTGCAAATGAGCCCTATTTCATTTTGCATATTTTGCATAAATGCATATTCTTGCATATTCTTGCATATTTCCAATATGCAAAAATATGCAGGAATATGCACGTATATGCACTAATATGCACGAAAAAAATCTTATGAAATAATTGTTTTCGACTTGTCTTACGCGAAATACAACTGCTGATCTAGTAGGCAAATGCAAAACCGTTGCAAATATTTGTCATTTGAATCAAAAGTTATAATTTTACTTCGATTTTTAAATGAACGTATAAGATGCCGAAAAGGAAGTTTGCTTCCAAAAGAGCACAAATAAATAATTGGCTCAATGAAACGCAATCGGCATGTTTTGAGTTTGATGGCAATCAATTAATATGCGTCAGGTGCAAAAAATATGTGAGTTTTCATATTAAACCAAAGCATACAGTTTTCTCATGCCCAGTTTCACAGTGCACACTTAACCCTCCTTTAATGATTCAACGTTGCTTAAGCGACAGAATCAATTTCAGAGTGCTTTAAAAAGTACCGCTTAAGTTAAACTTAAGCTCCCAAGGTTGGATGCTTAGGCGAAGTTTTGAATTAATAAAAAAAAAAGAAAAAAAACGCGACCAGGGCGGGAATCGAACCCACATACTTCCAAATCGTAGGTTGGCATCTCAGACAACTACGCCATGAAGCCTATGTTATCAATTTTTTTATTTTCCAAATGTCAACGAAAATAAAATATCTCAATTTTATATACAAAATATACTGTTTTCATTCTGCATATTCCTGCATATTCTTGCATATGTTTTTGCATATTCTTGCATATGTTTTTGCATATTTTGGATATGCAGTCTTAAATCAAAAATAGGTCTTTCAAGAAGTCCAAATTCAAAATTTTATTTCATTCTGACTTAAAACAAAAAAGTGCATAAAATCCGCTGTCTACTCATTACTTAGTAATCACTCTCAGAAAAAAAAGTAATACCAATAGCTTTTATTGGTTGAAGTCTACCCAACAACTTTACCCTGCAGTAATGAAATGTTTTCGGTGTAAAATGGACCGGACCTAGGTGAGTCCATATGGGACCGACCTGAAAATGATATCCACCGCGACCGACCCGGGGTGAGTCTCAATTGGACTCACTCTCGTCTAGTCCAAAAATAAGCGTAGGTGGGGTGAGTTCGTATAAACTTGTACTTATTGTTGTCTGTTTTAAGTCCTCAATCTGATCGTTGTGCTACCAAAGGCAAGTTAGCTTGATGGTTAAGACTCTCGCTTCGCAACCGAGAGGGTGGGAGTTCAAGCCCTTGCTCGTTTTAGAAAGAATTTTTTTTTTTCAATTACCTAAGATATTTTTATGTTCATATTTAATTTTTTTTTTTAACTTGAAAAAAAAATAAGTCGTTTTTTACATGTTAATTATTTTTTTAATATTTATTTTTCAAGAATTTTTTTTCTGTGAAAGTGAAAAATTCTTTACGCATGTTTCCCAAAAACTTGAGCAACCAAACACTCAAGTCAGCGTTTTGATCAAAGCATTAAACTTGCTTGTTTAGCGTAATGGTTAAGACACCAATTTACCAACCCAGAGTTCTGCGGTTCGAGGCTCGGCCGAGGCGGGCAAATCAAAAAGGTAATTATATAATGTTGTGTAACAAAAAGGTTTAAAAAAAAAGACAAAATAAACAAAATAAGAAAAAAAAATTTTTTCATTTTTCATATCAAAATAAATATTTAAAAAAAAAAAAAACTCACCCTCATTTAAGGCCATATGGACCCACCCACAACCGACCCTAAAAGCTTTGAAAATGGACCGGTTGTTTTTCAATGACAGCGCTGTGGAAAAACGGGTGAGTTGAACGTATGAAAACGCGACCGGTCCTCACCTCTTTTGGACCGACCCCGGGTCGACCCGGGGTCGGTCCCAATTACTGCAGGGTATATTCTCAAATTAAAAGTGCCACTGTTGTTGCGTCCTACTTATTATAAATGGGACGCAACAACAGTAGCAGTCTTTATTTGAAAGTATAAGGTTGTTGGGTACACTTCAACCAATAAAATTGTTGGTTTTTTTCTCAGAGCAGTGGTTTTGAAAAGGGAGGCATTTTTATTATTTAGATCAGGAAAACACCGCCGAAGAACTCGAGAGCAACATGATGAATTCCCGAACATTCCGAAGGACCCCAGACTTTTTGAGCAACTGGCATGTAACCGGTTTCTCCTCTTTAGAATACTCACAAGGTCTCAGAAATATACATGTATATCAAATTACTCTCTATGGAACATCTAAAAAATTTTTAATGCAATATATTGGCCATAGGTCAATATTTTGGTGATTTTTTAAACATCATTACTTATTTCGTTACAAAATGGCTACACTCTTCAAGGCTTATCCGAAATCGTAATGTAAGGATTTCGAGAATTATTATCATTCGTCCAGGGTAACGGAAAAGAAATTAAATTCAGCACTTAAAACTATGCACTTTTATAATTTGAATATTTCCAATAAAAGGAAGTCTGTTAATTAATCCGATTTTGTCCACGTTCCAAGACATTTTGAGCAAAATTTTTGGGAGTCGTGTAACTTTTCTTAAGCCCTTAATGAAACTCCACTTATAATAGACTCAAATTATATTAATTGGTTTTTTTAAATATTGAAAGTTATACTTTTAGGTGCTCAGCATAAACATTTTCTCTTGCCCTACATTCAACCAATAGCTATGAAACAATTACGCTTTCTTTGTCAAACTCTTTCTAGGTAATTGCCGTTCAAGGGCACACGATTCGCGGTTCATTGTTGAGCTCTCGCCTTCCCTTCCCGCGCCGGTTTTAAACTTCCGCTTAAGTTTAATATGCGAAGTATCGACTCGTCTGTCCGCCGCAGCTACATTAGAAAAACAAATCCCCACCATCACCAAGACGACATTCGTTCATTAACCCTTTAAAGCATGTGGGAAAATTTATCCCCACATATTTTTAATGATTTTTGGGATTTACTATTTCAAAAAAACGCTTTCAAATCGTTGAACCTATTGGAAGATAAATCTTTTATGGGCTTTAAGGAATTAAAAATGAAATTTTCAAGTTTTTTGACCAATTTCAGCGAATTTTAATTCCTCTTCTTTTACTGTTTCTTTCTCGTGAGTATTTGAGAATAAGTTATTAAAGATTTTTCTTGCATGATTTGTCCCACTGTAAATGAATATTCCGAAAGCGAATATATTTTTTTTTTATTAATAAGTAATTCGAAAAGGAAATTTGTATGCCAGGCATGAGCGTTGAATTCACGGAGAAACACTGAACTAACGTAATTGGATAAATTGAAAAATCGAAGAAAAACATTTAAGACAAGTAAGGGTGTTATAGTCAGGCGAGTCTGACAATAAAATACCCGACACAGACACACATGATTAAATAATTTTTAAACCGCGCCTAAAAACAGGACCATTAGGAAAGAATATTCTAGAGATTTTTAAAGACACAAGGGGCCCCATATAACGACTTTTGTTAAATTTCTTTGCCACGCCCACTGTTCCAATTTTATTGAATTATAGTCCGAGGCTCATATTCTAAGTTTCATTGAAATATTTCGAAAAGGTACGATTTTAGGGCAGTTTAGGGATTTTTGTGACATACCTTAGTACGGGAGGTAACCTTAATAATGAACCAATCAAGCAAAATTTAGAGGAGGATGTGTATGGCTACAAAAGAAGCATAATTGCCACACAGAGAAAAAAACACGTAGTAAATTCAAGAGTGCAACGCTCTTAGAGAAAATGCTCTTGAATCTAAAGGATTTAGCTTTTAACCCAACAATGAAAACGCTCTTGGCTATCATTTAAGAGTGAAATTAGTAACTTTAATAGTGAATCCGTAGATTTAAATACTTTCGCATTTAAAGTTCGGATTTTTACAGCTGAACTGTTATTCCAACTACATTTTATTGAATTTGTTAAGAGCGAAACTATTTCAGTTAAGAGCACTGAGCACTTAATTACATTTCTTTTCGTTCGGTATAATTCTCATTTGTTTCATAAAATAGGACATATAAGACATTTATTCATCTTAGAACTTTTTAAGCATTGCGAAAGCAGTCACGGCAACGGAGTGACAAAATCGGATGAAGTCCATCCGATGGCTATTTTTGGTGTTATGTTAAGAGGAGGAAACACATTTTTCTCAAATTATTTTTGCGAATAGATAATAAAATTATCTACAGCTGTGCATTTTTAATCAACAGTGTCACTTTTGGAAATTATTAAAAGTTTTCAATTTTAAATCAAAATTTTCGCTTTTGGAGATTTTAAAAGCTGTGCATTTCAAATCCACCGTTTTCGCGCTCGGACATTTTAAAAGCCACCTTTCTTAACGCAACAACTTCGCTCTTAAAAAAAATAACAGTGATAACATTGTTGGTTTAAAAGCTAAAAACTCTTGAGATCATTTTAAGAGCGAAAATTGTTGGGTTAAGAGCGAAATTGGTATAATTTACAGTTATTTTTTTTCTCTGTGCAACTTTCGTTCAGGTCCCATAGGAATTTTGGGACTAGGAGACAATTTTCGAAAAACGCCCTTCTACCACGCCGACTTTTCCAATTTTTGGAAATCACATTAATTCCCATAAGATATGTTCAAATGTCAAATTCAATCAAAATATATTGAAAAACTCCGCTTTTAAAACAGATTTTGTGATTTTCGTTACAGACCCTAGTACGGGAGGTACCCTTAAAAATGGTTCGATCGGGTCCATTCACAAACTTGTTTTTCCTCATGTCCCCATGAGCACGCATACCCAATTTCCATACCAAAGAAAGCTCAACTCCTTCGATAAGAAAACTGTAGACAGTCAGACAAACATGGCTAATTCGAATCTCCGGGTGACGCTGATCATTTCTATATAGGTACATCTTGTATGGTCTATCTCGACTGGTTCTGGGTGTTACACACAACCACACAAACGCAGTATGCCCCCGACACAGAGTGTGTCGGGTATAAAAAAATATATATTCACAAATGAGTAATAAACATTGTTAGGAATTTTCGCCAATCGCTTATGAGTGATATGCATTTTTGGATTCCTGCAGCGTGAGACTTAGCCAATGGTTTGAACTTCCCTCATCAAAAAAAGGCATACATTTAAATTTAAAACACGTTCAGTATTTTTTTTCCAGTGTATTTTAAGCGGCCATATCTGAAAAGTCGAAAAATGTTCGATGGTGCGTTAATTATAGAATTGTTGAGGTTATTTTTAGTGAGTGCGTTGGTGGATATGGATTGTTTTAGAACCATTTAAGTGTATAAGGCCATGGGGGTGGGAGTCGAGGACTGTGTGATTGAATGAGCGAACGAATCGCCAGTCGTGCGCTAAGTAAGCTGGGGATTTCCAAGCCGAACATAGACAGGCAAGTCAGAACATTACGATTGATTTGTAATTGAGCCGAATCAAACGGCATGAAACGAATCGGAATGGATGGAATGGCATGAAACGGACGGATGTGGAATGAAATGGCATGGAATGAAATTTAATGGCTAAGCATGGAGAGGAACGCAGGAGGAAGAGCGTTGCGACAATCCACGTTGCGCGATTTATATAAAAGTCTTTGAGAATCAAAGTTCGTCTCGTAGTCGAACGCGATCGTCGATGCTTAAGGTTCAGAATATTTTAGTCAATTGTTTTTTTTTTCATTTTTGTGTGATTCAATCTTTTTAACGGTTCACCAATAAATAAAGAATAAAACCAAAAAAAAATACAATGTTGAATAAATCAATCGACATCATTATGATTTTGCTTGTTGCAGCGACAGCAATTCAAGCACGTCAAATACGTTTCAATCGTTTTGGCAAAGAGGTTGTTATTGACATTCGAAATGAAACAACGGTTGGCGATGTTGAGCCACAGGTCAACACAACTCAACCAGAAATTCAAGCAACGGTTCGTGAATTAAGACCAACACCAACGCCGTATCCTGCTGCTGGTTATCGTCCATCGCGTGCTTTCGATCTACCTGCTGAACAGGACGCGGATGCCTTAATAACGACAACAACAACAACAAATTCTCCGGAATTCTTGAGCACAATCATACCAACTACGGCTAACTATGACCTTATGACAACAACAATAACTCCAACAACAGAAACACTAATAACAACAACCGAAATCGAACCACCAGCAGAAATATATAACGATGATAGTAATAAGCCAATTAAAGCACCATATGCACCAGCCGGTTACCGTCCTGATCGCGCATTCAAATTACCCAACGAAGAGCGAGAGACTGTTGAATCGACCACACCGCCGCCACCATCACAGTCGACATCACAAAAGGGAGCACCATATCCCGCAGCTGGATACCGTCCAAGGACGGCATTTAATCTACCCAATGAAATTCAATCGGCATCATTGTTAGCCCTTGACGGACCAATAATCGTTGATGATGTTGGCGCAACAAAAAACAACAGCAAAACAACAACAACAGCACCATCGAAAATTGACTCAACTGAGCCAAAGCCGGAGCAAGAGGCAACCGAAAAATCAATCAACAATTCAAAGAATCCCGTTTGCGGTGTTAGCCTAACTCCTTTAAGACCACGGCCAGCCACTGATGCCGAAGAAAATCCCGACGCAGAGCGTGTTTTCGTACCTGGCGTTGTCATCGATACGTCAAATAATGCACCAACAGCAATGCTAGCGCAACTTGAACTTGCGCAACCGTTGCTTGCACAACCGTTTCTAATACCAGCACGTGCGATGGGAAACTATGCCTATTCGGCTCAATTTCGAACATGGTGAACCATGTCCACCAATTGATAAATATTTTCATCTCAATGCCTAAAGTCTTTCGTTAGTGATGCCGTTGTTTGGATATTGAAAGTTATATTCAGCTTGTTGTTGTGTTTTCATATTGATTTTTTTTTTAAATATTTTTTTCTTTTTTGAATAAAATTTTTACCGGAATTATTTACAATCTCCAAAATCTAAACTTTTTTCTTTTTTAGTTAGATAATTAGGAAGCTTTGTGTCGTTTTTATACAATTTTTTTATACAGTAAACTCTATCTCTCTCTTAACTGTATTTCTGAACTAAAAACAAAAATGGGAGTGTGACGGGTGCGAAAATCACGATGGAATTACCCAAATTTGATCGCTCTCTTTTGGGCAGTTCAAAAAGTTGTCTTACATCGAGCGAACCCTTTTTTGTCAACTCGTCTAACATTGAGGTAGCACAGGCCCGAAAGGAGGATTTCGGGATAATGCGGCCGCTTCAAGTGGAACAAAATGATTAAAAAACAACGGAAAGCTCGTGAGACAGCCGCACAGTGATTTGAGACCATACAAAAGCTGGTAATAAATAGAAGGAGTGCTCCAGTCCACTTGAGAGCTCCAAGTATTTTCCAATCTCTACGGCTCCCAGTGATTTGTCCCATTAAAATAAATCAAAATTTTTGTGGTGTTGGAACATAACAATTTTGGCACCGTTTTAAAGGAAATACTTCAGAACAGAAAACCCCAAAATAATTTTGCAAAATTTAAATATATACGGACGCTACATCTCTTCAAATTCAGTGGTTTTTACCGATTTTTATACCCGACACACTCTGTGTCGAGGGTATATTTCGTTTGTGTGGTTGTGTAACACCCAGAACCAGTCGAGATAGACCATACAAAAGGTATATAGAAATGATCAGCGTCACCAGGAGATTCGATTTAGACATGTCCGTCCGTCTGTCTATCTGTATGCAGTCTTCTTATCGAAGGAGTTGAGCTATCTTGACGAAAGTTGGTAAGCGTGCTTATGGGGCAGACCTCGGCAAACCCAATTACAAATTTTCTCAATTACAATTACATGTAATTGTAATTGAAAGTTTTCCAATTACAAGTAATTGTATTTGAATTTTAATTGTATTGAAACACCTCAATTATATTGAAAAACAAGTAGGAAAGCTAGGGTTGGTCCAGCCCGACTTCGGTATAATCAGCTTTCTAATCTTTTGCCGTATAAATGCTTAAATGTATAAACAATACACTCTCTTTCAATGATTTAGACGCACCCTTACCTTGCAAACTAATTCCTATATATCTTCATTTATTCAAGTGAATTAAAAATAGAGAGAATGCAAATATCTTCTTTATTTAATACTTCCACACATAAAATAGCAAAACAAAATTTGAAACGAAAAAAAACGATTTTTTCTTATTTCATATGAAGGTACTTAAAAAAAAACATATTTTTGCAATTCAATAGAATAGACGCAGTATCAAAAATCTTAAAATTTCTTAAAACGACATTACTTTTTTTTTTTACATTGGTTTTAAATAAAATGAGTACAACTGAAAAAGCGTGTTTTTGTAGTGTGTACTTCCTCCATTTTTGTTAATTACCTAAAAAAGTCTGTCTTTTAAAGAAGAATATAAGGATTGGAGGTAATCCAAAGAAATGTCGTTCCATGCGGATTTAATTGTTGAAATTAGGGACTCCTTATCATCATATTGTTTTCCTCCTTCATACATTTTTCGTTATAGCCAGCCCCAAACGTTTTCAATAATATTAAGATCCGGAGAATATGGTGGCCAAGACAATATTTCAACATTTTGACTTGAAATGTATGACTTTACGATTCGCGCGTTATGAATGGGAGCATTGTCTTGGTGGAAAATCCAAGACAAAGAACCAAAGAGGTTAATTAGCTTAGGATATAAGCATTCCTATTGAATTGAATTGAAAACAAGTAAGGGTGTTATAGTCAGGCGAGCCTGACAATAGAATACCCGACACAGACACACGTGTTCAAATAATTTTTAATATCAAGAAGTGTTAAGGCCATATGGGGGCCCAATACACCGACTTTTGTTATATTTCTTTATGAAAACTGCCCCTCTGCCACGCCCACTTTTCCAATTTTTTGGAATACTAATCGGAGGCTTAGATATACGCTCAAATCCTAAGTTTCATTGAAATATTTGGAAAAAGTCCGATTTTGAGGCAGTTTTGAGATTTTTGTGACAGACCCTAGTACTGGAGGTACCCTTAATAATGGACCGATCCAGGAAATTTTTTGGGAGAATGTTTATGGCTACAAAAGAAACATAATAGCCAACTTTCGTTCAAGTCCCATTTGAAGTTCGGGTTTAGGGGACCATTTTCGAAAAACGCCCTTCTGCCACGCCCACTTTTAAAATTTTTGGAAATCGTATTACTTGCCTTGAAACATGTTCAAATATCAAATTTCATCAAAATATGTTGAAAAACTTCGAGTTTAGAGCAGTTTTTGTGATTTTCGTAACAGACCCTAGTACTGGAGGTACCCCTAAAAATGGTCCGATCGGGTCCATTCTCGAACTTGTTCTTACTCATGTCCCCGTGAGCACGCATACCAAATTTTGTCAAGATAGCTCAACTCCTTCGATAAGATAACTGTATACAGACAGACAGACAGACGGACAGACAGACAGACAGACAGACGGACAGACGGACATGTCTAAATCGAATCTCCTGGTGACGCTGATCATTTCTATATACATTTTGTATGGTCTATCTCGACTGGTTCTGGGTGTTACACACAACCCAACAAACGCAATATACCCTCGACACAGAGTGTGTCGGGTATAAATATATATAGAAATGATCAGCGTCACCAGGAGATTCGATTTGGACATGTCCGTCCGTCTGTCTGTCCGTCTGTCTGTCCGTCTGTCTGTCCGTCTGTCTGTCCGTCTGTCTGTCCGTCTGTCTGTCCGTCTGTCTGTCCATCTGTCTGTCCGTCTGTCTGTCCGTCTCTCTGTATACAGTTATCTTATCGAAGGAGTTGAGCTATCTTGAAAAAATTTGGTATGTGTGCTCACGGGGACATAAGTAAGAACAAGTTCTAGAATGGACCCAATTGGACCATTTTTAGGGGTACCTCCAGTACTAGGGTCTGTCACAAAAATCTCCAAACTGCCCCACAATCAGATTTTTTTGAGATATTCCACTGAAACTTAGAATTTGAGCGTATATTAAGGCCTCCGATTAGAAAACAAAAAAATTGGAAAAGTGGGCGTGGCAAAAGGGTGGTTTTCATAAAGAAATTCAACAAAAGTCGGTATATGGGGCCCCTAATGGCCTTAAACACCTCTTGATAATAAAAAATATTTGAACACGTGTGTCTGTGTCGGGTATTTTGTTGCCTGGCTCGCCTGACTATAACACCCTTACTTGTTTGTTTTAGTTTTGTGTTTTCAAAAAGTATATAATACGTAATATTTAAATAATAACACTGTTGTTGAATCTGGTACTATTTTTTACCGACAAGATGGAAACGAATCTCGAAAACATAATTGGGGGTCGCTGAAATCAGTCCCATCAACCATTTTTTTTAGATTGGCTGTAGTTTTTGAGATATCGCGGTTTAAAAGTTAGGTCTAACTTAATTAAAAAATATATATATTTAGTTCATGATGCTATATATTTATGACAGAATAATGACGATAACGTTAATTACTTGTATTTAGTAGAATTCCTGTGCAAAACTAAGTTGTAATCGCACCGGTAATTGCCTTGAAGAAATAAGCCGGTCAATTTCCTAAGAAGGACTGGCCTTTGACCGGTTCAAACCTTACCGGTTAAATTATGGCAGTTCACTCCATCGAATTCGTCTAGCCGGCGGTCGGTAGTAAACGGGTTGGTTTAAGGGTAGCCTGTAAAAGGGACTTTCATCAACTTAGAAAAAATGTTTTTTTCATCTTTAACAAAGCAGTGAAAAATATGTTAAGTTACCTTTTGCTCAACTTATATTTTTAAAGAAACTGCTGCTGTGAAAAAAAAAAAATTGAAAAGGAAAAAATATTGTTAAAATAAATAAAAAATAAATAAAAACATAAATAAAAAATATTTAAGAAATTGTTTTTTTATTCCTAATTTGACTAGCCTAAAACCAGACAATATTATGAAAATTGACCCAAAAATTGATCTACGGTCAGCCGTTTTGCGGACTAGTCCCTCCCCAATGCCAGGCACATGTTGAAAAGGTCAGTTGAATACATTAGAAGTGGAATTAGGAAGGGACTAGTAGTGGTAACATTAGGGACTGACCGAATTTAATAAATGCTTATTTTCAATTTCCATCACATATATTTAAAAAGTGAAGCACACTTTTAGGGGAAGTAAAATTGTTGACTTCCGATTTCGAGAGTTATGATGTTTATAAAGCAAATGACTAGCAAATAAGAGTTCTGAAGTTCAAACCCCGCATTTTATACCAAGTAAAATGTTTTAAGTAAAAAACAAAGTTATGCTTGCATACTTTAGGGATCCAGCATTAAACGCGAAAATCTCCGTTAACTGAGCCAATCCCAAAAAATCAATACCATTATTGTATTCAGCGTGTTTTAGTTATTATTTCTAGATATGAAATCCGTCTGTCGGTTTTTTGAACTAGCACAGTGCAATTAACAAACTTCAAGGAATAGGCTTTCAACTAAACTTTTTATTCAAAATAATAAAAAAGAAAAGTTCCAGTGGAACTTATAGGAGTTTTATGATGAGCTTTTGCATGACATTTTTGAAGACAGGATGGAAACTTCACTGTATGGTTGGGAGCTTCTTTTCTCCTCCATGAAATAACACGGGTATACAAAATTGAATTTTTTCCCCCTCCTTTTGAGGTAGTGTAGTGGCTCTAATAGATTTTGGTCTGCTGAATAATTGAAAAATATGAAAAAAATTCCACCACGTAAGGATTTCGAGAAAATCGCGTTTGGCATTTTTAGCACCATTGCTTCATTTGAACTAATTTTTCTCAAATTTGGTTTAAGCTTTTTCAAAATTTTAAAAACTTTTGTATTTTTTAAACACCATTCTTCAATATTATATCAAAAATAATTTAAAAATCTTTTAATAAATCGTGTAAAATGGCACTTAAAGTCGAAAAGTTTAACCCGCATCCGCTGTAAAAAAATTCAAACATAAAAGCTGATATGTATCAATTTGATACATGTCGAAAAATACGCCAAAAATCGCGGGAAAAATAAAATAAATTGCAATTTTTTTATTTGAGGTCAAAATTTATTCATTTCTGGACAAAAAAAAATGTTATTTCCAAAAAAAAAGTTATGCCCATTTGTCGCAAAAATTATAGAAGTGAGTGTTACCAACAAAGTTTTTGCATAGATCACACCGATTACTGTAAAAGTTGGCATTTCTTCGATGTCCACCCGTAAAAACGTGATCTTTTTTTTGCTGGTGGCAATTTTGGTAATCTTCCACTTGTTGAAGCAACATTCAAATCATTTGGGATGCCTCTGATAGCCTGGACAACGGCAAAGGCGTTTTGTGTTCGTGGCATTGACTTGCGTGTATCAATGTAAGGCATTACCAAAGCTTCACCAACTTCAATGAGAAAGAGCCGACGGCGGTATTTTTTTTGCTATATTTTCCATTGGGGATTCAATTTCGTGATAATAACGAATGCATTGAACAATCAAATGTCCAACATGTTCTCGAAAATGACCATCGGCCACCGGTTTACCTTGCGTTTGCATCTGTATGTGCCCACTCTCTCGTCCAACACATCAACAACACTTTTGATTTGATTGTAGTAAAGAATGATGTTTGACTTTTTCTTTTCGGTTTCAGCCACCGATTTTTTTCTGTGTAATGTACTTCGTTGAGACTTATAGTGTAACATCGAAAAATAAGTATAGCTATATATGTAGAAATGCACGCATGGTAACGTTGTAAAGGGAGTAAATGTGTATTGTATCAATATGATACAGTACAGCCGATACGTTTCATTTTTTGCAGGGCCGTTCTATGGCGTCACTGACATCTGTCGAACTAATTTTTATGTTCCTTTTCAAAATCGGTGACATAGGCCAAAAACTCAAGTCCTTACATTTAATCGTTTTCTTTGTATTTCCATTCAAAAAGTGATTTTGTATCAATTTGATACTTACAGCGGATCCGGGTTAAATTAGTTTAAATGAAAATAATCCCAGCCTTCGGATTGCTAAGGGCAATCGCTATGCCCTACGCCACACAGTGGGGAAGCCTTATACATTTCTTGGAAAAAAGTAGAAGGAGTAGTCTAATGAAAATAAAAATTGGCGCACTTGGTTTTATGAATGTAGCTAAGAAAAAGTCAAAAAATTGTCAAAATTGGTCAACCCCTACGGGTACCTCCCATAGACCCATAGTTATAGCTTTGTATGGTTGCTACCTCTAAAATTCAACCGATTTTAACAAAACTCAGGATGTGTGCCAAAAATTACTCAAATCGGTCAGACCCTAGGGGTACCTCCCATAGGCCCATAGCTATAGCTTTCTTTCGCTAAAATGCGTTGAAATTTGCATAAAACCGTTAGCTAATTTGTAAGTTTTTCAGAATAATGGTAAAATTTGGTGAATTTTACTGCTGAAACTGAAAGAAGAGACTCTTACCTTTTAAGTTTTTTGTAGTGAGCCAATGTAGGCAGACGTAGCTACCATTTTTATTCTCCAACGAAAATTGCAAAACCTTCATTTTTTAGTGCACTTTTGTATCGGACATATCTATTAAACCACTTACGTGAATCAGTTAGCTTATATTTTTTGTGAAAAACGAAATGCTATATTTAAATAATAATATCAATCAAACTGCATAAGCAAACATTTCTTCCATATACACGTTACTAAATTACACATAAATTTTCATTATCTACTTTTTGCCGTACAATTTTCAGCTAAGCTCGCATAACTCTTTCGAAGGCAAAATATAACATTTTAGGGAAACCAATTTCAGATTTCTCTTAGCCAAACTATCCTCTATCAAACTGCATCATTAGATTTTTGAATAGCATTAGTCGAAGAAGTGACTTTTTTCCGCAACTTCCCCACTGTTCGCCACGGAGAGATCGAATACATGCACATTTAATACCTATATTAAGTATATTAAAGTTCATGAATGTTATCTCAATTAATTGATTTTCAACTAATTGTAGAACATATTTTTCTATCTAAATTTCTATAGGGGTGTTCGTGAAATGAAAGCACCCACACAACTAAAAATTTTTTACAATTAGTGTGTATATTTCTCAGGAGGTTTTGAAATTCTTCACTTATAAGGTGCAAGAAATTTGAAACTCCTTAGCACCCCAAAGGCGCTGATGAGTCACAAGTGGCGAAGTGACGAAACATGGCCATGTCCGCCCACAGGCGGGAGGTGCAATGCGGTTAAGCTCGAATAATTTTCAATAATATGAAATATATTTAACACCGCGATCATTAACAGATCTTTTTGATCTTTTTTGCCATATACATATAAAAATATTGAAGCTAGTTTGATATCGGGTATCAGTCACTTTACATCGGTTTTTAATAAATTATTAATCGCCAAAAGGACATTTTTCTTGTTTTGTTTTTCTTTTTCAAAAACGTAGTTTACCAGTACACCAAATATCAATGAAATGTGTTGAGTGGTTCGCAAGTTACAGGCATTTTACTGAAAACACATTAAATTCATTTGTGGGCGTGGCAGGGGCGGATGTCCCCCATTTTTACTTAGGGTCATACTTGAATCCCGATATACCTGTGTGCCGAATTTCGAGTTGGTTATTCCAGCCGTTTCGGAGGAGATCCGAACACAGACGGACAGACGGACAGAAGGACGGACGAACCGACGGACATGTTTAAATCGATTTAGTTTTTGATCCTGATCAAGATATATATATATATATGTCTATATCTACGGAGCTTAGTTTTGGCTGTTACAAGATTCGCACAAAACTTATATACCCTGCATACACTGGGTATAATAAAATAAATAAAAAGAATATGAAAGTGAAAAGCAGTAAAGGTTTATGGAATCGAGTGATTGCTATACTCAAGTCATTGCACGTTATTGTTTTATACCACATTACACCCACTTGTAACCCCATAATCCTTTCAACTTGCTCAGATTACTCACGCTCTGTCCTGAACTTGCATGGACCTTTTTAAAGTCGACAGAAGAACAACAGCAACAAGCACAATAAATAAATAACCGAAACTCAAACAAAACCAACAAAACAATACAACTTTTGATGCTTCGAAATTCCCACAATCGGTATAGTCATAATCATCAAAATCATCATCTTCAGAATCAGCATGAACAGCAACATCACCGTCAGTGTCACCATCACCATCGTCTTTGGTATGCTAAGCGTCATCGGCATCGGCATCGTTATCCCTGTCGTTTTCGTTGTCATTGTCATTGTTGTTGTCATTGTCATTGTCGTTGTTGCTGTTGCTGTAGCTGTCATTATTGTTGTTGTTGCTGCTGTCGTTGTTGTTCATATGCCCTTCCAAATCCACACATCACATCACACATCATTGCATTCATGGTCATCATCAAAGATGAAAGCAATTTTCCTTGGACAATTGGTTTTGTGATTGTTCGGATTGTGTTTTGCGCTGAATAGTTTCAATACACTCTCACACATATCGAGCACTTTTATCCATTAAATCCATTGGGACCGTTTCGGACCGTGCACTGACTGTGCACACTATAGACTCCGGACTCTGGACCGTGAACTATGAAACTGGCCGTCCTTCCTACGCTTGCTCTTGTTCTTGTGCCTTATGCCCTGTGCCCTGTGTCTTATGCCCTGTGCCCTGCGCCTTGTGTCTTGGATTTATTGTTGTGTGCAAAATACAAATTGCTCGGAAACATATGAAAAATACTGCAACGAATTTGCATTAAAAGTTATTTGTAAACGTCAAGCGTCAAGAGGATTGAGTGAAGATTATGGGGCGATCAACTTTCTACAGTATTTTGTTCTTTTCATTTCTTTGGTTTTTTTTCTTTTCCTTCTCTTTTATTCGATCCATCTTTTGCAAAAGGATGCTATATGAAATGGTGCTAGCTTTTAGGGGATCAACCTGAACTTTTGAAAAGACTTTACGCATTTATGGATTTGAAATGGATTTTATGGAATATATGCGATTTTCCTTAATCCATCCACACCCAAAACTTGAAGACCTTATACTATTTTTCATGGTGTGTAAATAAAATGCTCAATATCTACCCTGCAGTAAGTGTGTAATTAGTGACTGATTCAATCTGTCACTGGTTCATCCGTCACCAGTATTGGTGACCAAATGTACCCGTGCCATTGCATTCTGCTATTGACACGTTGTATGAACATATATGCGAGAGGACACCAGTCGGCGATTGAACTAGTGATGGAGTACAGGCAGCAATTTAGCCCAGGTACGTAAATAGACACAGAGCTGGGATGGCTCCGTGTGAAGAGTCTGGCCTATCGACCGGAGGTACACGAGTTCGATAAGTAAATAATATATTGAATACCTAACAGGCTTAAAAAAAAATATTTGTGCGAAAAAATTCTTAATTTAATTGATAGGAATTTTTGCATGAAGCTTTGAAAGCATTCACGAGAATTCAGAACGGAAGCTTTTCTTTCTCTCTTCTCGCCCATTAGAATCCATAAGAATAATCCTCCGAAACTTACAATTTTTCCACTTCTTTGTAGCCAAAAACATCCTCCCCAAAATTTTTTTTGATCGGTTCATTATTAAGGGTAACTCCAGTACTAGGGTCTGTCACAAAAATCTCAAAACTGCCTCAAAATCGGATTTTTTCGAAAAATTTCAATAAATTTTAGGATAAGAGCGTATATCTAAGCCTCCGATTAGATTTCAAAAAAAATTGGAAAAGTGAGCGGGGCAAAGGGGCAGTTTTCATAAAGAAATTTAACAAAAGTCGGTATATGGGGCCCCTTATGGCCTTAAACACTTCTTGATATTAAAAATTCTTTGAGCATTTGTGTCTGTGTCGGGTATTCTATTGTCAGGCTCGCCTGACTATAACACCCTTACTTGTTTCATTAAAAAAATGGTCAATAAAAGGGCGTTTTTTGATGTGTTAATTAAAAATTTCGCCATTTTGTCAATTTGTTTTATGGTATTTTTTTTCGTTGTAGCTCACCCGATTGCCGCATTCATTCTGATTAATAATAAATTTTTTTCTTTTTTTTCGGATAACCCGAACTTACGAAATCGTGTACGCCACGGAGGTACTTTTTAAAAAAGCGTCTATTTCGCCGCCATTTTTAAAATAGAAATAAAAACAAAAAAAATACAAAAATACAATAAAATTTTTTTCGGATTGTCAATAAATTAAACAATAATCCTACAAATTTAGAAACCCGTTTTTTATTTGGCTTAATACCAAGAAAAAATCATGAAAAAACCCTTAATTTTCGTGCTCTAGACCAGAAGGTCCCTTTAATGCTATGTATAATTTGTTTGTTTGTTTTATGTATGTATATACGTTATTTAGGCCCGATATTACAGTGCATACTTAAGGTGTCTTTAGCACTTAAGTAAAGCTTAAGTCTGTAAAGCATTTTAACAGTACAAATTTTAAGTGCTCCTTAAATAAGTTTTCAAATTAATTTAATGAAGGAATTTCACTAATTTTACGAATTTTAAAAAAGTATAAACAAAAAATGTATGATTTTTGAAATGTTGCCTGCCGAAAACAATTTTCGTGAGTTTTTGGATAAAAATTGACTGTTAAACCGATTGACACTTAAGGTGTTCTTAAGTCTTCAAGCTTCCTTAACTTAAGTATACACTGTAATATCGGGCCTTAGACTTTGAGTCGCATGGCTTCGGGAGTTGTATTATACAACTTGTATATAACGGTAATAAAATAAAAAATATAATAATCAACTCATTGAAACGTCTGATTTGGATGGAGAAGTAATAAGCTTTTAAGATTGTTCCCAATACATACTTGAGTGATTTGGTAAAATTTTTTCTGATAGCGAGAACATTTTCATCACTATGTGTCGAAGGAATGTTTGTGCAACCGACATCTGTTTATCTTTTTATATTTAACCCTTTGTTGGCTGATGTTGCCAATAGACAACATTCGACAGCCCTCTCTATTTCTGCAGTCACGAATATATGATACAGAATAATTTATTACTTTAAATGGAGTTTGGTAGAGTAATGGTTTAATAAAAAAAGATTTACATATTATCATATTTCAAAAGCTAATCATATTTGTCGAGGTTATTTGTAGAAATTTCTTCAAATTTGCAATTTCTAAAAAGGTAGTGACTTTATATAACTTAGTCCGTTTGAAGAAAAACAAATGTAATTTCGAACAATTTCTGCAGATTTGAAGCGCAAAGATAACAAAATATTAAGTAAAAGAAAAGTTTTGTAATTTTATTGGTTGTTCAAAAACGGATAAGGACTTTTTCTGTTTGAAGAAACCTTATTTCAGCACCTACATATATGATCGAAATTAGTTAAATTTTCCTGGTTAAACAAGAAACTAGACCATCACCTTTCGTTATATGTAAGTCGAAAAGATAAGTGTATTAGACAGTAGATTGAAATTCGGTCATCAAGGGTTAAACAGTTTTGGGACAGTTTCTGGTATTTTTATTGTATTTTTATATATAGCTTATAGTATTTTTATGACAGACCCTAATACACTAGTTATCCTAAAGAATGGACCGATCAATCAAAATTTTCGGAGAGGATATTTATAGTTATAGAGGAAGCATAGGAAAATGCCAACTTTTGTTTCAAGTCCCATTTCAATTTCAGTTAGAGACTATTTTCGACATTGCATGACATTGTGAAAGTCGCCGAGTACTCCGAACTTCGATGACCGACCGATGAACGAGTCACTAGTGAACGCCATTACCATTCATGAAAGTATGTCATTAAAAATGAGGGTTTGAATTGGGAGTACTTGCGGCTCCAATGTCATGCTGAAGTCATCGATGCTGTCATCGGGACATTTTCGGCTGGGACTTAGCATTCTCCACAAATATTTGTGGGCGCGCTTTGAGGTATCCTGTTTTCAGGGTCGCCATTATTATACGTATTGTTATTATTATGTATTATTTATTATTCATTTGTCAAGTTGTGAGAATTCGACCTAATATACATATATACATAAATAATATATATATATATATATATATATTACTATATATAAATAGTAGGCGATTCAAATTCGTTGCATTCCGATCGTAAAACAAACAAAAAACCAGAAAAAAACAAAAAGAGAGAAGCTTAGCTACGAAGTAAGGCACAAAATAACCAAAATATATAAATCTTAGTATAAGGTTTCAGTTTTGATTTCGCTCTTCCTCTCTCGGGCTCCATTAGCAAGGCAAGCCCAACAGAGCATATGGCTGTTTTTGATCGTCGTAGAGATCAACCTTTTTTTTACCCTTCATTTAACCCGATTCCCGTGTTTTCCTTTCGGGTATATTCTTAAACTAATCAGGCCTGCTGATCTCGATGTGTAAATGTACAGAGTGATTAAATTGATTACAGTGTATAAATGTTGTTGTTGTTGTATAGTGGAGAAAGTGAATAGACCTGTATGTATGTTAGGCTTGCACTGCGCTATCTTTTGAACTTATATTTAGTTTAATTTAAACTAAGATTTCAACTGAAGTTCGGATGAAGAATCGCGATTCATATAAATAGAGCTATAGTAGCGTTCTAATTTTTGTTGTTGTTTTGATAAAAGAAAATATTAAATTTTCAATATTGAAAGAATGCCAAAATGAATTGTTAATTGATTTCATCTCAGGTGAAATGTAGGTAATTATTCGAGTTTGCCGTTGGGCTATGGTAACTTTCACGCCTTAGCAAGGTTGGGTGGGTGATGACCGTGCTCGACTTAATATCTTACCGAAGCACGCCTTGAAGCCATCATGAGCTTATCATTAATCGATGATTTCTCTACAAATTATATCTGTGTCACAACTTAATTCCCTATTTCAAATTTCACGAACGTCGATTGTAGAATAGCTACTTCTTCTGAATGATATAGTTTGCTTATTTCTCCTTTTTTTCTTAATTGTGTAAAATCGAAATTTTCTGGAGTGATTGCTGCCAAAGATCTCTGCAGATAAATTTTATTCTAGTAACACTTCCGTATAGTTTAGACTTGATCAACAACCCACAAATAACTTCAACTAGCTGATCCTTCGTTATCTACAAAATGCAGAGTTCATGTTCAGGTCGATACGCCTCGATGACCAGTGACGTCATCCTATGGTGGAAGTTTGTTACAAAGCCAAAGATTAGAAAGAGCGAAGGATTGGTAAGGCATTTTTCGAGGTATTGAGCAGTTATGGTGAATTTTTAATTACAGATTGATTGACTCTGTTGTGCAACCCCATGCGCCTTTCCCTTTCATTTCGCTAAACAATTTCGATTTCGATTTCGATTTCAATTTCGCTCTAGGTCAAAGAATAAATGCACTTTGAGTTATTCTAAACGCAACATTGCCAAAAAAAAAAGACAACAAAAGCAAGAAATGAGAAACGAGAAACTAACAAAATAAATAAATAAATAAATGAACGAAAAAAAATCAACAAACCCCATAAAAATAATTTCATTGACAGTAACAAATTAATTTGTTGTTGAGTCAACGCCACCAACATGTTCCGAATTAAACAATTCAATTCGCTCAGTTATCGTTGTCGTTTTCGATTTTCGCCAATTGGTGCATGCCATCGGGAGTATGACCAACCAGACTGAAGGTGTACTCTAAAGCCTTTTCGGCATGCTAAATGTTATTGCATGCCCATTTACACTTATGTGTGTGCATGCCTATGTGTGTGTGTGTTGTTTTCTCGTGTGTGTGTGACTGTGGGCCAGGAAGTCCGGAAATCAATCGGACGACTGGGCGCTGCTCTGCATACTCAATTGATTTTGGGCTCAAAGTCGGTCGCTCTGTCTGTCGGTCGTTGTCTGTGCATGCCATTGCGGTGCGGTCTGGTGTGTTGTGTTGCCGGTCTACATAGATTGGGTCTTCCTTTCGAGTTCGCTCTGTTCGCTCTGCCAGCCATATGTGCTACGAAAGCCAGTCCATTTTAACGAAAATTGAAAACAAAAGTTGAAAAATATTCAATGTGTGTCTACCGCTTAAGAGGGACAAGTGCGGGAAGGGAGCGATATCGGTAAATTGTAGCATGCAAATCGATCAAAGGCGTCGGCGTCGGCATGGTCGGCATGGTCGGTATCGTCGGTATCGTCGGCAGCGCCACGTTCAATGTTGAGGCAACATGGTAGACGTGCTTTGCATTGCTAAAGAAAATTTTTGTCATACTGAGCATTATCAGTATTGCCACCTCGCCGAATAAAAATTGGCAATGCCATTGGCTTTGCGGTTTGGCTTCGGTCTAGCCACGAGTTCGGCCGTACTACATAGGCTATCGTCTTTTGGAAGAGACAGTCAATCGTCTATGAAAACGCAGCCTCTCTATATAAACACTCAATACACCGTCACACACACACACACACACACAAATGAGTGGCCCCAAAGAGATTGTGTCAAACGTACAATGAACTGTTTTGAGGGGGCGAATTGATTATATTCTTTCGGTTTCCTTGCCAGCTCCCTAGTTTCGTTCACGTTCATCATAGTCTTTTGGGGAAACCTTCTTTGTTTACATTCTTCTATGAAAGTCAATTTCGCAAGAGAAAAGGAATGAAAAAAAAAGAAATTGAAAAAAGGAGATTGAGAACATATGTATATGAGACGGACATAAATTGAGTTTTTTCCTGAAATCGTTGAAGAAGAAAAAAGGAAAAGAAAATTACAAAGGCTGACAATGACACTTGTTGATTGCTTTTGCGAAACTCAATCAAGCAAACAAAAAAAATTAAAGAAAAAGAAAAAACGATGAAGTAAAAAGTTAATTGAAATGAAATATTCGTCATTTGCAAAGTTTTCTGGCCTAAATTGTTTATTGTCGAATTTTTTTGTTTTATGAATTAAGGATTTCGGAAAGCAGTCAAAAGTACGACATTTTCAAATTATTGCTAATCTTTGAGGTAGACCTGTTTTCCCTTCGAGGCGCTTTTGAGTATTACGAGAAACATAGCGAACTAAACGCAGTCTTAGCAATAGTAAATCAATTTTGCTAAAGAAAATTTCCTACAACGTTATGATCATCAAAAGTCATCGATTGGGTTGGGGAAAATTGCTCTAAAAAGTCAAAAGATACCGTTAAAAATCCCAATTAACGCATCTGAAAAAAATCCTCAAAATCTGCTATGAAAACGTGTCACACCTCACACCTCTTAACTCTTTCAGCCACAGTGCTTGTCGATTTTATAAATAAAACGGTGGCCATTTTGGAATAAAAGTAACGGTCAACCTTATGTGCCAAAATTTCATAGCAGGCGATCAACAGTGACTCAAAAAGTATTATAATTCGCCACATTTTCGAGCGATGACAGAGAAATTAATTACAAAGCACCGAGTAAATAATGAAAGACAACGCAACATCTTATTGGGCTAGTTAGTGTGGATGCTACCAATGGTGACACACTTAGGCCTCACATGGGCCCTTTGTTATACCACGAAAACTTGTTAAGCCAACGAAGAACAGAAATAGAAAAAACGGTAAAACTAAAATCTAAACCAACTACGCCACGGAGGCCAACACACCAGCCTGTAACAGTTTGCAAAAATTCAAAGCTCTGAATTAACCGATGTTTTCAGTGAAGTCTACCTTTTTTTTGCTTTGATTAAAATGGCTAGACCACAAAGAGGGCCACATATGCCAGGGTAGTTTTTCCTATTGACGGAAATCTTCTTTTCAATCTCTAAGAACGGAAGGTCGACGATTATATGGGCTTAGAGTATGCTACGTTCTTTCAAATATATCCAAAATCCTTCTTAGCATCCTTTCGATCCATAGAACAAATAACGTCATTTAAAACATGATCCCTTCTTAGTGTCTCTGTCGTTCTTAAAATTCAACCAGACTCTATTACAATCTCATCGAAACTGTGAAAGTAATCTACTTCGAAATACTTTTCTATCGAATTTTATCCAATGGGTCACATACTAAGGCAAAAATTAAAATTAAAATAAAAATATTTAGATGCAAGCTTCTAATGAAGTATTCGATGCACAATTGGGATGTACATTGAAAAAAACTAGGCCATTGAAAATTCAAAAACATTCGCATATCATTTACAGTCGATCTTATTGCCGTCAAGCTGATGTAACGAATGAATATTCATACGGTTGTTTTTTTTTTTTTGGATTGCTGCCAAATCATCTGAGCGAGAAATTCACTATAAAAGATCGCACAAAAATGAGAAATCATTTAGTAAAAAACACCCGAGGAAAATGCGCAATAAAATAATTCAACTCGTTACTTTTATCGTAACACTCACATTGAGTCGTGCGCTGCCAGTGCTTGACGAGCGCAATCGTTTCGATTTTCCAACCGATCGGAACGAGAATAATGCCTACTCGTCTAATTTGGGTCCTCAAATAACTTTCGATCACTCAAAGGAAGAGCCATCACCGAACTATGCACTTCAAAGCAGCAACCGCAATTCATATGACATTCCCAGTTCAGCTCAAGATCCAGTTCAACGTTCTGTTCCATCTTCAAATTATGGACCCCCAGAAGAGCCTCAATTCACCTATGGACCACCGCAGGATAACTATAATCCGCCAGAGGAGTATTTCACTACAGATGACCTCGACCATATTTACACAATTTACGCTACAGAATATGACAATGAAAATCAACAACCAAATGGAGCTATCCTAACCCCGGAGAATGAGAGCTCAAAATTTGATATTCCCTTCGCCCTACTGCAGCTGCCAGCGGAAGTATTTTCCACTAGAAGTGAACAATATTCTGAAAAAAATTGTTGAATACCTTCAAAATAACTCGTTACTCCATTCATCGAGTAGCCGTTATCCGTATCTATATAAAATAATAAATCCACACTGAAATTAGTCCATTTTTGGACAAATTTTTAAGGTACCTTTGAAATAATAACGTCGTTTTGGGATATTGTCTCAATCATTTATTCGCCCATTTTTGGGGCCAAGATTCTTTTTCTTCCATGGAATAAAAGCATCAAAAATTTTCCAGTCCAAAATTATCCTCGAAGACGAAAAGTGAAGTCATTTTTTTTTTTAATAAAAAAAAAAACAAAGACTTTTAAGCTTTTAAAATAATCGCTGTTGCTGCAGATAGAAAAATCTCTGACTCGGTTGGACTTGAACTTGTGGTGCGACTTGCAGGCGCGCGAATTTTTGTCTTCTAAAATTTTGACGTCTGCCCGAAACCAGCCGCTGTGATTGTTGGACACCAACGTCGCTCGCTGGCAATCCACCATTTCCGCTGCCGTTCACGTCCTCTTCGACGTCGTCCGATTCAGGAACATCAGCCGGCTCGTCCTCTCCCTGCCCGTCCGCACCCACATTGGCAGCATCGTCCTCAACGATCGATGGTTCTTCATCGGCTTGAACAGCCGGCGGACCGTAGGTCAGTTCCGGTTGCTGTTCCGCCGGCAGAACGTTCTCGCCCTCTTGAAAATTGACGCGTGGTTTTAATTCCTCAGCAGTTGGGTATGGAGTTACTGCAGCTGGTTGCGGGGCTTGCTCCTGACGTGCTAGGAAATTTTGGCGTCCCCTGAAACGGCCGCGTTGCAAGGGTCTTTGGGCATCGGACAACACGAGTGCTACCTGGACAAAGATGGCGATCAGTAGAGCTCTTTCGAATATCTGCATTGTCTTAAATTTTTTCTGTCTTCTTTACTGCGATGAGCTTCTTTGCGTTTTCGCTTGGGTTTTGCGATTGTGTCTTACTTTGGATATGATAACCGCTTTTATACATTTTAATCGTTACTTTTCAATTATTTAGGCCAATCACGTCTTATTTTCCGAATTTCGATTTCGATTATCAAAATTCTCCCAAATAAAATAAATAATAAAAACCTAAAAAAAAAAAACAGAGAGAGAGAGAGAGCGAGCGAGAGAGGTATATAGTGCATGCAATAGACCTAGACCTACGAGCGCCTTCGTCCCCACGGTCGCTAAAATCCATTTTATTTATGTCTTTATTTTTTTGTGCTTTTTTGCACCCGATCTTGTCTACAGCTAACTTTTTATACCCAGCGTAAGCAGGGTATATTAGTTGTGTGCGATTCTTGTAACAGCCAGAACTAAGCTCCGTAGATATAGACATATATATTATATATATTCTTGATTAGGATCAAAAACTGAATCGATTTAGACATGTCCGTCTGTCCGTCTGTGGTCGGATCTCCTCCGAAACGGTTGGACCAACCAAGTCGAAATTCGGCACACAGGTATATCGGGATTTGAGTATGATCCTAAGTAAAAATGGGAGATATCCGCCCACTTCCACGCCCACAAATGAATTTAATGTGTTTTCAGTAAAATGCTTGTAACTTGCGAACCACTTAACGCATTTCATTGATATTTGGTGTACTGGTTAACTAAGTAAAGGGACATATCCTGGAAAAAAATGGACGCCGCTCTTCTCGAGCCACCCCCATAAATAAGGGTTATCGTAACTTGTGAAGTAAAAGGCGTAGAAGCTTCACATTCGCAACATAGGTTGACCAAGGCAAATGATTGGTGCAGGAAACAAATTTATGTAGCCCGATCACTGCCACGCCCACAAATGGAGATTTTTCGTAACATTGTGCGCCAATAATGTCGGGACGCTGGGTATTTCAAAGTCGGGCTTGACCGACTTTAGCTTTCTTACTTGTTATTTATGTGATTTTTTTTTCTTTTTTTTTTAATTTATGCAATGCTTTAAGGGTATGTTGAACACGTACGCAGCCAATTTTCGTCAATTCGCGAATAATAGCCTCCGGTTTCAAGGAATTCTTTCAAATATTTTTACAGTATTTTAACCAACAATCAAGCCAGTAACTGGGAATTTCGGATCCAGAGGAAGCTTTTCCGGCATAAAAAAGAACTAAGGACAAGGCCCGACGCATTCTAAGGAATAGTAAAACTAAAGGAATTACGGGACTCTTGAAAGTTAAAGAATCACTACGACCTCGACGATAATAAGCAAAACAAGTAAGGGTGTTATAGTCAGGCGAGCCTGACAATAAAATACCCGACACTGACACACGTGTTCAAACAATTTTTAAAACGCGCCCAAAACACAGGACCGTTAAGAAAGAATATTTTCAGATTTTGAAGGAGGGGCCCTATATATACGGTGACCATAAATTGAATTTGAAAAAACAGAACAAAAATATTTTTCTTTAGTCTTCAACTTAGTATATTTAAATCTTTTACGAGGCTGTCACTGAACGGACCTTTCAATCGGTCCAAGGATAATGACGATCGAATTTTGACATTTCCGTTATTTTCCACTAAAAAAAATACGTAGAACAAGCGCCTAAAAAACAGTACCTATATACCGACTTTAGTTCAATTTCTTTATGAAATCCGCCAATTTGCCACTCCCAATTTTCCGAAGTTTTTGAATTCTAATCGGAGGCTTAAATATACGCTGAAATTCTAATGTTTCATTGAAACATTTCGAAAAAGTCCGATTTTGGGGCAGTTTTTGTTATTTTTGTGACAGACCCTAATACTGGAAGTACCTCTGAAAATGGTTCGATCATGTCCCTGTGAGCAATCATACCAAATTTCATCAATATAACTCAACTCCTTCGATAACAAAACTGTATACAGACAGGCAGACAAACAGATGGACGGGCATGGCTAAATCGAATCTCCTGGTGACGCTGATCATTTCTATATACATTTTGTATGGTCTATTTCGACTGATTTTGGGTGTTACACACAACCACACAAACGCAATATACCCTTGACGCAGAGTGTGTCGGGTATAAAAATCTGGCTATTCTTTTATGTTCAAAATTGGCCGGATTTTGTTAATCCTTTCATGAAATCTGAGCACTTTTACCTACCTCTCTTTAGCACTGCCAACAAAAAATTTTTGTGCCATCTTATGCATTAAATAAAAAAATATCTGGCAACTCTTTGGCAGCGTTGCCGTTTTGGATACAATTGTATCTAATTGGATACTTTCAAAATAAAAGGATACAATGATACGCCAAATGGGTGTTTTTCTAGTAAAACTTCCCTATTTCGATATTTGAGACCCTGTGCACTACCTACTCATCGATTAGGTACAAAAGTTTACAGAATTTTCTCAGGAGATCTTAATACAATAAAAGCTATCTTATGGACTAAAACGTTATGTAAGCAATGAAAATTAATCATTTGAGCTTTAAAGTATGCAATGTATTGTTGTAATTGGGCTTACATTTTTAATCTTTATTGCTTATATGTGCACGCCCGTATCGAAAGGGCCCACCTTGTTGATATGGAGTTAAGCGTAGCGGGCAATAGTACACTAAAGTATGGTCACAATGCAGCAAACCAGAGGTCTCTAAATGGAAAATTCGATTTTTGAGAAATTTTTGAAAATTCGATTTTTGAGAAATGAAACGATTTTAATTTATCAAAAACGCAAAGTACTCGCCATCCATCTCGATTTTTTATCTTTCACCAGCTTATTGATTGAATTAATTATTATTGTCGAATTAAACATAGAAATATACAGAAATTAATGAATATTAACACTTTTTCATTACATTTCTATATCTCATGAAAAAACGACGGAACCGTCCGGATCCGTTTCTGGAACCTGCTCCCTTCTCAATTGCAATTCACGTGTAACGCCATAAGCTGCAAGGCTCAACTTAAACTATACTTATCCAATTTGTGTAAGAATTTGTGATATTTTGATTTTTTGATATTGTATGTAACTTTTAGTCTTACAAGGTTTATAATAGTAAATGTACTACAAATGTGTCCAATATGAATATATATCTATGTCTTTAATATTCAATAACTAGCGCTAACCATAAGACATTGTCTTGTCGCGCTAGGACAATAAAAAGAAAGAAAGAAAGAGAGAACCGAAAAAATCTTACGTAAACTGATAGACCAGTGTTGCCACTACTTGAAAAGCCAAAAATCTCCTTTTTCACTTTTTCGAAATTTTTTCGTAAGATTGGCTGTATCTCCTAAACTGTGATCGACAACCTGGGCCCTTTCGATACGGGCGTACACATATACTTAATTATAACTTTTCAATTTATCCATAGATTTTGAAAACCAATATTTTATTTCGTTTGCTAATAAGCCGTGAAGTACACAAATATATTAATAGCTGGTGACTTTAACAGCAATGTTCTAGATGATAAGACCCTTATCTGCAATATGAATTCTCTTGGATTAATTGCGGTAAACACTGTCATTCCAACACATTATTCAAACATGAATTCTCTTCTTGATTTAATTTTTGTTCATTCCGATGCAAAGATACTTGTTTATGACCAACTATCAGCTTGTCAATACAGTGGACATGATCTTATATACATGACTTATGATTTCCAATTAACTGTAACGGCACAGCAAGTCCATTATAGGGATTTTAAAAATATTAACTATAACTTACTTGAATCGGAGGTAAGAAAGGTTAATTGGAATCTCATACACTATATGACTTCATGTGACGATCAAGTCTCATATTTAGAATATAACCTATTAGATTTGTATAACAGATTCGTTCCCGTCAAATCTTTATTCTTGAGACAAAACAACAATCCGTGGTTTAATAGGGAAGTAAAATGCTTAATCGATGAAAGATATTCAATCTATAAAATATGGAAGAGATATAAAACACCAGCTTTAGCCCAAAAATTTAAACATGTAAAGAAAAAACTATCAGTCAAAATAAAAAGACCTACGTTCGCGTACAATAAAAGGAAGTTTAATTCTGATGTTAATAGTCGACAAACCTGGGCCAACATTCGTAAATTAGGGATAACCGATAAGGGTTTTAATTGCGTTGATTCAACTCATCTAGATCACGATAAAGTAAACCACAAGTATACAAATTCTCCCGCGGTTGGTATCGATTCTCCTGCTGTAGACATAGCTTATCGTAGTCATTTATTTGACTCTCTTTCTAGCGTCACGTTCTCCGGTGTCAACCAGTGCGATGTCCTTGAAAGTTTTATATCCGTCAAATCGAATGCATGTGGGCGAGATGAAATAAGCCCAGTTTTTTTTTAAAGCTCTTCTTCCTATATTGCTGCCTTCTATAACATACCTTTTCAATAATATACTAACTAGATCCACTTATCCAAAGAACTGGAAATGTGCTAAAGTTATACCGATTCCAAAAGCCAATGGTGAATTTCGGCCAATATCTATCCTTCCATGTATGTCAAAAGTCTTTGAAAAGGTTCTCCACAAGCAGGTCTCTAAATTCATTGCCGACAATGCCCTCATATCTGATAGGCAATCTGGTTTCGCTAAAAATCGCAGCTGCGTCACAGCCCTAATTGATGTTGTAGAAGAAAATTACTTTTCTAACTCTTCTAGACCACACCAAAGCATTTGACTCAGTCGATCATAATGTATTAATCAATAAGCTAATACACAATTTTCACTTTTCGCTAAATGCAAAAAACTTAATCGGCGACTTTTTATGGAAAATATATTCCGTTTTTGTTCGACCTTTAGAATTAATTCCTCTTTTGTAGAAATACTACACGTTTTTTTTTTCGAGCTTAAGGTCAAAAAGATATATTTAAGCAATAACAGGTTGGCTGATAAGTCCCCGGTCTAACAAAGAAAAACACATTTTTTTGTCAAAATTCGTTCTTATTATTCAACATAGTTCCCTTCAAGATCGATACAACGATTATAACGACCTTCCAATTTTTTGATACCATTTTGGTAGTACTCCTTCGGTTTTGCCTCAAACTAGGCCTCAGTTTCGGCGATCACCTCTTCATTGGAGCCAAATTTTTTCCCTGCGAGCATCCTTTTGAGGTCTGAGAACAAGAAAAAGTCGCTGGGGGCCAGATCTGGAGAATACGGTGGGTGCGGAAGCAATTCGAAGCCTAATTCATGAATTTTTGCCATCGTTCTCAATGACTTGTGGCACGGTGCGTTTTCTTGGTGGAACAACAATTTTTTCTTCTTCATATGGGGCCGTTTTGCCGCGATTTCGACCTTCAAACGCTCCAATAACGACATATAATCAGGTATGGGCACCACTACATTGTTGTTTTGCGTGCATATTTGTATGCGTGGCACTGGGAAAAATATTTTGCGTGAAATAAAAACTTATAAAACAGATTTGCTTTTTTCATAACTGTAACAGGATAAGGCTTTTGGTTGTTTTTGAAACATTTGGATGGTTTTGAAAACCTTATAATCTCATCGAAATCAATATTTGCAGTAGAAGTTTTTATTCTTAATAGGTTTTCCAAATGTTGGTCCGTCAATAAATGTCTGTATTTGTTTTTTATATAAACCATTAAATATTGAAAAAAAAAAAACGTGTTAAAAACGTGTAATATTACAATATTTCTTTAAATTAACGCGCATAAATGAAGCGGTATGAGCAACAAACGCAGTCAAAAAATTTTCAATTCGCTTTTCTACAATGTACTTTTTCGTCTATTTATATTCTCTCTATTCGCGCGATGCGGCACACGTCTGACTTGCTTCGAGTTTTTAGTCAGACTGAATCAATTTTCATTACTCTGCTTGCTTTTTCGTTTTTGTGTACGTATACATGAGTGAGAGAGCGCGGCTCCGAATCAGCTTCCGTGCCCATAGCTGCATATAATAGTCACTGTTGATGGTTTTTCCCTTCTCAAGATAATCGATAAAAATTATTCCATGCCCATCCCAAAAAACAGAGGCCATTACTTTGCCAGCGGACTTTTGAGTCCTTCCACGCTTCGGAGACGGTTCACCGATCGCTGTCCACTCAGCCGACTGTCGATTGGACTCAGGAGTGTAGTGATAGAGCCATGTTTCATCCATTGTCACATATCGACGCAAAAACTCGGGTGTATTGCGAGTTAACAGCTGCAAACACCGCTCAGAATCATCAACACGTTGTTGTTTTTGGTCAAATGTGAGCTCGCGCGGCACCCATTTTGCACAGAGCTTTTTCATATCCAAATATTGATGAATGATATGACCAACACGTTCCTTTGATATCTTTAAGGCCTCTGCTATCTCGATCAACTTCATTTTACGGTCATTCAAAATCTTTTGTGAATTTTTTTGATTTTTTCGTCGGTAACCACCTCTTTCGGGCGTCCACTGCGTTCACCGTCCTCCGTGCTCATTTCACCACGCTTGAATTTTGCATACCAATCAATTATTGTTGATTTTCCTGGGGCAGAGTCCGGAAACTCATTATCAAGCCAAGTTTTTGCTTCCGCTGTATTTTTTCCCTTCAGAAAACAGTATTTTATCAAAACACGAAATTCCTTTTTTTCCATTTTTTTCACAATAACAAAAGTAGCTTCACAAAAGACGCTCTATCTCACAAACTAATTGACTTTCAGACGTCAAATTTTGACACGAATCATTTGAAGGTTGCCACTATATAAAAATAATATGCATTTAATACTAGCGACGCCATCTATGTGTCAGACCGGGGACTTATCAGCCAACCTGTTATATCACAATATGTCAGTGCTGGTAATAGAATCTCTCATTCTTGAAGTCTTTCAAAGGGTGTTCCTCAAGGATCAATTCTTGGTCCCTTATTATTTAAAATGTATATTAATGATCTTCCATCAAAATTACGCTCATGTAATATTCAAGTATATGCTGATGACATCCAGCTGTACACAAGCTGTAATTTCAACTCCGCAATGCAATGTGTTGAAAATTCAAATGCTGATCTCCAAATTATAAGTCGTTGGGCAATAAACAATAGCCTTGCAATAAATCCATCTAAGTCTAAGTGTCTGGTGATCGGGAAAAAGCCAATAAAAACAATTGTTTTTCCTCCTATTTTAATAAATGGAGCGTCTATTGAATATGTTGATTCGGCAAAAAATCTAGGAATAGTGTTCAACTGCAGATTAAATATGGAATAGCCATATATCTGCTGTTATTGGCAAAGCGTATGCAGGGCTTGTGGTCTCTACAAAAATCTGTACCGTTAAAGATAAGACTAATCTTATGCAAAGCTTACATCATTCCTATAATTCTATACGGTTGCGAAATATTTTGGAATTTTGACTCCACCCATAAGCGAAAATTAAACACATTATTTAATAACTTAGCTCGTTTCATATATGTACGAAACCGTTGGGATCGCATTCCTCATTTCAGTTTCAAAATTTTCGGATTTTCTTTCAACAATCTCTTGAGGCTGAAATCACTCCAACTGTTCCATAAAATTCTGTTCAGTAAAAATCCGCAATATCTCTACGAATGTATTCGTTATTACTAGATCACTAAGAGATAAAAAAGTAGTTCCTATTAGGTATCATTCGCTTAACTCGGAAAGGCATTACTTTATTCCAACCATTCGCCTTTGGAATTCGCTGCCGTCCAATATTCTGACAATAACGAACGACTCACACTTTAAGAGATAAACAACCCTTTTTTTGAACAACACTTATAGTGAACGGTAACATTAAAATATCAAGCTTGCCGGCTTATGCTGGCCACTCACGCTATACCGATCGAAGCGATTGGTATAAAGTATGTTGCCCACACACGACACACCGATCCGTAAATCGTCATTTCGCTCTAGTCGTCGTGCGGTCAACATAGGGATGTCAATTTAATAAAAAACATCGATGATCGATGCATCGAACGGCATTGATTGGCTACATCGATGTAACTCGATACATCAAGAGAAATACATCGATACATCGAGTACCTACTTTAAAAAATAAATTTTCCTATTCATATATATATATATATATATCATTTTTTTTATTGTAGGGAACAAAAACTGCTTTGTCTATAATGCTTTAATAACTGTAGGTCCCAAAATTTCTACTAATATGCGTTGAGTTACACTGTATTTTAAATAAACTTCATATCTAACAGAAATCAACGGGCACAAAGTTTCTGACAATGCTTTTTGTGTGACATGAAACGAGATTAACATATTGTTTCCGAAGAAGTGTTTAGTTCATATCTGACGGCCAATATTACCAAGAATATTTAAAAAATTTTGTAAAGAAAAATTTGCTTTTGGTTTTTACCATTCAAATTTGAAAAAAAATTTTGAAAATATTTTAAAAAACCTCGGCACTGCGTTTAAATATGACATCAAATTTGAGTTCGATTTTCAAAAACCACCTGTTTTCAAAAATTCAAAGAAATAAGTTTCCAAAAAATATGCAGTCTTGGAAATATCACGATACGATTATCAGGGTGTGATAGAATCCGAAAACTGACGGAATCGGAATTTTTGTCAAATGTCTGTAAATTCTATATGAAATTTTGGTCGATTTTTATTCCGATTCCGTCAGCTTTCGGATTCTGGCACATGCTTGTATATATTATTTTTCAGAATTACGATTGTCACTTTACTGATTGAATGCTAGACGTGAATGAGAATTGGCGGGAATAGTGATGAGTATTTCGGGAGAAACATCGATGTATTGATGTTATCGAGCTCTTCAACATCGAGTACAAAACCATCGGTGCATCGAAGTAAAACATCGATATTTTCGATGCATCGATGTTCAAACGACATCCCTAGGTCAACATGTCAGCTAAAATTCCTCCAGAAAGGCTTTACTAACATTTGCCATTTCTTCCGTCGATGTTTACGCGACAACGATTACAGAAAAATGAGAAAATGCATAGAAAAAAAAACAAACCAAAACCGGTTTGAGAGCATGCGAATTGCATACACCGCGCCACTCACGCGTCAACAAATCGCTGGTTTATGAAAAATTTCAAATATTTTCGATCGGTGCACAAACCACCCCACACACGCTTAAATTTTGGCAACATGGACAAATCGCTTCGATCGGTATAGCGTGAGTGGCCAGCATTATACAATTTATACAATTTATAATATCATTGTATGTTTTCATTAGGTTTTATAATAGAATAAGTTAGCATCTTTATTTGTTAGTTGTTATCTTAAAGCAACATAAATGTCTAATTTTTGTTATGGTCTCCTATCAATAAATACCCGAGAGCATCAGTTTTATATCAGATATATATAAATTCATATACTGCCCCGTGTGTACTGGCAGTTCCGGCTGCTTCAGTCGCGTGGGCTCTAGTTGACAGTTAATGAATTTACTTCTTACTAATAGTTTTTTTTTTTTTTTTAAGATAACCTAACGGAAGATTTACACAGGGATGTTAATAGTCGATACCTACACGAATTCGGAAAAGAAAAGAAAAATTTTAAAAGGAAAATTGACCTACGACCAAAAGAATTTTGGTAGCATCTCTGATGATGAGCTACCCCTTGCCCAACCCATCCATGGACCCATTTGATGAAATTTAGGATCCCCAAAGGATAGCAAAGACAATTCTAATTTTTAGACCATCAGGTCGGTTTTAATTATTAGGCATGTTCATATAAAAACAAATATTTAAAAAAATTTCGCTATTTCATTTTATCATAAGGGAGGGGTTTTTTTTTTTTTGTTTTACAAACAACGATTAAAGAAAAAAAAATGTTTTCTTCTTTTCACTAAGTTACAAACAAAATCGTCTGTAGTACACGTTGATTACAATATTTATTAGATCGCATTAATCATCTTGGATTCGAAATTTAAGCCGTCTTTTTAAAGTGTCTTGTGAAATGGCCAAAAAAATTTTGCCAAAGATAGCGTGGAGGACGCTTATAATAGTTAGTTTTATTCTCTGATTCTTTGTTTTTTTTTTTTTTTTTTTTTTTGGACGCAATTTAATAATTATAATAATAATTCCTTTTTTTTCAGGGGTAGGCACAAAAAAAATGAGTATTCCACAATAATGTAATATAACTAAGCAAATCTGCATGGAACACACTCACATTAAATTTGCATGATATGCATGTTGTTGGTGCAACTCTTGATGAAGGCCTTCAGCGGGAGCAGCAGCAGCAGCGTAGAAAAATTTACAGAAGGAGCTCAGTAGCACCTTAGTGTAGAGATGATATTTCCGAATAAAGATATACCAGTTTATCGAAGAGCTATATCAGGAAATTTAAAAAGTCATTAATTGTGGAATACGGCAGATATTGGGCAGCTAAATGATTCGATTTTAACACGATGAGGAATACTTACAATACAAAAAAAATACAATACTCGGGGAAGGGGTTCTTGGCATAAGGACTTATTAAATAAAAATCTCCGTTTGCAGGTGGCAGTTGCTTGGAATGACAGACAAAAACTCCGTAGGAACGGGTAACACGGTGGGATACAGGAGCAAGGAGCTTTAGACTTGAGCAGCACGTGTAATTCCGATGGACTGCATATACGCCGTTTCCGTTCTAACTCCTTTAGAATGGAGCATAGCAGGCGCGCAGCCAGGGGGGGTTTTGGGGGTTCAAACCCCCCCCAAATTAAGGAAAAAATACACGACACAGCTTACATTTCTACATCGCCGTCCTACAAACTCTTTTATTAAGTTTTATGATGCAATAATTTTAGTTCTTGACCGAATTTCCTCTTGGAATGATCAAAATGTGTCAAGTCAGTCTAATTTATTAAAATGTGCCTTACAAAAAGGCGAATTTCTTATATCTCTTCATTGTATAAATCAAGTTTTTAGTTACACATTTGTTCTATGTAAATATTTACAAGGTAGAAACATTGATCTCAAATATGCTGTTGTCCTAGCAGATATATGCTTAGAGAATATTCAAACCTTAAGAAGTAACGCTGAGGAAGAATTTCAGAAATTGTTTAAAAACGCTGAGAAGCAAGCTTTATCAAGCGGACTTATTTTGAAAAAACCTAGGCTCGCACATTCTCAGGACCACGAAGCACATTTTCATACTAAAAGTGTTGAATATTATTATCGTATTTCCCTTTATTTACCTTTTGTGGATGCATTTATTGTCAACTTAACCAATCGCTTTTCAAAACACAAGGATATTCTTCTTGGTTTTCAAGTTTTATTTCCTCAAAGCGATACTGCAAAAGTTGATGATTTTTTATCAAGATGATTTAGAGGGAAATTTTGATGATTCAAAAATGGAGCTCACTATTTGGTATAAATTAATTAATAATTTAGAAAAAAATGAAAGACCAAAAACAGTGTTTGACGCTATAAAATTTTGTAAAAAAGATATTTTACCAACTATTTTTATTTTATTAACTATTTTGGCTACTCTTCCAATAACCACATGTGAAAATGAGAGTTCGTTTTCAACTCTCCGCCGACTCAAAACTTATCTTAGATCTTTAATGACAGAACAGAGGTTAAATGCCTTAGCACTCCTCTACGTCCATCGAGATCTTACTCCCAGTGTAGAGGACATACTAAATAAACTTGCTGAAAGCAAGCGCAGACTTAACATTGCACTTTAAATTGAATAAGTTCCTTCGAAAATACTTTTTTTTTACTTTGTACACCTTATAAAAATGTAAAATATTTATGTAAATATATTTTAATTATATATTTTGTAAGCTTTTTACGAAAATAAAAACAAAAAATATTTAGAAAAATTTTCTGCGAACCCCCCCCAAATTGAAATCCTGGCTGCGCGCCTGGAGCATAGAAACAGGATCTCTTTTTCTTGATAATAAAACTCAATCGGGGATTTGGGTGGTTATTTTCCTTAGATTCCGATGCAAGAGAACCCGCTCTCATAGGAGATTTTCAAAAGGTTATGTCCAAGTGATGACGACCATAGAACACGTGGACTATGACAGATTAATGAGGAACCAGGTGGCACTGGTACAAAAATAATAGCCTGGGTCCTTGCTTTAGAACCCAGGCGGCACAAATTTGGCGGCGATTACCACCAAGAAATGGTTCTCAATTAGATGCGTTTCGATAATAACCTACATAAATCAGACAAATAAATTTGGAGTTCTAATTATACGGAATGTGCCAACTTACGTTCGTTTTACAATGAATATCGTTTTGGGGCTTTTTCATTTTATTTTTTTCTTGGATTCCAATGCAGCTTACGATGGCGACGGTCTTCCAAGGAAAACCGATGGACTAGACTTGGAATAATTTTTGCCAACACGTGGCGCAATTTTTTTCTCGCGGAATAACTTTTTATATTTAAAAAAAAATGGTTTTTTTTTTTTATTTAATTATTCGCTAGGTCCAGATGACCGTCACTTTAAGCTTTTCTTGCCACAATGACAAAACTAAGGAACGATCAGCCTTTATATTACCTAACCTTAAAAACTTCATACGTTCTCTAGTGACAATTCAGCTATAACGATGTGTGTGCTGATGAGCGTTGTGCCTTGGAACACATATTCTTTCTTCTCTATTGGCCAAAGCTGGCCGCTTATGGCGATTGCTTCCTCAGACGTCCAATTGTTGACAGTAGAGTTCCAGTTAAGAGTTTTGCCGTATAGCAGCTCATAGTAGATAATGTCCCTGCCAGGTCACCAAATCACACAGCAAAACCTTCCTGGCCGTCAATCTTAAGATGCTTGGCCACAGAATTCCGCACGGGTTCACCGTGTAAAGGAAAACCACGACCGTTTTCGCTTGACGTTGTCGCAGAGTGACCTCACTTTTCATCAACATGTCACCAACCGCTTCAGGGAGGTCACGGATTTTGTGGACGGTTTCTAGCAGCTGATGGTAGCAGATGGAAATTCGTCTATGAGGTTTTTTTGCTTAACTGTGCACCCATACATCGAGCTTCTTTGTGTATCCAGCTTATTCAAATGTTACAAATGAGTTTTTGTGCAATCTTTAGCTCTTGTTACAATCGAAACAGATGTCAAACATCTACGCCTCGGACTCGATAATTACCATTGATTTCCGGGGTCGACATGAATAAAGAATTTGCCTCCCAGTGCAGCTGGTGCATCAGCATTGCAAATCGCTGTTAAAGCTCCGAACTTGGGAATCGATGAATGCGAATATTCGCATGATTGGCTGGTTACAGTATCAGTCCATAAACGCTGACTTCACAATTTTCAGCGTGGCTTGTCTTTTCCTCCCTTATCGATAGAAAAACAGTAAAATGTAGCGATTTATTCTCTTTGCTGATGTCATCTTTGACAAGCTCTCAAACTGAAGATGAATCAATCAATCAAAAGTGTCAAAAATAGCTTTTTACGTAGGAACTGTCATCTTTCATGCGGCCTCAGCGGACATTTTACAATCGATTTTCTTATTACAACGCGAGATGCATTCAATGAACGATATCTTTTGAGTAGGACTTAATATAATGAGATTGTATCTTGTGCTCTACGACTGGAATATGAAATCAAATTCATACGTAAATCTAGTGACAATTAAAATATAACCGAGTGTATGCTGAACTGTCCGGTCGCCTGATTTTAACGCCTTTCTTTTTCTCTTGTCAAAGCTAGTTAGGTTTCTTTGCTATTGTTCTAATCAATAGGTACTAGCTGCATAAGCTCTGTTCCAGTAGCAAATCAAAGTGGCGTGATTTAAGATCTCTGACAGAATGCACGGGTAGGTAAAGGAAAAAAGGCAATTTTAGAGTGCTCAGTCATAATATGTAACGTGAGGTCACGGATGTGGCACTTTTCTAACTGTGGAAGCCATGAAATTTATTTTTTTATACGTATAATTTTTTTTTAATACGAAATGAGTTAACAATTGTACACGAAAAGATGTCAAAGCACAATGCGATCACAACGTGCTTACCATTTATTTCCGGAAACGCTGAAACGAAGAAGGATTGAGTCCCATGCAGCTCTACCACGCATGCAAATGCTGTTAAAGCTCTCTGCACATTGAGAGATGTGAATGCGAATATTTCGCAGCACCCCTGGTACGTAGCTTTGGACATGACTTACAATACGTTTTGTCTTTTCTTCTCTTTATTTATATATTTATTTATTATTTTTGTTTTTTTGTTTTGAAGATGTATAGTATGCACATATTTTACGTTAACCCTTTCGCGGCCCAGCACATTTTACAATATTTTCTTTTACACTCTGCATCTCTCCTGAATGATTCTTTTGAGTAGGACTTAATATAAGAGATTGTATCTTGTGCTCTGCGATGGAAATGAAATCAAATCAAATAAATAAATAAATAAAATAAACCGACTTTATTGAACTGTCACGGTCGCCTGATTTTAACGCAGTTTGTAAACAGTTAAATTCCATGGAAAAGTGCATTTAGATCCCCTGCGAAATTTAACAATATTATTTTTAAGCTAGTGTTACTTTCCTGTGTTTCATATGGGCACTTAACTAACGTGGAAGCCAAAATCAAACGAAATGATATGAAAACGAAAAGAAAAAAAAACCGAACGGAATCAAAGCACAATGCGATCACAACGGAAACGGAAACGAAAACGAAGAAGGATTGAAACAAGTCTCCCACGCTCTCTTTCTCTCTGCCATGAGAGATCAAATAATTTTCCACAAAATTTTAAATTTCATGAATTTTCGTCTTTCATTTCATTCAAGTGACGCGCCATCTTTAATTATTCACGAGCATGGAAATTTAAGGATAGCACATTATGTGGCGACCGACCGAGAGCTCATTTGAATGAATGCAATGAGCGAAAATATTTAGCATTTTTGTTTTTTATAAAGGTGAACTCGTCCTTGCCGTGAAACTCATGCACGCGAGGGATATTCAAAGGCGAGCCAGTGAAAAGCAAGCGCTGGAGACAGGAGAAGACAATAGTGGAAGGCGAAGAACGGCAAGGGGCAACATATAAAATGAGCAGAGACATAAAGCTTAATTGCATCAAGGGACAACATCTACATGACAACTTTACAGTATTCGTTCAGTTCGGTGGAGAGCATTATCGGCTGCCACATTAAATCGTAAGAGCTGGCTACTCTACGACGCGTCGCGACGTGTCCGTGTGTGCTGAACAGGACACTGTGAAGATGGCAACGGCAATGATAACAATGATGATGATAATGCTGACGATTATGCCCATAATGATGATGATGATAATGATGATGATGTTGTCGTTAGCACGGTGATGGAATTGTCCAGCTCCCAATGGGTATGTGGACAGACGGTTTTCATTGCTGCAGCAGCAGCAGCAACAGCAGCAGCAGCAGAATTATTTTCCTCTTTACACGTGTAATAACTCCTTTACCGTGCTCAATGCTCTTTGACCTAATGCTCTTGCTCTTCGCCGGCCCCCAGCACCGGCTTGCATGGTGTAGCAAGATGCTGCTTCTCGGCTTGGGGTTGAGAAGCCAAAATGTCAAATGCATTCCATGCGGCGTTAATTTAAGCGGTTCACAGCAGTAAGCAGGCAAGGACAAACGCACAAACCGTAATGCACGTATGGTAGGTACATATGCTTGCCACTAGCGAATATTTCTAAAGATGCTGAAATCCATTTCCATTTTATTCCATTGACAAGTTCTGGAACAGGAAACTCGGATTCGGAATATTATTTAGTTCAATCAATCAGCAATTCCATGGAGGACATTTTTGAATGCTCATTCGAGAAGAAAAATTTTGAATGTTGAGTAGAAAAAATCGAGCCAAACTCTCTTTCACTCATTCATTGTCAATTGAAAGAAATTCCAACTGGGATGAAAGCATGCGTGCACGTGTATTAGTGTCGGTCGCTTCAGCAAGGACACCGATCCGAGCCATCGCACTCTTAGCTGGACAAGCAAATTATGCAAAGTTAAAAACATACGTGCGCAATGTCAGACTGCCGTCCGTGCGTCCGTGCGTCCGTCCGTCCGTCCGTCCGTCCGTCATACTATGATGGGACAATTTACGTTGAAGGAACTAAAATGAACTAAGCTAAGCTAAATTGGATTGGTATGGTTAAGGATGGATTCGCTCAACTTGGAACGGAGCGCTTATACACTTTAAATGGTTTTTCTTTTTTTCCTTCTGGGGGCGGGGAGTGATTGGATTAATCAATGATAGCGAACAAGCTTCCATGTGCTCTCCATGCAATTTGCTTTCGCTAGGTTGAGGCACGGGAACGCACATTCACAGGTATTCAGGTATTGAGGAATTGAGGAAATGAGGAAATAATTGAAGTGTTGGAGTCGTCGCTTCGAATTAAACTTTACGATTTTATCATCAGAGCTGATAAACTGTAATCTGAGAGGTTCGACCAATATGATTCAGTGGCGTATGATACTTTTTATGCGCTTTGAGCTCTAAATACACACAATCAGTACGGAGTGGATATATGGTTGAACGTTCGAGGGCGAAAGAGGAGAGCGAAAACTGGAGAATCCACTGGAAACCGCTTTGATATGGCCCACAGTTATAATAACGCGACTTTCTTTTTCTTACCATGGAACTTTAATTCATTTGAGGTTGGCTTTTTATACCCCAACACACTCTGTCTCGAGGGTATATTGCGTTTGTGCGGTTGTGTGCAACACCCAGAACCAGTCGAGATAGACCATAAAAAATGTAGGTATATAGAAATGATCAGCGCAACCAGGAGATTCGATTTAGCCATGCCCGTCCGTCTGTCTGTATGCAGTCGTCTTATCGAAAGTGTTGAAGTTTCTTTCACGAAATTTGTTGTGTGTGTTTGCGAGAACATGAGTAGGATCAAGTTCGAGAATGGACCCGATCGGACCATTTTTGGAGGTATTTATGTACCTCTAGTGCTGGGGTCTATTATGAAAATCACAAAAACTGCTCTGTAACTTGAACTTTTCAAGCTATTGCAATTTAATTTTATATTTAAACATACTTGATGGCAATTAATGTAATTGCTGAAGATTGGAAAAGTGGGCGTGGCAAAAGAGAGTTTTCGATATTATGGTAATTAACATTCTGTAAAAAAAAATTTTTCTTGATCGGTCTGTCACAAAATTCCCAAAACCACCTCAAAACAAAAGATTTCGATAAACTTCAATAAAATTTGGAATTCGAGCATATCGCGCCCAGGCAACTAAAGTGACACAAATCAAATTTGTCAATTTTGAGTTATGCTGTGGATCTTGTTCTAAAGACACCTGTCTACCTGCAGAACAAATTCCAATCCGTTTTTCTTATTACAAAAGGCCGAAAAAAGCCGTAATGCCTTTCATCTTGCTTTGATTGACACTGCAACGCATTTTGTTTTTCGTGCTTCCTAAAAAATGGCAAATTTTGAGTTGTGTCTCTTTAGTTGTCGGGGGTGCGATATGTACATATATTTATGTATGTATATAAGTCTCCGATTAGCTTTAAAAAAGATTGGAAAAGTGGACGTGGCAGAAGGACGGGTTTCATCACTGACTATAACACCCTTATTTGGGTTTTCTTGTTTTTCAAAACATTCAAAAACATAGCATTAATCATATGCAAGATTTCTTCGCTCTAATCAGTTTTCCCTTACTCGAAGGAGTTCAACACGAAAACTTCTTTACAATTGAATGCATTTTATTCATACCCATTCGTTTGAAAATTGAGGACTGAGCAATACTGCTGAATCATACGATGGCTTCGCTTTAAAAATTAAAAAAAAATTTTTTTTTATTTTAATATTTTATGTACTTTGTTCACAGTTTTGGTGTGTTTTTCCGAGTTGATTAAAAAAACAAATATATTATATATATATGTATGTATGTACATGGATATATGTTTTGTATGTGTAAATTAAAAAATAAAAATAAAAATTGACCCAAGATTGACATTGAGATAATATAATAATTTTGTTTTCTAAGGAGATTAAATTCGCTTGATAACTTTGAGTTCATTTTACACAGAGAACTTTTCTCATGGACATTTTCAAATTATTTTTTAAATTTATTAGATATTTGAATGGTTTTTGAAAGAAAAAGGTAAAGAGCAAAGGTCACCATGTCGTTGCTCATATGTGCTCGCTCACATGAGATTTTTTGGAAGGAGTTTCTGGAAAGCACTCCTTTGTGAAAAAAAATTTTTGGAAGAAAAATTTCAGTCAGATTAAAAAATGATAAGCCGTGTTATTTTTCTCGTGGTCCTTTATGGCATCTCTAACTTTGGAGAGATTGAAGAACCCTGCGTGTGCCCCTATTGATAACGTCCTTGTCTCAGTTTAAAATGAACCCTCGAACAAGCAACATAATAAGCTTTTTGATGATGCATAGTTTTATTTTGAAATAAATTTTTTTATCAACTGATTGGGTGTGTTTTTAGCCACCATTATGCTCGAAATTAGTACAAAAGCGTCACTCGTTTTACCGACTCTTGATCATAAGTCGCATGAGCAAAATCTAAAAAATTATGCCATAATATCGAATGTCCCAACAACGATCAGAGTCAATCAGCAATGCTATGGGATGAGTCCGATACTCGTTGAAAATAATGGGATTTGAGTACTTATAATATAATATTTGTGAAGCTTCCAAAAGTTCTTGTAAAAGAAAAATTATGTAACAGACGATGTATACCCTCGGCAACTCTCTCATATACATAAGTACATACGTTTTTTTTTTTGCAAAACCGCGAACCAAAGACAGAAAAATAAATTTTTCAACCTTTTCTTATATTAGGTACATAGGTACACTGTATATCAATTTTATTCAGTGTATAACTTAAGCATTAAAAGTAAATATTACTCATGTGTAAACAGAGAAAGAAACAAAAAAGCAATAAAAAAAAACCACAGTTCTTAAGAAATTCGTTAGACATTTAAACAAAAATAGCTTAACCGATGAGCTTTGGCCCTACTTTCGACCGAAAAACGAACCGGTCGAACCGATTGCCCCTGCAAATGCTGGATTCGTGCTATTCCGTTGTGCCTCAATGGCCTGGTAGTTTAAAAACCAGAACGGACGCTGATCCAACGGCACTGAGTTCAGATAGTCAATTAATGCCTGGTCGCCATGTGCGTCCAATGGCAGTGAAGCAGCTCCAGCTGGTACGGTTGCGGCTGGCTGTGGCAGCGGCCGGAATTGCGGTGGCACACCTGGACGGCCGTTGGTGCTGCTGTCATTGCCGCCAATGCGATTGTCCACGGTGAATTGCGGTGCCGCTGACAGATCGATACCGCCGGCAGCTAGCGGAACGTATTGAGGCTGAGGTACGACCACAGGCATTCCGATTGGGGGACGCTGCGCAACACCGAAGGGTACCGTATTTGTTGGCGTGCTGCTCGATCCTTGGCCAAAACGATTCGCTACATCAACACCGGCCGTTGTCGTTGAGTGGTATTTATCCTTTTGGCTGCCACCTGATGGCCGCGAGCCAGCATACGATGGCCGTTGTGCGTCTGTGTTTGAGGCATTCAGTATGAGAAAGCACAATAGTAAGCACGCAATCGTTGTTGTCGATGATGATGCTGATGTCCTACACGTAGAAAGCATTTTTGATTTGTTTTTTGTTTTTCTTCCTTTTGTTCACTTTTCACCTTTTCACTTTTTTCTTTTTTTTTCTTTGCTTTCTTTCCTTATTTCTTCGTCGTTTTTGTCGACCGTATGAAAGAACGAACAAGCTAAACTGATTCGCTCTCGTGTGAAAGCGGCGGCATTTATACCTAAAATCGAAACCTGGCCAACATTTCTGGTATTGAGAGATTGCCTCTTTCTTTTCACTTTTTTCTTTTTGAATTCAATGCGATTTTTTCCCACTTTTTTTTTCATTACTCTCAACTCAAAGTAAGAGAATCAGCATCAACTGGTTTGGAGCAGCTGAGTCTTTTGCGTTTTTTTATTTTCATTTTTTTCATCCCGCAAACGAAGAGCGATCTGTCTTAAGAGTTTTGTTTTCATTTTATTTCTTATCTTTTATTATTTGATTCAGATTACCGAAAACCTCATTTTTTAATTAAGGCTTATTTTGTTTATTTTTTTGCTCACTCTCTCTCTCTCTCTTTTATTGATTCCTACTTTCGGGTTTTCATAATCAATTGATTTCACAGAAATTATAATTTGTTTACTTTCAACCAAAAGGTGCAACAGTTGGGCAACTGTCAAAAAAGGCATTTGACTTGTTCATAAAAAATCCGAATTTACTAGCGACGGAAGAAATTTCTCTCTAAAGAAAACTCTCATGAAATGGAAAGGAATTGTAAAATTGAGTTTATAAGCGATTTGTCCTTTTTGAAGAGCCTTTGTATATTGTCGAGCTTCATGTAGCTTCAGATGGCCGCATGTAATCTATACAGCACATGTCTACCACTTACCTGGATCGATGAAAATTAACATGACGATGTCGTTGAAAATTCGTTCAATACCTCTTTCGCTTACCATTTAGTTGAAGAATTCTAATACGACAGTGTAATCGAAGAATTCTTCGGCAATAGCGTAATCGAAGTATAGCTTTATACAAATAAGAAGGCATTCCTTAGAAAAATTTAGAGAAAGTGCCTAACACGCCGATGTCGGCGGATTCAAATCCCGGTCACAAGCAAGGAAAAAATTTTTTTTTTTTTTTGTAAATAAGTAGATAACTCTGAAATAAAAATCTTATATTTAAATAAAAACTTAGAGGAATAAAAAGCTTTCAACCAAACTTTTAATGCAAAAAAAAAAAAAATGTTCGAAAGAGCTTGTGCGTAACGCTTTTGAAGGCGCCATGTAGACTTTACTTATGACTGGCATATGAGAACTTCTTCCTTAAATTGACTTGCATTTTTAAAGTCCCAGTTTTTCGACACCTTTTCTTTTTTTAGCCTGTGACAGGAATCGATCCCCAGCCCTTTAGATTGCTAATCAAACACGTTGTCCACTACGCCACTTAGAGATTCAAATTCGTCATGCTTATTTAGACGTAAATCTCCATTTTTAAGGTGACATTTTTCGCTCTATATGCATTACCTTTTTCGTCAAAGCTGCTTCGAAGCTCATTTCTTCGATGAATTCTTTGAAGTATAAAGTAGGTAATGGATGAACAGATATCCCGCTGGGTACTGTTGAAAATAAGTATGCGATAAACCAACCAATTCCGTACTTGGGTTAAGTCGTTACAACCTTTTCAATAACCGTCCATTCCTTCAAGGGGAATAATTTAATAGGAATCCATCAAGCAGAAAAAAAGGAAATCAAATTATGTAAACAAAAAAAAATTGCTCTTCACAATAATCACGAATAATCACGAATAATCACAATAGTAAAAGAACGAGTGCTTGCAATGGGAAATCACGAAAATCTGTGGTTAAGAGTTCCACAAATCGATAAACGAATCTCAACGGTTCAATTGAATTTTTGAAGCATGTCCGCAAACATAATTCGAGAAAACAAGAAACTAATTAATTAACCAATATTTACTCGATTCGTTAGAGGAACAATAGTCCGAACAGCATTTCATTGACAACAGTTTGGTCTCGATCGATTCAATTCAATTGCATATTCGATTCAACTCAATTTCAATTATGAACGCTCTATTATCACACCAAACAAAAAAAAAAAAAACAAAAAAAAAAAAAAAAAAAAAAAAAAAAAAAAAAAATTTCTATAACCAAAGTGAAACTTTGAACAGTCGGACACGCTTTCTTAGCACAATTCCATAGCGGAGTGTCCGCAGCAAAGGGGGATGACTGTACTCTGCTAAATCTTTTCGTTCTACCCAACATAATGAAGAGAGTATACAAAATTCATCCTCCACCCTCCTCCTTCGCTCTCTTGCTCACGCTCGCACCCAATCCGTTTAAAAGCGATCGAAATGACGCAGAGTCGTCAAGTGGAGGAACAGGTTCCGATTGGGCGATGACGTTGGGTTTTCGACTGCGGTTTGTCATTTTGGGGAATGCCCAGAATTCAATTGAAGCCTGTTTTCGTTTACTACGAACGCAATAAGAAGAAGAATACGAATCAGAAGAATTATGCCGGCAGTCTCCGTAGTACACGCTTAAAAAAACGCATTCAATGACAAACGTGACTCATAAATAATCTGTGGTCGATCTCTTCACGTGAAAAATGTGTTTTTATGTCATGAATTCCCCACAGTTCGATTTGCAGAAAAGAACTGCTTTCAGTATTTTTCTTAAGAACCGAATAAACCAGTTCTTAGATTTCGGGTACCTATGGAAGCCACTTACGTAAATACATATATGAGTAAATAGATTGGATTGAAAAGAGGGAGGATGAGAGAAAGAGAGAGAGAGAGAGAGAGAGAGAGAGAGAGAGAGAGAGAGAGAGAGAGAGAGAGAGAGAGAGAGAGACATAAAAAGAGACAAAAAGAGAGACACAGAGAAAAACAAGTAAGGGTGTTATAGTCAGGCGAGGCTGACAATAAAATACCCGACACAGACACACATGTTTAAATAATTTTTGAACAACGCCCAAAAAACAGGACCACTAAGTAAGAATATTCAAGTGGTTTTATAGGCCATTCGGGGCCCCATATACCGACTTTTGTTAAATATCTTTATGAAAACCGCCCTTTGCCACTCCCACTTTTCCATTTTTTTTGCAATTCTAATCGGAGGCTTAAATATACGCTCAAATTCTATGTTTCACGGAAATATTTCGTAAAAGTCCGATTTTGAGGCAGTTTTGGGATTTTTGTGACAGGCCCTAGCACTGGAGGTACCCTTAATAATGGACCGACCAAGGAAATTTTTTGGGAGGATGTTTATGGCTACAAAGAAAGCATAAGTGCCAAATTCCGTTCAAGACCCATTTGAATTTCGGGTGTAGGGGACATTTTTCAAAAAACGCCCTTAGGCCACGCCCACTTTTAATATTTTTTGAAATCCTATTACTTGCCTTGAAACATGTTCAAATATCAAATTTCATCAAAATACGTTGAAATACTTCGATTTTAGAGCAGTTTTTGGGATTTTCGTAACAGACCCTAGTACTGGAGGTACCAATAAAAATGGTCCGATCGGGTTCATTCTCGAACTTGTTCTTACTCATGTCGCCGTGAGTACGCATACCAAAGATAGCTCAACTCCTTCGATAAGAAAACTGTATACACACAGACAGACAGACAGACGGACAGACGGACAGACGGACATGTCTAAATCGAATTTCCTGGTGACGGTGATCATTTCTATATATATTTTGTATGGTCTATCTCGACTGGTTCTGGGTGTTACACACAACACCACAAACGCAATATACCCTCGACACAGAGTGTGTCGGGTATAATGAAATATAAAGAGAGAGAGAGAGAGAGAAATAAAGAGAGAGAGAGACACATAAAGAGAATGGGAGACGTAAAGAGATCGAGAGAAGGTGATCAATACAGGTAAGGAGCTGGGGATTTGGGTCATGGGGTTATACATAATGTGTATGGGGTATTGAAATAATGGGGTTATAAATTTCCAGGAATGCCTAGTAGAATGGTTAGCTATTGTTTAGCATGATACAAAGAAAAACAGATAACCTACTCCGGTTGCAAAAACAAAATTCTACTGCGCATCTACGTCACACGAGAACGCAGCTGTTGTGTTTGTTTACATTTTGTATGTTATTTGAAGTGAATGGTCAGGGCTTCTTGGTTAGTGTTAAAAAAAGTGATTTTATTTAATTGAAATGTAGATAAAAAGTGTTTTTAAGAGAAAGTTTAATATACAAAGAATAAATTTGTTATTTTTGTGTGGTAGATAAAGCTTTCAGTTTATAAATAAAATGCAAATGAAAGTTTTTAGGTTAGGTTTAGAAGTTTTGAAAAAAATTTTATTATGTTTGTTAAATAAATATGCGTGAGCCAAATGTAGTTATCCGTTTAGGCAACGATGAAATCTAATAAAAAGTAAAAAATAAATTCTTTAATAAAACAAAAAGTAAAAGGAAACGTTTTTTTTTATTTAAATCAAGTTACAATTTTAGAAAATTTTCTTTTGCTGGAATTCGCTGTTTCGACGATTTCTTGATTTAGCCGTCGAATTTTGAAATGCATCCGCGCTCGGAAAAATAAGGATTTCATCCTCTCGTCACACTGTATGTGCGCCGCTTTGTGCAAGTGAAACTTTAAGTAGCCCTTTATAATTGCGAGGCCGTTTGAATTATGTTCCTCAAATATTGAATGCAGTTGCTTAATTTGGGTCATCGTTTCTGCGGTTGGTTTTGATAGGCCGCCCTCAGAGAGGTGATCTACCCACGAAAATGATGTTGACGGTTGGTCGTCAGAATGAGCAATCCCAGGGATATCCTTTTTCAGCCTATGGCATATGTAGCCAGCAAGGTTTTCCAATCCATCGTATGCCAAATCGGTAAGTTCTTGGTCAACCGGTTCCTCTACAACTTCTGGCCTGACGTTGCTGAATATGATTCCTAGGAATTTAAAATATTCTTAGGTCTTTGATATGTGTTTAGAGATTTTGAATATTTACCAGTTAAAGACTTTTCTGTTCTTTCAATATCAGGTGTTTCATCCACCTCCACATTGGCTGAGTCCGATATAACGCCATCATTGCGCCCTAGAATATAGGACCGGAGCCTATACCGAAACTCAACTTGATCTGGATGGTCGTACAGTCCACCTTTGGAGCGAATCAATCCGAAAAAGTTTTCCAGAATATCCTGGTTCAGGCGATATGTTAAAATAAATTTGCAATTGTATCGCAAACTTAGTTCAACATATAAGCCTTGGAGCGCATTGTTTGACTGAATTATGCCTGTAAAATTAAGAGTTGAAATTGATTTATATTGAATATTGTTTACGCAGGACCTTTTTGGAAAGGAAGCAGACTGCTTCGTCCAATAGCTCGCATATTCTTCACCATCGTTGTCATTTGATCCAATATGGTATTTTGTTGTTCCAGTGCCAGACCATATGCATGGCATCGTGTCCTTGAATCTGGTTTCGGAATGCGAACGTTCATCACATCGAACCAATCGTTTGTCTAAAAGAACACCACGTTAATAATATTAAAATATTGTTTGAGTATATAAGTCTTACTAGCTTAAATAATTTGTGGCACTCCTCCCAATTAAAGCCTTCTAGCAAACCATGACTGGCTGCCCTTGTAATGGCTTGCGCAACGGTATGCGAGAAGAGTTTAGTTGCCAACTTGACTTTCTGCCTTTTCGCATTTGCCACTGTTAGGCTTGCGGAAGAAATTTTATGCGTTATTCTAACATCTTCGGACGTAGATTCCAAAAGTCTTGAAATAATGTCGCATTTAACTGGCTTTCCATCTATTAAAAACCCTTTATCAACGAAATGGTTTCGAAGAAGTTTTATCATGTGTGGAACATCCGAAAAAACGAACACCTTCACATCATTGAACGAAAACCTAAAAGTTTCAATAAAATATATGTATAACTTTTGGTTATTTGCATAACATCGCACATGTACAGCAAGAATGTCACAACTCAAAATTTGTCAAATTGGGGTTAATGCAAGAAATGTTTTGCGTTTTGCAAATTAGCGCAAAATATACTTATGTCAGTCTCTTCGTCATATAAATGCACCTAGACTGCATCGGTTAAACTGCGTTTTCTGAAAAATTGCAAATTTTGAGTTGAGACACTATTATTTTACATGTGATGTGAAACAAATTTTGAAGCTAAAATTATAAAAGTTACCATGGGTTTTCTTCAGTGACATTTAGATCGTTAAATAACGCCCTGTTTCCGCCACCTAAGTCGCACACAATTGCAACCACGCAATATCCGCAAGAGTTGAGCTCCTGTAGCAGAGTTTCTAGCAACGGAACACTCATTTTACAATCGAATTCGTAAAATATAGGTTGCTTCCAGTTAGATAAAAGTCCTTGAATCAAAGAAAATTTAAAATTAATATTTTATATTAACAAATAACTTTCAAAAATTTTTACCTCTGATCATAGCTACTTGAACATAATTTACCGGAGCGAGAGTGGTGTCTGCTGATTTGTCGTAGCAGTATGATTTTCTCACTTTCATCTCGTCAAAACTAAGAACGCACAACTTTTGAATTTCTGTCATATGCTTTGCAGCACGAAGAATTTTAAAAACTGGTTTCAACAACCCATTTCTGACATCGACTTTTTGTGCCCATTTTTGCAGTGTACTTATAGCTGGCAGAGGAAATTTCCGTTTATAGAGCAGTCTGTACATTTTCGCACTGGCCGCATATAGAGTAATCGATTGGGCGATATCCTCTTCAGTCCATGTTCGTCGTTTGATTCCAGCTTTCAATTTTGCAATTTGTCCCGTAGTGAAAATGGTCAAAAGCTTTTCTTCCAAATTTTGTAATTCGTACTTGGCTTTCGTCAACTGAGTTTTTAAGTCATCTATATTGTATTCATAGATTCTGGATTCTTTTTGCATTTTTTCTGAAAGAGTTTTTAGTTCACGTTCAAGCTTTAGATTTTTCATTTGAACGCTTAAATTTTCTCCGCGTACAGTTTCACTAAAAATAAAAATATATATGTATACCGTAAACATTCTTCTTCGGCTTTTATCTTACAGTTCCATTTTCAGATTCTGCATTTCCTCTTCGTTATAGAATTTCTTTGAACATGACGGGGGCTCCTCCTCGCAGAGGCCTACGTCCACATTTGTATCAATTTCTTGTAAATGCGCCAATTCTTCATCAAGATTTGCTAAACAAAATTAATATTAATTAAAAACGTAGTTATTAAGATTAATACAATTATAAATTAATACCATCGTTTAAAACTGAAGACGCTTCATATTCCTTTATAAGCATTTGAACGGTTTTCTTATTTTCCCGCTTTTGAACTCTTTGCTCCCGCTCTTTAAAAAGTTTCTCGCTTTCTTCTGATTGCTTTTTTATTGTTGGCACAGCATCAACATTTAAAATTCTTTTTTTAGCAAAACCTTAAGTAAACACATAATAATAACACTATATCACTAAAGTATATTTACGCTTTACCCATTTCATACTCCATTTTATTTGCAAAATCTTCTGGCTTAAAATGGTGCATACAAATAACCGCAGTCTTCGGATTTATATTTTCGTTTCGGCAACAAAAACTTATCCACTTCTTCAAAACGGAAGGATTCGTTGGAAATTTGAAAAAACTAATTTCACTTGCTTTTGAAAAGTTTTCACTATTGCAATTTTTCACCGCGCACTTCATGTTTGCTTCTTATGATATTTAAGCTCCGTTTAGTTAGACTAGTTCCTCCGTTTAGTTAAACTATCACTTCGCTTACCGCCAATAACAGCTTCTAATGCTATTTAATCTCCGCTTAGTAAGTCAATAACCTCCGCTTAGTTATACTTTCACTTCGCTTACCGCCAAATACAAAGAAATTCAAAATCAAAACAAACTTACCAATTCTCGTGTGACGTCACAGGAACAGCTGATCACAAAAGCAAATGTAACGGACCTGCGCAGTAGGTTATCTGTTTTTCTTTGTATCATGATTGTTTAGGTATGTATTGTATATCACGTTTTACGGATTTTCGGAGATCTATTTCTAAGGTTATGTCGAAACCTGGACCCCATGGGGCAAAATGGACATTCAATTCAGCGACCCCGAAAATATAATGTAAATAAAGTGTTACCTCTGGGTCTGACCACCTTTTTTTATTTTGTGGGGCTGTGCAATTGTTGGTTTGATTTTGGTCAAACATATCTAATTAAGCTTTTATTTGGAAAATATGTGTACCCTACAGAAAACACCGTTCCGAAAGCCTTGCACAAAAAGAAAGGAGTCTAGAAGATAATTTATTCTTGTAACATTTTAAATCGCTGCTTGGGTAAATGGCCTCTTCGTCCCCACTGCCCACGACCATAACCCATTTTTATCTCAAAGTGGATGGATGAGTATTTCGCTTTAAATTCGGTATTTATTTTCTGTCGTTATTTGTTATTTTAAGTCTCACACAAAACGAATTCGTCTGATAGGAGAATAAATAATTTTACGAAAATGTGGTATTTTTAAATATTTTTGTTTTTTGTTTGTTTATTTTGTTTCATACGGAAATACGCAATAAAATAACGAAAGACACGTCTGAGCCGTGGGGTTTTCGCCATCGTTCCACAAACCTGTAAAGGCAGGTCAGTGTCAGAATTTCATTTCACACTTTCCAGACAAGCACAAACACACCGCTTTGCGGTTTCTGTCACCTTCTGAAAGATCATTTAACCCAAGAATTCAAAGCCACTTCAAAGGAGGGAAAATCATAAAGTGAACTATCCAACAACCAAGCAATCTGATACTCCAATTTTTTCAAACGAGATTTTTGATGACGAATGGAGTAAAAGAAGAACGTTCAAATACAGTGAAATCTCGATAGAGCGAGTCATAAGGGTTTAAAAAAATAAAAATCTGAACACGGAGATTCGTTACATGGGGACTATATGCGCCCTCGATTCCTAATAATGTGGTAACGGAACCAGTCCTTGGGTCATCGAAATTCTGACGAAAAATTCAACCTGGATGAAAAAGCGAGGTCGCAGAAAACTTATCCCTTTAGATATGTTTTAAGAGATTTCGTGAAATTCATATTAATCTGAAAATCGTTGCGTTGAGGAAGGTAACACTGCGCTCATGGATAATGGTGTATAATAACAAGTAAGGGCGTTATAGTCAGGCGAGCCTGACAATAAAATACCCGACACAGACACACACGTTCAAATAATTTTGTTTAAATCAAGAGGTGTTTAAGTCCATAAGTGGTCCCATATGCCGACTTTTGTTAAATTTCTTTATGAAAACCGCCCCTTTGCCACGCCCATATTTCAAAATGTTTATATATTTTAATCGGAGGCTTAAATATACGGTAAAATTCTAAGTTTCATTGAAATATTTCGAAAAAGTCCGATTTTGAGGCAGTTTTGGGATTTTTGTGACAGACCCTAGTACTGGGGGTACCCCTAAAAATGGTCCGATCGGATCCATTTTCGAACTTGTTCTTACTCATATCGCCGTAAGCACGCATACCGAATTTTGTCAAGATGGCTCAACTCCTTCGATAAGATAACTGTATACAGACAGACAGACGTACGGACATGTCTAAATCGAATATCCTGGTTACGCTGATCATTTCTATATACATTTTGTATGGTCTATCTCAACTGGTTCTGGGTGCTACACACAACCACACAAACGTAATATAACCTCGACACAGAGTGTGTCGGGTATAAAAACCACGAAAAAATCCTGAAGATATCCCAAGGTATGGCTTTGCATCGTTATAGGAAATACTTTTATAAGGAATAACGCTAACAACAAAAACAAGAGCAACCGCAGCGACAACAACAATGTCAGTTTATAACTGCGTTTCTTCACGCCTTCTCTCGCCCACTCCCAAGTGCGTTTGGAGTCTGTCTTTCATCATGTCTAACGTGAGCTCAATAAAAGGTATTGAAAAATAAAATTGTTTTATATATGCGTAACAATCCCACTAGGAAATTTTGCATTTGCATGATTTATATATATGTACATACTAGAGTTGCAACGGATGTCCGGCCACTATACGGTATCCGGCCTATCTGGCGTTAAATTAGTATCCGGCCGGATACCCGATACCATCTATATCCGGCCGCCGTATACTTCACATTGAACATTTGCTATATAGTATTTGTATTTCGAATACAGATTTTAAAATGGAGCGACCGGATTTAGTTCCTAACTAACATTTTCTAACATTTTCACAAAAAATTTCCATTTTTAGAGATTTTTTATTGCAGTTCGGTGCAACCAGTGGCGTGTCCAGAGAAAGAGTGCTTTGATAGTGCTTATATTTTCCATAGTGGTATATTGAACAATTATAAGACATTAACCCAAACAAATTTTGGGGGGGGCTACAGGAAGTTTGGAGTATGGACCAAAATCCAAAAAAATCCGAAAAATTCATGGCGTCCGATTTCGATGAAATTCTATATATAAATTTTCATCCAAATCGGACGCCATGAATTTTTCGGATTTTTTTTGGATTTTGGTCCGTAACTCTCTAAACTTCCTCCCGGCATTCCACCGGATACACTATCCGTTGCAACACTAGTACATACAATAGGTATATTTTTCCCCACAAAAAATCTGAATGCCTCAAAAGAATCTTAAGCCGTTAGAACGAAAATCAAATATAAACTCGATTTTTTGAAAGGTTCAGATCACTAAGTATTATAATAAGGGGTTCTAGCGGATTAGAGTGTTATGATGCTCTAATGGGCAGAAAAATTTTATCATGAGTATTTGAATAAGATTTCTGTTGTAATAATCAACTCCAATATCTTATCTATATATTAATTCAGCACTGAATTCTTCTATGCCATTTCCTACTGGGATTGTAACTATGTAATGCTTTGGCTTTGAAGCAAAAGAACCAAAAAAAATCGCACGCAATGCTTCTGCAATTTGTTCATTCACGTAAATTCGTATTTCCAACACACTCTGCTGGAGGTGGCATATTGTGTTTGTGCGGACATGTGTACCCAGAAACCAAAACCGCTCGCTTCGTTGTTGCTATGGGAAAATTGCTGGGTACGCATGTTCAATGCTTTGTACCTCCTAAGATAATAGAGATCCCATTTTCAAACTTACATGATATATTCTTAACACCTGCAGCTAAAATTCGAAAAAAATACAAAAAAATCAAAAAGGTCCAAGTTGTTGTAATTGTGCTTTAAGCATTTCACCACCAGTGCTACACTTAAAAAAAAAATTTTTTTTTTGCATCCTTGAATAGCTCAATAAATTTTCTTTAGAAACCGTTACTATTTATTTTTTGAAAAAAATTTTTTTTATTCGAAACATTGCATGCAAAAAAAGCTTATTTTCCATTTCATCAATTTTTACAGCCCTATATCTCGAAAACTAGCGGTGATATATCAAAAAAATTTTGCCCAGTAACTCACACTCTATAGAGGTGCAACTGATCCAAATATGAACGATTTTCAGAACATGTCCCTTTTTTCGCTGCCCGCTTCACGTGAAATGCCCCATATGCCAGTCATAAAGTAAAATTTCCATCCCGCCTTCAAAAACGACATGCACAAGATCTTTAACAAGTTCTTTCTTTTTATACCCGACACACTCTGTGTCGAGGGTATATTGCGTTTGTGTGGTTGTGTGTAACACCCAGAACCAGTCGAGATAGACCATACAAAATGTATATAGAAATGATCAGCGTCACCAGGAGATTCGATTTAGATATGTCCGTACGTCTGTCCGTTTGTTTGTATACAGTTATATTATCGAAGGAGTTGAGATATCTCGACAAAATTTGGTATGCGTGCTCACGGCGACATGAGTAAGGACAAGTTCGAGAATGGACCCGATCGGACCATATTTAGGGGTACCTCCAGTACTAGGGTCTGTTACGAAAATCACAAAAACTGCTCTAAAATCGGAGTTTTTCAAGATATTTTGATGAAATTTGGCATTTGAACATATTTTAGGCCAATTAATGTGATTTACAAAAATCATAAAAATGGGCGTGGCAGAAGGGCGTTTTTCGAAAATTGTCTCCTACTCCCGAAACGCCTATGGGACTTGAACAAAACTTGGCACTTATACTTCCTTTGTAACCATAAACATCCTGACCAAAAATTTTCTGGATCGGTTCATTATTAAGGGTACCTCCAGTACTAGGGTCTGTCACAAAAATCCGAAAACTGCCCCAAAATCTGACTTTTTCCAAATATTTCAATGAAACTTAGAATTTGCGCGTATATTTAAGCCTCCGATTAGAATTCCGAAAAATTGGAAAAGTGGGCGTGGCAAAGGGGCGGTTTGCATAAAGAAATTTAAAAAAATGCGGTATATGGGCCACCTATGGCCTTAAACAACTCCTGATATTAAAAATTATTTGAATATGTGTGTCTGTGTCGGGTATTCTATTGTCAGGCTTGCCTGACTATAACACCCTTACTTGTTCTTAGTTGTCCTGTTTTTTGGGCGTGGTTCAATAATTATTTCAACATGTGTGTCTGTGTCGGGTATTATATTGGCGGGCTCGCCTGACTATAACACAATATATATATACAGAATTTTTTTGTAATAAATATATACTAAATTTTCGTACAATGTATTTACGAAAAAAAAGTCCGTTGTTTTTTTGGCTCACGAAAACGATTTCGTTTAATTTACGATTGATTTGTAGAAACAGTTTTTATGGAATTTTTTGTTCAGAAAAGCTCGTATTATGTACGATAATTTCGTATATTACTCGTATACTAAAATCTTTCGTAAACCAAACTGTGAAAACTTTACGTAGTGTTCTTACTAAATTTTATTTCGTGTGTATGCAAATAAAAATTTATCGTCAACAAATTGCCATACAAAATCAAATAACGTTATCGATTCGATTTCTGTGTGCCGGGTTTTATTCCCTCAGCTTCGCCCGACTATAACACCCTAATTTGTTGCACTTCAATTCATTTCTATGGAGTTCAGCTCATATACGTACAATATACATAAGTATGTACATATGTATGTACGTACGTTTGGGTGCGCTCATACATCCTTTCAGTCGAACGGACTACGTACTTTCGGGACAAAGTAATGCAGTCCTTTTGGTGCTCGCACTTGAAGTTTGATGACGGTTGCCAGTAATATTGTTTTTTCTCAAATTTTCATTTTTCTCTTTACTTTTTGCGTTTTCAATTCTCTTTATGGCTCTTCGACATGGGTAGGTGCAATAAATGGGAACAGAAAAAGCAGGAATGAAACAACAAATCTGGGAAAATCCAACCAATATCTGACTGGGCGGGCTAAGCTCGATGATCTGATCCTGATGTAATGCAGTGAAGGCCAACGCAGTGGAATGCGGGATATTCAGTTCACTGAACTGGCAAACAGACGATAAGAAGCAAATATAAATCGAATCAATGTGTGTATGTACGTTTGTGGGTGTGCGTGGGGGTCCCAAAGTGTCTGCGTAGGTGTGCTGATATGTATTTGGATAAATGAGTGATTACTCACTCATTATTGAACATTCCTTTTTTCCCATTGTCAAAGAAGTACAAAAATTTTCAACGAAAATGGGCAATATTAAGTTCGAACTTCAGAAAATTAAAAGCTGCATGAAACGCAATTTCCGTTGCATGGATATTTGGTAACCACAAGTCCATAGTGGCGTAAGTTAATCTGATTTTGTAATTTTAACGGGAGCTATTCAATTGGAAAAGTTGTTATGGTATAACTCGATTGTGTACATTGCTAGTGTAATGTTAGCCAATTGCTTGGTAGACGCACTCTAATGACACCCCGTGTGCACTGGCAGATCCGGCTGCTTCAGTCATCGTGGACTCAATAGGCATCATAGTGGTGGAGACTTAGTTGTTTTAGCTATTACCATAAGCAGACTTAATTTGCACAAGGATTAACATAATTGTTATTTATAAACGAAATCGCAAAATGATCATCGGTCTCCGCACTTGATGGTAGTAAGAATCAGAACTTCGGTAGCATCCATGTTATATAAGCTACGCCGCGGTCGCTTGTTTAATTCTTGCTTTTGTTTTTCTCTCTTTACTTCTTTATCGCTGCACTCTGCTCGTTCTTCTCTTTCCTTCATCATTCAACTTAACCCTTTAAGTTCCATTTGGTTTTATTTAAGGTAAGTTTCTTTTCTATTTTTTTTTTCTCTTTCTTTCTCCACCAAATCTAAATCAATTTTTCTCTTCTTTTTTCCAATTTCTTGATAATCTTTATATAAATATAGATAAATATATTTTTATAAAAATTGACTTACAGCTTCCACGTTGAGTTTTTGGACTCACGCTTGAAATGTGTTGACGGCATGGATCCCGGAAGGCCCTCGGAGATGAACTGCTGACAACGATTGAAGCTGAATACGTTGATGAAGAGTTAAATTATGATGTTGGCTTTGAAGCAGCTAACGCTGAGTTAAATTTTTCATTAGCGCTAGCTTTAGACAAAAATTTTAAGCTGTAGTTACGTAGCACATTACCTTCCCAAGCAGCAAAATAGAGCGATTCGACCAGCAGCAAGTCGAATCGACCTATTTTGGTTGAAAATACCCTATTTCTGACCTATTTTCCGGCCTTAAATATGACCTAACTTAAAAGTCCGTTTCGAAGGTCCAAATTACCTCTATTCTACCTATTTCATGACTGCAAAGTCGCTTCGACTTCCAAGTCGATTTTTGGTCGAAAATAGGTAAAAAATTCCCTATTGAGTGACTTAAAATTGACTTAACTTTGAATTCCAAATTAGGTAATTTTTCAAGGCAAACAGACCAATTTTTTGACTAAAATTCGACTTGAAAGTCCGTTTAACTTATAGGGCGAAATAGGGTCAAAAGTTGACTTATTTTGTTGCATGCTTCGACTTCAAAGTCGAGCGGACTTGATTTTTGGACTTCATAGTCGGTTTGACTTTAAAGTCGAAATAGGTCAAAATAGGTCGAGCTCCGCCATGTTTTTCGAATGGCAAATTGAGAATTATTCTTCTGCATATGTTTTTTCTTTAAGAAAAACAATTTTTTTCAAGCAATATTTATTTAATTTCCATCAATGAGAAAGCCCCTTAAAAATGAAGAAGTAGAAGGAACACTTTCACGAAAAATCTCAGCGGGCATATGTTTTTGGGACTTATTAAGCGCAAAATAATTTTTAATGAAGTCCATATTTTATTTATTATTTATTTCCTAAGACACACGAAGAAGAAAATCTCTCGTTCATTTCTGCTTTCGAGTAATACGAATGACTGAGTAAGATATTATGTATTTATATCTTTCTCTGTTACTCTCTCTCTCACTTTTTTCGTTTCCTTTTACGTTCTCTTTCGTTTTACTCATAAGTCCAATTAGGTCGAAAATTGGTCATTGCGACTTCTTTTCGACTAATATTAGGTAAACGGACTTCTTTTCGCCCTGACTTTGAAGTCGAAATGACCTATTATGACCTATTATTACCGCCAATCGACTTCCAATCTATTCCCCACTTACGTCGACTCGACGTCGAATCGACGTAATTTCGACCTATTTAGGTTAGGTCAAGTAAATATTCTGACCTAATATAGGTAAGAATTTACCAATTTTCGACCTATTTTGCTACTTGGGTTTACCAATAGGGACTTGAACTTTCAATTCATATAAATTAAACAAAAATTTATTCACTATGACGCCCTTAGGGGAGATTCGTCTCATCAGCACGTTGCGCCGGTTGAAGCCGCTCGTGACGTTGCGCGTAAACAATTCCAAAGTCTCTAGTTTCAATCGGTTTCGTCACCGTTACTTCCCACGCCTATTTCCACTAGAAATCGTCACGTCGAGACCATGTGGGCAATATTTTTAAGGTCCAAAAAAAAAACCGTAGGGAACTTGAAAAGTCGAAAAATGGTACCTTGGGTACGTAGAAGGGTACCCAAGGATGCTTTAAACCGGGTGAACTGGCGCTGAACCGCTGCTCAGGCTTGGATGGCCAAAGATTAAATCCAACCAAGATACGCCAGATATGGGATTTTGCCTCGCCTGGATATGTTCCTATCAGACCCTTGTTGTCAAACTCCTTATTTCCCTTAATTTTGTTTTTCTTGACAAAAGAAACTTTACATAAAAATGGTCCACGTTTTTATAAATTTCAATTTTCCCGTTTGAGCTTAATATGCTCGACGCACTTGAAATTAGACTTTCTTCTCCGATCGTACTATAGCAATTGATTTGCATATTTGAATGCAATAGAACAGCAGCCAGCTATTTTCGTTTGATCGTTGGAAATTGGTTCAAAAGGGAATGCCAAATTCTGGAAGTGAATTTGCCAAAGCGGTTTTAAATTGGAAGGAGAGTGTATATGTATTTTAGAGTGAGTGAGCTATTAAGAATGAGAGTCGAGGTGCGTTGTTGACAGCTACGCATTTCTTACAGTGGGTGTTATCTCTAACAGAAGTGAAAAAAATTTTCTTGCATTTCAACACAGTACAAAGTTTAACTACTGACCCGTACGCTTTCAAAACTAATAACAAACAAGTAAGAAAGCTAAAGTCGGTCAAGCCCGACTTAAAATACCCAGCGTCCCGACATTATGAGCGCACTATGTTTTGCTTCTCTATTTGTGGGCGTGGAAGTGGGCGGGCCACATAAAATATTTCCCTACACCTTTCATTCGGCTTGGTCAACCTATGTTGCGAATTTGAAGCTTCTACGCCTTTTACTTCACAAGTTACGAGAAACCCATATTTGTGGGCTTATTTGTAGGCGTGGCTCGAGGGGGACGGCGTCCATTGTTTTCCGGATGTGTCCCTTTTCGTAGTTTACCAGTACACCAAATATCAATGAAATGTGTTGAGTGGTTCGCAAGTTACAGGCATTTTACTGAAAACACATTAAATTCATTTGTGGGCGTAGCAGTGGGCGGATGTCTACCATTTTTATTTAGGATCAAACTCGGACCGCGATATACCTTTGTGCCAAATTTTGTTTTTGGTCCAGCCGTTTCGGAGGAGATCCGACCACGGACGGACGGACAGACGGACAGACAGACAGACGGAGAGACAGACAGACGGACGGACGGACGGACGGACGGACGGACGGACAGACGGACATGTCTAAATCGATTCAGTTTTTGATCCTGATCATTTCTATATATATTTGTCTATATCTCCGGAGCTTAACCCTCTATAACTCAACATCATCAAGCAAAAAAATTTTGTGGATTCGGATAGGAATATGAGTTTAAAAAAATACGTTTTTATTTAAACTTCGTAACTTCCCATTTATTACTAGGAGTGTCACAAAACAGGAGTGTCACAAAACAAGATACAAACTTAAAAAAGCAGCTTATACACATAAAATGCACAATAAACAATTAGACTACAGTAGTAAATAATTTTTGAACACTTACCTTATAGATTCTCACAAATTAACGAAGCAACAAACGTAAAAACTATTTATACCCGACACACTCTGTGTCGAGGGTATATTGCGTTTGTTGGGTTGTGTGTAACACCCAGAACCAGTCGAGATAGACCATACAAAATATATATAGAAATGATCAGTGTCACCAGGAGATTCGATTTAGACATGTCCGTCCGTCTGTCCGTCTGTCCGTCTGTTTGTATACAGTTATCTTATCGAAGAAATTGAGCTATCTTGACAAAATTTGGTATGCGTGCTCACGGGGACATGAGTAAGAACAAGTTCGAGAATGGACCCGATCGGACCATTTTTAGGGGTACCTCTAGTACTAGGGTCTGTAACGAAAATCACAAAAAATGCTCTAAATCCGATGTTTTTCAAGATATTTTGATGAAATTTGATATTTGATCATATTGAAAGGCCAGTAATATTATTTCCGAAAATTAGAAAAGTGGGCGTGGCAGAAGGGCGGTTTTCGAAAATTGTCTCCTACACCCGAAATTCAAATGGGACTTGAACGAAATTTGGCACTTATGCTTCCTATGTAGCCTTAAACATCCTTCCAAAAAATTTTCTTGATCGGTCCATTTTTAAGGGTACCTCCAGTACTAGGGTCTGTCACAAAAATCCCAAAACTGCCTTAAAGTCGAACTTTTTCGAAATATTTTAATGAAACTTAGAATTTGAGCGTATATTCAAGGCTCCGATTAGAATTCAAAAAAATTGGAAAAGTGGGCGTGGAAAAAGGGCGGTTTTCATAAACAAATTCAACAAAAGTCGGTATATGGGGCCCGTAATGGCCTTAAACACCTCTTGATATTAAAAATTATTTGAAGATGTGTGTCTGTGTCGGGTATTCTATTGTCAGGCTCGCCTGACTATAACACCCTTACTTGTTTTTACTTATTTTTTATTTTCGAAACCAAGTATTACAGTATGAGAAACGAGCTAATAGGCAATTCAACAAAGCTAATAGGCAATTCACCAAAGGTAACAACAACCACACGGCATACCAGGCAATCCACCACGATGCCTCTTTGGGCATTGTTGTCGCCTCTAGAAATTGGGCACGTACAAGCAGTTAGTTTTTTTAAGGGATTTTTTTAAATTATAAACAGAGAAAATCAGATATTATAAAGATCTTTTTAAGAATGATTGTACCATTTTAAACTGTAGAATTTATTTTAACATTTATTTTTTCATTTTAGTAATAGAAAAATGCACGTACTACAAAAAACTGATTTCCGAGTTTTTGGTCTTGTTTAATTTAGACGTTAGTGTGGCATCCATGGACAACAGATGGTGCCAAATGGAACGAGTCAATAGTGCAAATCGATGGTGAAAATAGTAACCGACTACAATTTGAACGTTTAGCTTTTAAAGCTAGTACACAAAGGCAGCGGAATTTGACATTCCATATAAAAATGTATGGGACAATTCCGTCGCGCAATGCAAAGAAATTGAAACTCCAATTAATTCCTTCGGCTAGTACACAAGAGTGAAAAAAGAGCGGAGGAATTTGACAGCGTTTTTTTTGTTTTAATTGTCGACAGATGGCGCTGAAGCGAATTTCTTCGCCATTTAATGGCCGAGTTGAATTAATTGCGAAGGAATTTTGACATTAGCAGCTGAATCCATCGGAAAATTATGGTGAACGGTTATACTGAGTTCGAATATTAAAATTATTACGCTTCAAACAGCTCATGTATTTGTATTCAAATTTACCGCCCTATGGTATCTGTCAATCTGACATTCCTTCGCGGAAATAAAATTTATTCAGCCTCAATTCCGCCAATGAATTCCGCTGCCTTTGTGTACTAGCTTTTAGAAATGAGACTTTCTGTCTGTCTGATTTTCAAAGGTATCCCTTCGTTGTAGGGTTTTTTATAAAATTCATAAAGGCTGCCCTAAAACCAAAATTTTTTGAAATACATAGTGGACTTATTTATTTGGACTTAGTTAAGTGCATAAAATGTAGATTCCAAATCTTAGAAAAGTGGCCGCGCCAAAAGGCGTTATTCGGAAATTGAATTTTACACCCAAAATTCAGATGGCGCTTGAAACAAAGACGGCATAAATACTTATTTTTTAGTCGTTGACATCCTCTACAAAAATTGATTTAATCGGCCGATTTTTAGGGGTACCTCCAGCGTTAGAGTCTGCCTCAAAAATCATCTGAATTGTGTAAAGTCGCGAGCTTTCGACACATTTTTGAGAAATGAAGAATTTCAGCTTTGTTTTAGCCTCCCATTAAAAAATATATAGCTGTTTATCTGTGTAGGGTATTCTATGGTCAGGTTCGCTTTACTATAACACCCTTACTTTTCTTCATTTTGAAACGTGCATTTTAAAAATATATAAAATGTTGAATTATCTTGCTTAAAACAATTACAATTGCTTTTGATTTGGTTTTATTTTGTTTCGATCGAAGCTATCGTTAAGCGTCGATAGTCTACAAATTTGAAAATTGAAATAGTATTTGTATAGGCTTTTTTGAATAAATTGAAAACTGTTTTATTTACCGCTACAAGATAAGGCCTATTCTTATTTTTAATGAAATCATTTTTACTTGAACCACAACAAAAAAACCTAATTTTTGAAAGAAAATTTTTATTTTTGAAAAAAAAACAAAGTTTTAAATGACTTTAGTACAATTCGGAGTTCCAGACTACCCTGAAAGATTCTCAAAAATATTAGCCCACCATATTCATGGCTAATCATACATTTTTGTATGCAAGAGGCATATTATTTAAAAAAAAATATAACGATATTTGTGGTAGGGAAAAACGTAAAGAATTGTGGGGATTTTTTTGTAGTTTGTAGGGAATTTTTCGTTTGCGTGTGGCAGCGTTGCCTATTTGTTTACTTTGTTTTTTTTTAAATTTGACAGTAGTGTTGGAGCATTTCTTCGATAGATATCGAAAAACGCAGAGTTGCATTCAGTTTGTACCGGATTTCTCTTGGGATTTCGTTGAAATCCAATTTCTGAGCGGATTTCGTTTGACATTCATTTGTATGGGAAATCCCCTGGATTTCGACTGGATATCGGCTGAAATCCTCAAAAGTGCCGAAATCCCGGGATTTCGATGCCGTCTGAATGCCATATTAAAGTGCGAAGTCAGCTAAGCAGAATATACTGGAACTGAAAAAGCATACGTGTAAAGGGTTTCCATCGCAAATGAGATGTGTCGAAAATGGGAATTTTCATACCTAAAGATGTTTTAAAGTATCGATATTTTTCACACCGATATTACATCCGCAGCACCCGGAGTACAGACGATGATTTTAAATGTGTTTTAATTATGTACGAATTGACGGATACTTTGATAGCGCAAAAAAATTATAAGCTACCTAAAATGCCCTTATATATTTGCAAAAACCTACTAATCGGAGTTATTCTGAAAACTTTCAGTCTGGCAGCACCGCATTTTGTTTTTCTTTGTTTGAATGCATGTATGTGCTGTGTAGTTTCTGAATTTAATAATTAATTGTTTTTTCGTGATATCGTCGGAAATAAGTGTCGCCTAAAAAAGTATAATATCTCGGCCGCATCAGGAAGTCATTTTACATAAATATATGTATATTTCTTTCTTTTTGCAAAGGTTATTATACCCTTTTTTTAGAACTTCAATTTAGGTAACACGGATTTTATAGCGGTTTTTAACTTTTTTTCGACTAGGTCCCCTGTCGCTTTCGTTTCATAAAGAACTTCGTTCTAAAAACCCTAGCAATTTCGAATATTGTATCATTATTTCCTATTTTGATTTGACAAGAACACAGTTTACAACAATAAATCTTTAAGCAACGTAATCTATCGCCAAAAAAAGAAATACGAAATATTTAATATATTCCAATTGTACCCAATTTTGAGGCAAGATACCGGTACACCGAAATTTAACGATTTTGCCAATTTGTACCGGTTTTTTTAAAATCGAATTTTACTACTGGCAAAATAAAATAAAATCAAAAGGAATATTATTCGTTCGGTTGTGATAATGACATAGATGGGCAAAAAGCATTAGTTACTTACTGCTCATCTGAGTTTGTATTGAGCCACTCGAATTATCATTCTATCATCTATCCATATTTGTATATATATGAAGCAAACTGTGATTGTCCTAGTTCTAAGTTAATCCGTTTGTATAATTCCAGAATTTTCCTACGTCCTCCCCTTAAAGAAGGGAAGACAAATTTCCAAATCAAATAAATAACATCTTGTATAACGTTCATTCCCCAAGAGTTTCCTTGCAAATTATAAATTTTTGTACGGAACTGTTCTTCTGGTTACTCGGCGGAGTTAATCCCCGGCTGAAACAAAACGGTACTTTACAGTGACAAATGGCATTGCGGCGCAGAGCGTGAGTGTTTCTACCTTAAAAGCTGAATTACAATAGGGCAGTAGCAGCGGCAGTGGCAGTATTTGAAATCAGCTGATATTTTCGAACGCAGTGCCTGCTATTGAGTCAATTACAATACGGCAGTGGCAGCAGACAGCACTGCTCCGTTTAACACTATTTCTAAATTCACTGCCACTGCTTTGAACAGCTGTTCTATTGTAGCCAACATAGCATGAAATAATTGTATCTTTCATCGCATTCAACTTGACAGACGAAAAGAAATGGATGAAAAAATGACTCAAAATTCAGAGCAAGCCTGATAGCTTGCAAAATTTCAAAATACGCAGTCACTGCCGACGCTGTATTGTGTTTACTACGGCAGTAAATCTGTGTACTGACAGTGAACATCTGATTTGAAATACTGCCACTGCCGCTGCTACTGCCCTATTGTAATTCAGCCTTAAGACGTGACGTCTTATATTAAAACTAAATGAGCTGGAAGGAAAATTTTTAATTTTTTTAAAAGAAAATCATGTGTCTTCGATCGTCAATGGGAAAAGGAAGAGAGAGGGAGAGACGGATAGATGGATAGAGAGGGCACCTCCAAGCACAGTATAGTTTTCAAATCTTTTTCACTGCTTTTAGAGGATAATTTTTTTCAGTAAAAATTTCAAATATGTAGACTTACAAATTTTGAGTGATATTTATAAGCTAAGGTATGCAAAAAAAATCCGTCTCTCTCTCTCTCTCTCTTTCTTCTCTCTCTCTCTCTCTCTCTCTCTCTCTCTCTCTCTCTCTCTCTCTATAGAAGACTACAAAAGTTCGAAATGCACCTCAAAGGATTCTTAGCAAAGTCTCAAAGTATTTTAGTTCAGTAAATCATCCCAATATATTCTTATGGATCAATCAACCATTCAATAAATTCATCTTTTATTGAGCAAACAAAACAAAAATTTCCAACAATAAAATCGATTCAACTTTAATCGGCGTCTAGGTAAAATTTAGACCCCGCTATAACTGACGTTCGCCATGCGTTTGTTAAAACGCCTGAAACTGTGCTGTATAGGCAAACGGCTGATTCACAAAATAATACTGCTGCTGAGTTGGAAACGGCAATGCTGCAGGTGCAAATGTTGGTGCGTTTGCTTGCACCAGTCGTGCCGTAACTGGGAATGATGAGGTAACAGCTCGTAGCTTCTCGGGCTTTGGTCGACGGCGACGCGTTAGACGGGATGGTGAGAGTGCCTCTACTGGTACTTCCACTGCCGATTGCTCGGGGGCCGCCTGTGTCACGAATTCCTCTGCATCTGGATTTGGTGCAAAATCCTGTTGGACATCGGAAGCGGGAAGGTGTTCGCTCGGCGGACCATAAATCAAATAGGGCTGAACGGCCGGTTTCAGTTCCTCAGCGGAGGGATATGGCGCCGGCGCCGCTGGCAAGGCTTCTTGACGTGCGAAGAATCCGTGCACCGACGATCTTGGTGCTGGCAATACGCGTAAACGTTGGAATCGATTCACCGACGGTCGACGAAATTGTTGTCTCTGGCTCTGGCGTATTCGCTGGAAGCGTGATGGTGCCGCAGCTAGACAAGCGTTAAGGCCGAAAGCCAAAAGTAAAACAAACAATTGAGAGCGCATTTTGTTTTTTTGCTTGTCGCAGGTGCAAGTGTCGTCTGGTTGATCGATCGACTGTGACGATTGCTTTTATATTTAACGCTTAAAATACCTCTCTATCGGTCATTCAGACAGACTGGTCACATCTCCCATCACGGTTCACCCTCTTTCGCACACCCAATTTGACTGCCTTGCGTTTCGAATTGGGTGTCTTTTGTATGCCCGTCACGAGCGTACGTTGTGCCTAAATTCGAGTTGAAGTTCAACGCTTTGGCCCAAGTTTATTCCAAAGCGTAAGGTTACTACCCAAGGAATCCCTTTTTAGGCCTTTAGCTCTTGATAAAAAATTTAAAAGGTTAATTTCAATCGAGAAATTATGGTCACGTACATGTAATTAAGTATTTAGGTATATAAATTGTTCTTAGAAGCATTACAGTTTTACACCTATAAAATCAGCTGCGATTCATGATACGAACAGCAGATCCACATCAACGAATCATCTAGCCAGATCCCAACCCGAAATCATGTCGAAGCTTTTTGTGATTTTTGCAGTTTTTGCTATCATGCTCGATCACTGTGTGCCGCAATCGAGCGCCGTCGAACCACCAAGATATCGCACGTCAAGGCGCAACGGTGCACTTCGGACGAATATACGATTCCTTGCCCGCCAGGAAGATGCCAGTGCTACGGCTGTTGCCGGTGATGATGACCCAGCAATTCCAGTTGTACCGCTGGCTCCGACTACACCAGCTGAGCCAGAACCATACCCAGCAGCTGGCGTAACGCCCGAAGTACCTTTTGAATTACCAACCGAGACTGAAGCAGCACCCGCCTCACAGCCCGATCAAACATACGGCCCACCAGATCAGGTCTATGGCCCACCAGATCAGACCTATGGACCGCCAGCCACCAGCGAGCCAAACAATGCCTACGGCCCGCCCGATCGCATTCAGTCGAAAGTTGAGCAAGAACCACCAAATAGTAGCGGCGAATTCGCCCCGCAGAACCTAGTCCGTCCTCGCAACAGTGGCCTCCAATATGTCGCCCCACAATGGGCACCGAGCACTGGCCTCGTCGAAATCATACGCTCCGAACCGATTCTCTATTACACCTACAAGTAAGCATTTCTGTGTTCGGATGTGTGTTTGCGGCGAAAATTAAAAAAACAGTGCAAAAACCAGTCAAAAGAGCGCTCTTGTCTCAGCATGTCTAAGGGAACTTATATAACTAAACACTTTCGAATTTCTTATATTTTCAAGACTAATTTTTTATATTAAAAAAAATTATACTCAATCAAAAAGAAATAAATAAATATAAAATAATATATCTTCTAATAAGAAGGATTCTTTAAATGTCCCGAAACCTTTTCAACGACGAGAATTTTTAAGACATTTTGGGAAAACATTTATTTCTAATTTGGAAATAAATGAAGTAACAAGTTTATCACAAGCTTTCGACCTTCTTTATTGTATGTTTATTACCAAGTTTTTTTCCAAATGTTTTCCAAACATGAATACAATTGTAGAATAAGGGATCACTTTTGATTTTCCAATAATTGGAAGTAAACAAGTTACAATGCTTACAACAAAGATTTTCCAAACGTTATGTTTACAAATGTAAGCTTATAGCAAGTTTGTAGTTAGTTTATATTGTTTCCCAGTAGAAAATGTCCCGCGGACATCCGCGGGGATGTCCTCGTGAAAATGGGAGTCGCACGACCTGCCTTCCTGGAGGTTGCGCGCGGTGATATTTCTACACGAATGTCATTACGCTTCACCTCGGACAAGTTCATCGGGGCGGCGCGAGAAAGTCCGCTGCAGCGAAAAAAGTGTTTGAGAGCTGCATGTGCTCTTTTTTTTCTCTCTCGTTGTCTATTTTTAGAAACCCGTTTGACAACTCTCTCTCTCTCTCTCTCTCCTGAGTTCAGAAAGGAAACTCGAGTTTCGAGAGAGGATTCTCTCATCGCGTTTTTTCGTGTTGTTCGAATTTTTCTAAAAATCTTTTTTTCTTCTACAATTATTGTTTTGCTCGGGCAGGGATCGAACCCGCGATCTTCGGATTATGAGGCCAGTATGCATGCCATACGCTACATCTCGCAAATGATCGCCTGACGCTAAATCCATACTTAAAATTAAGCGGCTAATGAGATTCAAGCAAGACGAGTTCAAAATGTAAATGACAATCGGGCATGCCTTTTTCGCTCCACCTCGCTGACATTGTCATGCGGAGCATTTCACCGAGGCGTCCGCTCTGAAAAACGCGCGGACTTGTTCACCGCCGACATAATATTCTGCTGGGTTGTTGGGCACACTCTGACTCCCTCTCTCTTTCTCTAACTCTCTCGCGTTCTCTCTTTTTCTAACTCTCTCACACTCTCTCACACTCTCCCCCTTTTTCACACATTCGCACTCTCTCACACTCTCTCTCACTCTCCCTCGCTCTTCCTCACTATATCATACTTCGTCACTGAACTGAACGGATCTTAACCAGGGTACGGAAAAATTCCGTTCGCGAACCGAAAAATTCAGCGAAAGTGCAAAAAATTGTCTGGAAAATAATTGAATGTAGCTAATCAGAATATCGTCGGCTTAAAGTGTAAACTTGCTAACTAACAATTTCAAAACTTTACAGGGTAAACAAAAAACACTTTTTTTTCAAGACTTCAAAGTAGGGAAGGAGACCCAAAATATGGATGGTTTATTTTGTTCCTATATGAAGTCTCTTCTAAATCCGAATCTGTGCACCATACAAAGTCTACTTGGAGTAACTTGTTGGTGTTAGCTGTGAACTTCGACCACAGTTGGACTTAGCAGTTTTACTGATCACCAATTTCTCCGTATTTAGAATTTGATATTAAAAAAGATTTTTTTGCCTGACGATGCAGTGTGCTTTTTTCTTTCGAATGAAAGAAATCGAGCAGCAGAATGAACATAGCTCCACCATTATTGAGCGATCTTTCAAGCTCGCTGTTTGTGATCATAGGATAATCAATTGTGAAAGTTTGTGCTAAATTTAACCATCGACTTCTTAACCCTTGCAGAGATATAAGTAAAAAAAAACATGAAAATTTTACATACAATTTTACATTTTTCGACTTTGAGCACAATTGTTTACCATTAATTTAAAGGTTTGTAAGTTATTTTTGATTTCATAGTAAAAAATGACGTTTTAGTAACACAAAAGCCTTAAAAATTTTAAGATGGCTCAAACCATATTTGAGGAATATGATTTTCAAAATATCAGTGGTATTTAAAAATTTAATACGCGAATAACTTGGAACTCTGACGTGATGGAATTTTTTTGATATTTTTTAATTATGTAGCAAGCTGAAATCTAATATGGCATTCAGACGGCATCGAAATCCCGGGATTTCGGTACTTTTGAGGATTTCAGCCGATATCCAGTCGAAATCCAGCGGATTTCCCATACAAATGAATGTCAAACGAAATCCGCTCAGAAATTGGATTTCAACGAAATCCCAAGAGAAATCCGGAACAAACTGAATGCAACTCTGTGTTTTTCGATATGTATCGAAGAAATGCTGCAACACTACTGTCAAATTTTGAAAAAACCAAAGTAAACAAACAGGCAATGCTGCCACACGAAAACGAAAAAATCCCTAGAAACTAAAAAAATCCGCACAATTCTTTACGTTTTTCCCTACCACAAATATCGTTATATTTTTTTTTTAAAATATGCCTCTTGCATACAAAAATGTATGAGTAGCCATGAATATGGTAGGCTTATATTTTTGAGAATCTTTCAGGGTAGTCTGGAACTCCGAATCTACGTACTAAAGTCATTTGAAATTTTTTTTTTTTTTTTTTCAAAAATAAAAAGTTTCTTTCAAAAATTTAGTTTTTTTGTTGTGGTTCAAGTAAAAATGATTTCAAATATGAATAGGCCTTTTCTTGTAGCGGTAAATAAAACAGTTTTTAATTTATTCAAAAAAGCCTATAAATATACTACTTATTTCAATTTTCAAAAGACTATCGACGCTTAACGATAGCTTCGACCGAACTTTTTCACATAAACACAGGTTGGCATAGTTTTTATTTTGTCTTTTTAATTATATGACAACCAAATTTATACAAAATTTATTAAATATTTTGAAATACATCACCAATTCCGTACATTTGCCGATTTTAAGAAATCTGTACTTTTGTCCCTACGAGTAATTTTATGTTAAAAAAATCCCTAAAAATGTTTAAGGAAATTTCCCTACAATTGGCAGCACTACAAACAGATGAATGGCTGTCAAACCAAATCCTCTCAATGGCGATATTGTCGTGTGAACGCTTGGATTTCGATATGGATTTCACGAAATCCAAGTGCCGAAATCCCGGGATTTCGATGCTCGTCTGAATGGCATATAAAGAAATTGCTTAAAAACTCCTTGGATTTTTGTACTGCTGTAATTTTATAATACATTTTATGAAACTAACAAATTTTTATATGGAGTTTATATGGAAAATTTTGAACGCTGGTAGCGACCCCTAAATGCCATTTAAAAAATTTGAAAAAAATACAGATATGTTTTCTTGGGGTATATATTAAAATGACGGAGTGTCGCGCGAAAAATAAAAAAAAATTTAAAATAAGGACCACCCTAGGCCCCATATACCGACTTTTGTTAAATTTCTTTATGAAAACTGCCCTTTTGCCACGCCCACTTTTCCAAGTATTTTGAATTCTAATCCGAGGCTTAAATATACACTCAAATTCTAAGTTTCATTGAAATATTTCGAAAAAGTCAAGTGGGTCATTTTTAAGATTTTTGTGACAGACCCTAGTACTGGAGGTACTCATAATAATGGACCTATCAAATAAATGTTTGGAGAGGAGTTTATGGCTACAAAGGAAGAACAAGTGCCAATTTTCGTTCAATTCCCATTTGAATTTCGGGTGTAGGAGCCAATATTCAAAATACGCCCTTCTGCCACGCCCAATTTTACAGTTTTTTTGAATCTTATTAGTTGCCTTTAAATATAATCAAATACCAAATTTCATCAAAATATCTTAAAAAACTCTGGTTTTAGAGCAGTTTGTGTGATTTTTGTAATAGACCCTAGTACTGGAGGTACCCCTAAAAATGGTCCGATCGGGTCCATTCTTGAACTTGTTCTGACTTATGTCCCCGTGAGCACGCATACCAAATTTTGTCAAGATAGCTCAACTCCTTCAATAAGATAACTGTATACAGACAGACAGACGGACGGACATGTCTAAATCGAATCTCCTCGTGACGCTGATCATTTCTATATACATATATTTTGTATGGTCTAGCTCGACTGGTTCTGGGTGTTACACAAAACCACACAAACGCAATATACCCTCGACACAGAGTGTGTCGGGTATAAAAATTTGGTCTTATAGCGGTCTTGTAAACATATATTTTTCGATTAATAATAACAATTGTTTTTTGCGAAAAACCTTGCTGCAAATTATATTTACTAACATTTATAAATACCATAATGAACTTCGTTCTTATCTAGTGTCCTATGACACAACTCAACTTGTTTTTCAGTTCGTCTTCTTTCCGATTCCGTTCACGAACCAGAAAAATTTTTCGCGATCGAGCCTGACGATAAAATACCCGACACAGACACATGTTTAAATAATTTTTGAACCACGCCCAAAAACAGTACCACTAAGTAAGAATATTCAAGAGGTTTTTAAGGCCATAAGGGGCCCCATATACTGAATTTTGTTAAATTTCTTTATGAAAGCTGCCCCTTTTCCACGTCCACTTTTCCAATTTTTTTGCAATCTAATCGGAGGCATAAATATATGCCCAAATCCAAAGTTTCATTGAAATATTTCGAAAGATTCCGATTTTGGAGCAGTTTTGAGATTTTTGTGACAGACCCTTGTACTGGAGGTACCCTTAATCAAGCACCGATCAAGGAAATTTTTTTTCAGGGTGTTTATGGCTACAAAGGAAGCATAAGTGCCTAATTTCGTTCAAGTCCCATTTGAATTTCGGTTGTAGGGGACAATTTTCGAAAAACGCCCTTCTACCACGCCAACTTTTAAAATTTTTGAAAATCGTATTACTGGCCTTGAAACATGTTCAAATATCGAATTTCATCAAAATGTGTTGAAAAACTTCGATTTTAGAGCAGTTTTTTTGATATTCGTAACAGACCCTAGTACTGGAGGTACCCCTAAAAATGGTCCGATCGGGTCCATTCTCGAACTTGTTCTTACTCATGTCGCCGTGAGCACGCATACCAAATTTTTTCAAGATAGCTCAACTCCTTCGATAAGATAACTGTATACAGACAGACAGACAGACAGACAGACAGACGGACAGATGGACGGACATGGCTAAATCGATTCTCCTGGTGACGCTGATTATTTCTATATATATTTTGTATGGTCTATCTCGACTGGTTCTGGGTGTTACACACAACCACACAAACGCAATATACCCTCGACACAGAGTGTGTCGGGTATAAAAACAGTTCGTGTGATAACGATTCGTTCGCGAACGAATCGAAAAGAACGGATTTCCGAACCCTGATCTTAACACAGAAAACTCCTGCAAACATTTTCCACTCAAGCAACATTTCGGTGTCTTTTGCAAGCTCCTCTGGATCCAAAAGCACATGCACAACCCAACTTGTGTAAAAAGTAAAAAAAAAAAAAACTTTGCTTTGAAGGTCATTCCGCCAGATATGTAGTTTTCGATCTGACATTGACATTCGTCGGAAATTGAAATTTGGAAAAGCAAAAGCGCCAATGAAGCACGCCGTCTGAATTTATAAAAATATCGGCTTGAGACATTTTGGCGAGTTCAATTGCGAGCAAAATTTAGGGGAAAAGAGAAAAACTGAAGAAATAATTATGCAAGCCCACAACAACGACAACTATTAACGATAAAACAAATATTGTATACCCAAAATATTTGCGTGGTGTATCGGCCTCTCGCATCGAGCTCTCGCAATGCATATTGGATTGAGAGCTTCATAAGGAGAGAGGTGGGCTGTAGTTAGTGATATGGCTCTGAACCTGCTCTGCTACACAGAGCGAAATATGTCACCTAACAACAAGGAGATTTCCGTTTAAATCAGTTTGTTGACTTAGGAGAAAGACAGCGGTCAGAATTGAAGAAATATTTACTAGAAAAATTTTTTAGTTTTATGTGGAATTTCATCTTAAATTTATTGAAAAAAAATTATGGAAAAATTTGGTAATCAAAGAGGCAAGTAAATTTTAAATTTTAAGGAAAATTTGATCCACTCATGCAGAAGAAAACAACTTTCCATTTAGCCTTTAAAATCGTCATGCACAAGCGCTTTCAAAAATCCCTATGATAGCTGCTCTGGAACCTTTCTCTTTTATATTTTTGTATAAAAAATTTATTTGAAACGTTCTAATTCCTCTAAATTTTTTAAATGTTTTATTATTATTTTCTTGTCCATTAAAAAATCGACGCTCGCTTGAACGGGGATTGAACTCGCCGACATCGGATTGTAATGCAATGGCTCTCAGTTCTTTAAAAAGAATTCTTTCTTATTTCTACGAGGAATCATCTTAATTTTGTTGAACAGGAACTCCTCCTAAAACTTAGACAGAAATCTTCGAAAATTTGTTCTAAGTAGTTTATGGGGTGGTTTATGTGGTCTTTTTGCTTTGTGTATCAGCATTTCCCATAGTTTTGAAAGACATGGTGAGATAGTGACAGATCTATAATCCTCAGCCGCCACCGCTGGAGATTTTTTTACCCCAAAAAATATGACCTGGCCTACATTCCACATACATATTTTAAAAACTATTCGTCGTAGGTATGTGATTTACAATTTGCATCAAAGCACTAAAAATAAACGGACAGTCTGTCTACGCCGCGTCTGCCGCATTAGAACTTATATTTTTGATGTCTCTTAAAAAATCCACATCAGAGATTGGTCGAAAGTAGAAGGGATTATCGGCATAACAACTGAGATCAATGTTTCTCTCGATGAGAGGTAAGGAGTCAAGCTATTATTTCAATTTATCCTGGGTCAATTTTAAAAGGTTAATCTATCATTCCATTATTTGAAAGTTGTGTAATATTATTCCAAAACCTCTCAGTGGGAATATTAAGTTTCCTTCCAGTTGAGCGGTGACGGATTCCGATTCAGCGTATTGTACGACTTATTATGGATTCTAATAGCCTTTTGAATTGAAAAACAAGTAAAAAAGTTTACATCGGCTAAGCCGATTGCACACATACCTTTTCCTCAGCCTAAAATATGTTAAAACATTACCTTAGCATAAATTCCAGCCGTTTTCGTTGTTCTAGCTTGGATATCTATTTATACCTTATCTGTACTTCGCTTTAGCTTCTAAAACTCGAAATTATTATTAAGCACAAAATTTTCGCGGATGGTGGGCATGGCCAAGTTTTAACCGTTAGAGGACATTTTGTCTAGCTGCGAAATACTCAATTCAAAATAGTGTGTAAGAAATTGTAAAGTGGCAACCTAGAAAGACTGACGAACTTGTCCGTCACTTCGATATGGTATGTGAAAAATTGACAGGTGGCAACGTTTTGATTTTGGACGTCTACGACAACTTCCGCTCTCTCTCTCTCTCTCTCTCTCTCTCTCTCTCTCTCTCTCTCTCTCTCTCTCTCTTGGTTTTGCAGAATCTTCTAAAAAAAAAGAAAGAGCTACATTTTACTGTACAAGCGTCCGCAATGCCGAAACGTAAACGAATATACAACATACAACCAAACAGCTTCGATAAAAGCTTCGATTTTTTTATATTGTGTGTTATATGTACAATAAGGAGTATTATTCCATAACGAAAAATATCAAAATCGATAGCCTCGTTATAGCTATTTGAATTTGTTTACTTAAATTGTTTATATTTTTAACAAAAACCCGTTATTTTCCAAAAACAAAATTTCATTCAGAAGAGTGTCTTATTGACAATCTTCAAACCAAAAATTGGCACGATACACAGATGCATAAAAAAAAACCGATTTCATGCCGAAAAAAAATATTGACAATAACTATCGTTAAAATTCGAATTTGGCAAAACTGTTCAAATTGTATTTATTACTGGTTATTGTGATTTAAAAAAAAAATCGAAAATCCGACCATCGAAAAAAAATGTGGCCCACTTGAGAAATTTTCACTCATATTCTATTAGAAATTGAGTTAAATGAGTTGCAATGTACCCAGTGTTGGGCATTTTACACCAATTTGTAATTGTCTACGTGTCGACGTAGACAATCACGTAAACAATGTAGACAATGGTGTAGACAATGTAGACAATGTAAACAATGTAAACAATATAGAAAATAGTGTTGACAATATGTGTCTTTAAAATATGTACCTCTATTGAAAAAAAAGAGAATACGAACAGATATTTTCCTGCGTTTTTAAGAACATTACCAGCAAAATTTCAAACGTACTGCTGTTTCTTCCCAATTATTTTGCATTTCGCTTCGTTCAGCTAGAATTCTTCGGATTTTAATTGAAATTCGTATCAATAGCTGCTACTTAAATTTACAATACGTTTTGGGAATTATGAAGCAGTCAACACTATCAGCAGTTCGGCTCTCGGTGTTGTGAAATTGTTCAAAATAAAAACTATTGCGAATTTTTTAAATGGTTTTTTCTAAATTGTCTACATTGTCTACATTGTTGACATTGTTTACGTAGAAAAATTGAATTGTTTACCTACATTGTCTACATGTAGAAAATCGTGTAGACAATGTATATGTAGACAATTCGCCCAACACTGAATGTACCACAGTAAGGATTTCTATTTGTCTCTTTTTTATAAGCTAAGGAGAATACTTTTTAATATGTGTTTAATAAATTGTATTGTTATAATAAATGAAGTAAAAATAATTTTTTTACTGTCGCATGGTGCCATGACTACTACCCACTCCGATTTTTGGTGTTCCGCCGCGCCTGGAGACTACAACCTCAGAAGTGGGATTCCAGCCCAGCAATAAGCGTTAAATTAAATTTCGCCCGATTTCACGAGAATTGTGGAGAAAAGTTATTTGGCAATGTCGCAAGTCCAACGTGAAAAAATCATCGAAACACTCGTAGCTGCGCAAATCGAATTTGAAGCAGATGCACACGACGAAGAACTTCGTCTCCTCTACGAAGACTTGATGACTCTACGAGGGACCGCAGAAACAAACATCAACCCCGACTCGCCACCGCCGCCAGATGACAAGGAGAGTCTCGATGAAGACACTCCACTGCCAATGGAACGTAGAAGCTGCGGCCCTGATGCACCGCCATCAGTCAAAGAACCGAAGGCCACCCGTGACTATGTGGGTACTCAACCCCCACTGGCTGAAGGAAGTAATGTTGATGAAGAACTGCTTCAGGTGAATCGGAAAATTGAGCTGCTAAGTAAGAAGCGCGAGTTACAGCTTTTGCAAATGCAAGTCGGCGAACTAAATGAACCTAGGCTCGACTTCGGCTGTTTCGAAGCCATGGTGAGCACTTTTAGCGGCGATGACACCTACGATGTAAAGAAGTGGTTCGACGACGTTGAAAACGCGTTCTCCGTGTTGGGATGCTCTGAACGCGACAAGTTTGTGGGCATACGCCGATTACTTACGGGAACAGCCAAAATATTCCTTCGTGCAACCTCCGCCCGCTCCTACACCGAATTGAAGAAATCCCTAATGGAAGAGTTTGGCCGCGTTTACACGATGAATGACGTGTTCGCCCAACTTAAGGCTCGTGTATTAAAACCAAATGAAGGCATAAAGCGGTATGCTCTAGAGATGCAGGAGATAGCGTCGCGCGCCAATATACCGGAAGCAGACTTAATTGACTGCATCGTCGATGGCATCAATGATCGAACACCAAACGCTGCTATTTTTATGGGTTCCAGAACAATCGCCGAATTGAAACGATCGCTAGACCGCTATGAAAAGAGGAGAAACCGTTCAATCAACATGAGCAAAACAACACCGATGGTAACAACCGTTGCTAAAATAAAACCTGCCGCCGCCGCAAATCCTGCTGTGTCCAATGCCGTGCCTAATGGGCAAAATGAGAATCCCCGCTGTTATAATTGCTCGCAGTTCGGGCACTACCAGAGTCAGTGCCCTAAGCCGAAGAGACCGCCGAATTCCTGTTTCGTCTGCAATGAGGTGGGCCATTATCACCAAAGTTGCCCGAGGAAGGGCCGAGGAGTCGCCGCCATTCAAGATGCTAACAGAGACAGTCGAACTGGTGCAGCAGACTTTTCGGACGAACAAATGGTAGAAAAAATGAAATCTTATAACATGGTAAGTGTTGCTTTCGAAAGTGAAAATAAGTGCGTCAAAACTGAATTTTGTCTTTGTCTTTTCGATTCGGGGAGCAGTTAAAGTTTCATAAAGAAATCATTGGTGCCATTCATTTTGAAGAAGAAGAAGAAGACATTGTTTCGCGGTATGGGTAATGCTACATTAAGCACGTACGCCTGTATTAATTGCTGAGTGAATTTCCGAAACCAGTCAGTGGCACACGATTTTTTTTTATTATTCCCGATGAAGAGGCTTTAGTTCCATTATTAATTGGACGGGATTGTCTACATAAATTTTGTTATCTCTTTGTAAAACTAAAGTAACGTATACCCGCAGTAAAATATTCCAAATGAAAAACAATTGTAAGCTACCCGAAGTGAAAGCAGATGTTCTTGACGCACTTATGTCCTTTAATTTAATAAGAAATTCGCACCGATGTAAAACCGAAGCTCCAACAGACAGTTCACCCGGAAGTGGAAAACAGATAGATACTCTTCTTAACATTTTGGAAACAGGGGAGGTATCTGGACTACCCCAGTTGAAGGAAAATGTGAATATATGTGTAAAGGAAGTTGATCGCGATAGTCTATTCAAAGAAGGCAGGCGAGGTGCTCACAATAAAGAAGATTCGCGGTCAGTTGTATCAGGATTAGAAATTTTCGACTGTGTAGATGAAAAACAATTGAAGGATTTTCATGACTTAGGCCTGCTGGCAGGCGCGTTAAGCGAATGCTCCAGCGAAATTGATGTTAAAAAAAACTTAGACCCCGAAGCTTCGGATGCCTTATTGAGTATCCTTGATACATTTTACCTTAACTCCAAAATAGTCCCCAAGCTAACTGATTATTCCATGCGAATAAGGCTAGTTAATGATGTGCCTATTCACTGCTCTCCGCGACGCCTCTCATATTACGAGCGCTTAGAGTTCAGGAAGATAGTCGATAAATTGTTAGCAGACGGTGTTGTGAGGCCAAGTAGTTCCCCTTATGCTTCGGCCATTGTACTCGTACGGAAGAAAAATGGGCAGATCAGAATGTGTGTGGATTACCGGGCTATTAATAAATTAACGCTGAAAGATAACTTCCCGCTGCCTTTAACAGAAGATTGCTTAGAGTACTTCAGCGGTAAGAAGATCTTCACAACTTTAGATTTGAAAGATGGTTTCCATCAGATAAAAGTGCATAAGGATTCGATACAATACACAGCATTCGTGACGCCCTTCGGTCAGTTTGAGTATGTTAAAATGCCTTTCGGGTTAAAGAATGCCCCCGCTGTATTTCAACCCTTTATATACCTTACGCCTAGGCGACTCATTGATGGTAATTTAATAGTTGTATACATGGACGACATTTGCATAGCGAGTGAGGATGTGCCGACGCATTTGGAAATACTCACCGATGTATTAAAATTATTAAGTGAAGCTGGAGGCGTGCTTAATTTGAAGAAATGTAAATTTGGTTACACTCAAACAGATTATTTTGGTTACACAATAAGCGAACGGGGACTTCGTCCCAACCAGGCGCACTTAGAAGCAATACGCCGGTACCCCGCGCCTCAGTCCACCAAAGAAGTACAGCGCTGTGTTGGACTTTTCTCATATTTCCGACGATTCGTACCAAATTTTTCCAGTATTGTCAAGCCCCTGAGAGATTTGTTGCGGAATAATATAAAATTCTCATGGACCCGTGAATGTGCGGAATCATTTGAATACCTACGGGACCAGTTAGCGTCAGCACCAATTTTGTGTATATACGACCCACGGAAACAGACCGAACTCCACTGCGACGCCAGTTCACACGGATTTGGTGCCGTTCTGATTCAAAAACAAGAAGACAAACAGTTTCATCCCTGTGCCTACTTTTCTAGAGCCACCTCGAAGGAGGAGTCAAAATTAATTAGCTTTGAACTAGAGACGCTTTCCATAGTTTACGCGGTTTAAGACCTTCTTAGATAGGCTCCCGTTCACTATTGTTACCGACTGCGCAGCATTGGCACAGACTCTAAATAAAAAAAACGTAAACCCGCGTATCGCGAAATGGGCTCTATTTTTGGAAAACTTTGATTACAAAATACAGCATAGGAAGGGAGATTTTATGCATCACGTGGACGCCTTAAGTAGGGTTGATGCAATAGCTGCAATAGAGACTGATGACATAGACACCGTTATACAAACAGTCCAGGCGCGGGATAAGAAGATAGAGTCACTTAGGCGAAAGTTAGAAACAGAACAGGTCCCGGGGTTCCTGTTAGAGGACGGTCTAATCTTCCGGGTTGATAGGGATCAAAGACGTCAACTACTCGTTCCGGAGGAGCTCGAGGAGAACATCATGAGAGAAATTCACGATAAGTATGGTCACCTAGGCGTAGACAAATGTGCAGATCAAATCCTGAAGTATTACTGGTTTCCTAAAATGAGAGAAAAATTAGAGCATTTTATAAAAAACTGCCTCAAATGTATATTCTATTCAGCTCCGGCACGTAAGAACGACCGGAATTTATACCCTATTCCCAAGTGTGCTGAACCATTCGATACTATACATATCGATCACTTCAGCCCGCTTCCTTCCTTGAAGTCCCGACATAAGCACGTTTTTGTTGTCATCGATGCTTTCACAAAATTTGTCAAGCTATTCCCCGTGAATATCCCCGGATGTAGAGAAACTTGTAATGCGCTAGAAAAATACTTCGATTTCTACAGTAGGCCTAGGCGTATAATAAGTGATCGTGGTACTTGCTTTACGTCAAAAGAGTTTTCCCGATTCGTGTCCGACCGAAACATTGAGCACATCAAAGTTGCAGTCGCCTCTCCGCAGTCCAATGGGCAGGTTGAGCGAGTAAATAGGGTTGTAAGGGCTATCTTGTCTAAACTGGCAGAGTCCGCTGGTCACTCAGATTGGAAGCAGAAACTCGTTTATGTAGAATACGCCATAAATAACACTAATCATTCGTCCACTAAGTGTTCACCCAGTAAGCTGTTGTTCGGTGTTGAGCAGAGGGGGAAAATTGTGAGTGAGTTAACAGAACATATAGAAGAAATTCACGGCAGTAATGATAGGACTGATAAGGTAAGAGAAAGGGCTATAATGGAGTCACAAGAATACAACCTGAACTATTTCAAATGCCACCACTCGCCGGCGAAGCAGTTTGAAGTAGGGCAATTTGTCGTAATAAAGAATGTCGATGTCTCAACTGGGTCTAACAAGAAACTGATACCTAAATACCGCGGCCCATATGTGATTAAGAAAAGTTTAGGAAATGACCGATATGTAGTAGAAGACATAGACAACTATCAAGTCACCCAGATGCCTTACAGCGGGATTTTAGACTCGAGTGGGATAAGAAGGTGGTTGGAGCCTCAGGGAATGCCTAGAAATGAGGACTCGGATTTCGAAAGCAACACTCTTGTAGAAGCCTAAAATTTAAGGAATTTCTGAAAAAAAAAAAATTTCTATGTACATGTAACATAAGTTGTTGCAATCGTGGTCGATTGCTGGGTCAAGATGGCCGAGTTGTTAGAAAATGTAAAGTGGCAACCTAGAAAGACTGACGAACTTGTCCGTCACTTCGATGTGGTATGTGAAAAATTTACAGGTGGCAACGTTTTGATTTTTGACGTTATAGACGTCTACAACAACTTCCTCTCTCTCTCTCTCTCTCTCTCTCTCTCTCTCTCTCTCCCTCTCTCCCCCCCTCTCTCCCCCCCTCTCTCTCCCTCTCTCTCTCTCTCTCTCTCTCTCTCTCTCTCTCTCTCTCTCCTCTCTCTCTCTCTCTCTCTCTCTCTTGGTTGCTGCTGACAAATATAAGAAAGATATGCATTTTTGGTTGAATTTGAATTTGTTTCTATGAAAAATATATTGCATTTTAAAAAAGCTTCAACTTGTTTTCCAGCACACCCTTCCTTTTTGATCCACTATTTCCCTCTTTCACTTTCATTTCTCCATACTTGACCCCAAAAAGTTCTGGTCACCCTATACTAGGTTGGCCGAGTGAACATCGCTGAATCTAAGGTATCGATGCTTAACTTCGATGTATCGATATTTTTGTATTACATGCTTATAGGGCCGACACACTACACTACCAAGCTGGCTTCATCAGAATGTCCAGGTTTAGATGTAAGAAACAATTTTTCGGCAACAATTTGTTTGTTATAGAAAGACATGCGAGGAAAAGAGACGGTTTTTTGCCGTCGCGGGAATAAAAAAAAACTGTTGCCGAACAAATTGTTGCCGAAAACTAAACGCGGACAATGCTCGCAACATATGTCTGCTTAATGCTATAAACAGAATAAGGGCGTAAGCGAATATTCGCCAGGCGAATACGCCGAAGAATTCGCGCGGGTAAACACAATGACAGCGAATGGCGAACTCATGTTGTTTTCAGAATTTCGAAAAACTATGATTGAAAATATAAGTCATTGCCAGCAGAAAGTACAAACCCTCATTTTCGAAACAAAATCTCAAAGATTTTGTACAAATGCATATGTTTTTTGATGTGTAAATTCTGCGATTCGCCAGTCGCCGGCGCTACCATTAGAATTAGAGCTATTGCGGCGTTTTGACGCGGCGAAATTCGCTGTGTTGTGGGCAACTTCGTATAACCGTGTGTATTTTAAGCAACGACGTCGAGCGAATATTCGCTGACGCCCTTATTCTGTTTATAGCATAAAGCTTATACTGAGATATGCAGTAACTACTTGCACATTAGGAGCCAATTCGCTACAACGTCGTAAAGTGTGAGAGAGACAACTATATTCACGCTCCTTGAATTCTTCAAAGTATGCCAACAATTTAACACCTTCGAAGTCGGTGTCAGTATTTCATTTGAAAAATGTGCCGCAATCAGCTGTCCTGGCATTTACTTCGCATAAAAAATGAACATGTTCATTTCTATGGCGAAGTAAAGCAGGCAAGTCGCATGCAACCCTGCGCACATGATTACTTGACATCTCAGTATAAGCGAAAGTAAAGTATTTACTTCGAAGTACTTTTCAATTTTTTTTGCACGTATTTCTTATGGGAGCTTTACTTACTGCATATCTCAGTATAGGCTTTTAAAGTGAAAGTGTCAAGTTCATTTTTCAAATTTTACAGGAAGCCCAAATTTTTTTTCGATTTTGAACAATTTTGATGTACAAAACAAGCACGAGTGGATACATTCTGATCACATTTGAAAATATCGCAGTGTTGCGACGATAATTTATAAAACGTGCAAAAGTGGATACATTACCATTTTTTTAAAATACTTCAAAACTTATACATGTTTCAATAACGTTTTATTTCTATGAATAAAGGAAAAAGAATTTAGTTTTAAAAACCCCATATCGATGCTAATAATTTAAAGGCTCTACAAGCACTCAAGGTCAAATGTGAACAACACGTATCCACTCGTGCTTGCTTTTGTACATCAAAAATGTACATAATCAAAATGTTTTTTGTGCTTCCTGTAAAATTTGAAAAATGGACTTGACACATTATCACACTAAGCAGACGATATGCTGCGAGCTTCTAATGGTCCAGGTTGTTGGTGTAGTTTATCGGCCCTATTGCATGATTGATGCATCGATGCATGTACTAAATATATTTTCCAAATGTAAAAATCATCGCTTAACAATTTAACTCATTTGGCGCCTCCGTACTTGAAAGCAAAAAAAAAAGGGGTATATTTAATTTTGAAAAGTTTTTTTTGAAATCTTTTTTTTTTCTAAACTGTATAAAATTGCTATATTAAATGAGCCCATTATTTTGAAAGTGGTATAAGTCATATTTTTCTTGTTTTGATATATTAAGAGTTTTGCTTTTCAAAAGGCTTAAAAAATATTTTTGCATTATCGAATATGATTTTTCGACAGTAAAGTAGTGACAACAAACAAATATTAATTATAGTTGTGAAAATTATAACCATTTCTAAAAGGAATTATTGTTTTGTATGGTTAAAATGACTTATACCACTTTCATAATTAACTGAATGACTTTATAAATGACTTACATCATTAAGAAAACATTTTTATTAGCAATTAAAATTTTATTCAAATTCATTTCATTGTAAATAAGTAAATTATTTATCAGTATTTAGGGAAATAAAGTGTTTGTGAAAAATTGGCAGGATATAGGGTTGTAAATCCATCATATCTTTACGTTTTTCTTCGGTTATTGGTCTTGTGGTTGTGTATAATGGAGGCAAATCAATATTTTTGTATATTATAGGTCTTCCTCTTTTAGGTGAGAGGTCTAATACTTTGAATTCAGAATTGTCATCCAAGGAAGTTTTATAAAACATCTTATATGGCTCGTTTTTTAGAAATCTAATCCATTGAATTTTTAGCCAAGACACAGCTTCTCCATTGGTGTTTTTCTTTCTATTATTTGTTGATTCTTTAAGTTCTTTTGTCGAAATGAAATCTTTCTGAGCCATTTGTACTACCACAAATGGGTTTCTCTTTTTACATAATTCTATTAAATTATAATCATGCTCAGGAATGTATAAATAATTCGACTTTAAAATTTTAGTTTCTATCAAACCAAAATCGCGATCATTTGGCAGAAAACAATGGCCGGATACCATAAATTTATGATCAACTGTTTCAACATTATTATCAGACAACTGAACAATTTTTAACCATATTAAAGCTATGTTAATGTTACGATTTTGTCCTGAACAGGCATCACTGTAAGCTATGAACAAATTACCAATTATTTTGCAAAGCTTTGTGAACAAACTGACTTATACCACTATTAAAAAAAAATGTAACTGCATTTTGTTTATCAACCAAAAAAGAAACCTATTTTATCGAGTTAATTTTCATGGCATACTGTTAATCTCTTCAGATTATGTTACTTTATTAGGATTTGATATGAAATAGCTGATAAAGTAGATTTTTAAAATTTTTGACTTATACCACTTTCAAAATATTGGGCTCAAATATACGTAACAAAATGTTTGTTTTTTCTTTTTAAATAAAAAATTATTTAAAAAATTTTTTTTAATTAAATAAGTTTCTTTTTTTATTTGTATGTTTTTGTCGTTTTTATTTTTTCAAAATCAATTGCTTATCTTCTAATAAAATATTTGTATAGTGCATCCTTTCTAAAATACGGATTGAACATTTTAATTTAAAAAAAAATTTATTCCCCCTCCAAGGGATGGCTCTTGATCCGCCCCTGTTTTTAGAGACTACAAGTGAAAATAAAATTTTTGCAAATTTCGCGAATGGTGGTCATGGTCAAATTTTAACCATACCCTGCAGTAATGACTCGGCTGCGCCTCGTTTTACAACATTTACCACTCGTGCAAAAAAAAGCTTCATTTCGACACTTGTATCGAAAATATCTATTATGTTCATATTTAAATTTTTTTTTTTAATATTTATTTTTCAAGAATTTTTTTTCTGTGAAAGTGAAAAATTCTTTACGCATGTTTCCCAAAAACTTGAGCAACCAAAAACTCAAGTCAGCGTTTTGATCAAAGCATTAAACTTTCTTGTTTAGCGTAATGGTTAAGACACCAATTTACCAACCCAGAGTTCTGCGGTTCGAGGCTCGGCCGAGGCGGGAAAATCAAAAAGGAAATAATATAATGTTGTGTAACAAAAAGGTTTAAAAAAACAAAAAAGGCAATATAAACAAAATACGAAAAAAATTTTTTTCATTTTTTATATAAAAATAAATATTAAAAAAAAAAACTCACCCTTATTTAAGGCCATATGGACCCACCCACAACCAACCCTAAAAGCTTTGAAAAAGGACCGGTTGTTTTTCAATGACAGCGCTGTGGAAAAACGGGTGAGTTGAACGTATGGAAACGCGACCCGGGGTCGGTCCCAATTACTATAGGGTATGTGATGACTTTATTTGGCGGCAAAATACACAACCAGAAGAAGCAAAAGAAATCATTTTTGTTACAGATATGAGAATAAGAGAAATAGTGTTTTTTTCTAATGTGTAGGATGATGACCATAGTTATAGCGATGTCGCAATTTTTTCTCAGCGAGAGCTTAAGTCTACATGGTAGCTATACACACACCGAATTTCAATAAGCTGGGATGTATAGTAAAAAAGTTATCCACGAAAAACGTTAAAAATCGTGATTTTTGAAATTTCTGAACCACTTCCCACGACCCAAGAAGGGACTACGAAAAAAATTTTTATGCAGATTTAACGGACATTTACCTGGTTCAAGTCCATGCCGAATTTCAATATGTATCTTTCATGGCTTAGGAGTAAATTACGAAAAAACTAAAGTGTGACCGACAGACAGACAGACATGGATAGATCGACTCCTCTTGTCACCCTGATCAAGAATATATATATATGTCTATATCTATCGCGACTCCTTTGTTATGTTACATACTCCGAGCCAAACTTAATATACCCTTTCCTTCGGAAAAGGTATAATTAAACCCTTCGTACTGGAACAAAGTATTTAATAAAGTCTGAACAAAAAAAATCAATTTGTCATCAATTTGACTGAAAAAGAAACAATCATCCTAGTTTGTGGAGACAAGGTGATTGAAGATGCTATTGAAATTGATTGCTGGAAATTCACGATAAGTAATTTCTTAAATTCTTTTATCTTCACTTCAGAAGAAGTTAAACATTCTGCAGATCAAATCATGATCAGATATAAAAGAGCATTGACCAAAGTGAGAGGCAAGTAATACTTGGTGAGAGGTGAGTGAGAAACTCGAAAAAAAAATTTTTTTTTAAATCTTGCACAAATTAATTATCTTTTTTTGCCAACTTATTTCTCTTAGTATTTGTGGTTTTTGACGAATTGTGGTCGAGAGAAAATGTGCGAATTATAAATAAACCAAAATAGTTTACATTCCATTTTACTAAGTCTAACCAAATGTTAATCGGCTTGCGTAAACTGGATCGATAAATAGTCAAATAGCGTGAAGCAACGTGAACAAAAACAAAATCCATCAGAAGGGATACGAAAGGACGTAGGCATATGTAACCAAAATGTAGGGCAAACGTTCAAAAATGGAAATACCCCCCGAAAAGGACATGTTGGTGGCTTATTAGCCAGGTATCAACTTTTTTCATTTCCTAACTCTTTGCTCCTCGATCATTCCAACAGTAAAAGTTTTGCGTATAAACTTTAAAAACATATTTCGTTTATACAAACAATACAAATTAAAATAAATACTACTTCACACGCGCATATATCCCAATAAACCAAAATGCTTTAGAAATAGCTTAGTTATAACAAGCTTACAAACATAAGCCTTAAGCATAGAAAACATTTGCGACCACTATTAACAAAGACTTGTTAAAAATTATTCAATGAAGAATATTGAGCCCTGGTTGGAGCCGCGAACCCTCGATTTTTCATCAGTTTCATATCGCTGTAGTCCGAATCCATAAATTAAAAGCTTTGCTTCTTTCGAATTGGACTGATTTTTGCCGTATAATTGTAGAATGAATGTGATCAGCTGCTTTTCTACCGCCTAAAACAGGGCTTTTACCGTATTTAATAGCACTGACAGACATAGGTATTTTACACCATGATGGTGTGAAGTCTAGGTGACACACATAGGTATTTCTCAAAAGTCTACCTTAGCCAACATAGACTTTTTATAGACTTCACACTACATTGAAAGGGACCAAATTAAACGAAATATCGATTATTTTATCGGAAACCAGACGTTTAAATTTCTAGTTTCAAGTAATTTATGCGAAATGCATGAAATTAATTCCATCCTATGGATTTATATAACAAACAAACGATATTTTCATGGATTCTTTTGAGATAAAATCGAGGCTAAATGCTACCAAAATGTGTTTATTGTTTTTGTTGTTGTTTTAATTTTCAATTATCAGCTGTTTTAAAGAAGTCCACAATAGAAATCCACAATCAATTGTAGTGTGTCACCCCAACATAGACTTCTTTCATTGTAGTGTGAAGTCTATAGACTTTACACCATCCCAGCAAACATTTACGCTTACTAAACAATTGGAAGTAATTTGCGCCCGCAAACAAAAGGCTTGGATCCAAGTGTTGGAATTTATTTGGAATTCAAGTGTAAATAACCAAAACGGCTCCCTTTTTATTCAATTGGATTTGAGATTGGAAAACATATAAATCCAACTAATCGAATTAAATATTTTCCAAGCCTAAACAAGCAGTACCAATCCGATGTAGGCGGGTTCAATCCCCGCTGCGGCGAATGTTTTTTTTTTTTTTTTTGAATACTTAGGTAGATAATATAACATTTAAATAATATTTGAAAACTTAGAGGAATATCTACTAGCTTTCATCCAAACATTTATGAAAAAAAAAATTTTTTTAAGCACATGTGTATGCATTACGTTTCTGACGACCGGATATGAACCTAAATTTATAACTACCAACTTCCTTTCTCCCCTCTAAGTGGATCAAATTTTACCACAGATATCTTTCTACGTCCCAATTTTTCCACAATCTTTTTTCGCCCGCGACAGGAATCGAACTCGAGCCCTCCAGGTTACAAATCGCAACACGCTCCCATTACGCTACCGAGAGATCTCTTTCGCGCGTGCTAGAATTAATATATTAACGTTCGAAAAAAATCGAACTGTAGACACCTCGTATGTATGTACGATGTATGTACGGATTTGCGAAGTACTTGAGAAATTTAACGTTTCCCAAACACATTTGGAAAGCGTTTGGGAAATGTTTGCGAATTTAATATAGCACATATATGCTTGGAAAAAGTTTGGAAAATTTCTTGGAAACAAATGAATAGTAAGCACCTTTGTAAAAAGCTTATGCAAATGTTTGCTGGGATATGTCTGTCAATGCTATAAAAAAAAAAAAACTTAAACGACCTACTGTGGTAGTTGAAATTATTTTTTTTTAATATTTTAAAAACTTCATTGGTGAAAATGAAAATCAGATTTTAATTTTAAAACTTTTTTAAATATGCTTGGTAGTATTGGCCCTTAGTATCGTAAGCTTAATATATGTATGTAACTCCACAGAGATAAAATTCCAAAAGGAATTATTTAAAAAAAAGAAAGACAGGCATATTGTATTGGTTTTTCGCCGCGTAGTGGATAGCGTGTGCGCTTTCCATTCTAATGTTTGCGAATTCGAATTCCCGCTAGGATGATTTTTTTAAAAATATTTTTATATATACAACATATGTATATAAACGTTCGACAAAATCGAACGGTAGATGCTGTAGAACTTTTATAATCATTATTGTGAAACTATTATTAAAATGAAGCAAGCTGTATATAACACACGTTTACCATTACTACGTTTATACGTCAGGTACCTATTAGCAATTAAAAATAAATTACCATTAGCGAACTAACGGTCATATAGAATTATAGGTATAACTCTTCTTCTTCCTAATCTCTTGAATGTGTTAGAGCTACGCTGCTTCAACAGTAACAGTGTGATCAAAAAGTTATGTGGACAGGGTAGGACTAAAAAAACAATTTCTGTTTCTTCTTTATATTGAGTTTTCTTGATTATTTTTATGTTTTTCAAGCTTTTTATATCAATTTATGTGTTTGGTAGATATTTTATATGTAATGTACTCGAAAGTCTCCCAAAATTAGAAATAAAAGTGGACTAATACAAATATCACATATGTATTCAACGTTGTTACACTGATCAGTAAACTTTTGCATAATCAGAATTATGCTACGCTATCAGCAAGTTTTTGCGCTACAAGTTCATTTGTCTCGTACATTCTATTCTTAATAATAAATATACTCAAATTCTTTATAAGCATTTATGCTACTTAAGATAACTTGTATCAGTAAAACTGTACTTTAGTCAACTCGAGTCTACCACAGCTAAAAGTTCTCAATAGACTTTGTTCTCCGTCTTTGAAAGCATCTATAGAACAGTTAAACTCATTTTTGTTCTCATGCTACTTTGAATTATGTAAAACAAAACATTATTTGTTGAAATGCTAGCGTACTCTTGCTAAATTTTACAGAATATTGACAGGGCATTACACATTTGTTCAAGCATATAGATGTTTGCTAGTCCTTACTTTGTCTCTTTTATTTAACAAAATACGATTTTAATAGACATTTTTCGTATTCTAGAGTAGAAAACGGCATGATACCTTTAGACAAGATTTTTCCTACATTCTCTTTTTTAAGATCAGTGCTATGGTAACATTGACGATTTTTGAGTTGTGCCACCTTAGAAGAGGATGTGCGATATGCTTTTGAAGTTACTAGAAAAGTGTTAAATTACTGGACAACCAATTCCAGCGACTGTTTTCTGTTTTTATTTTGAAGATTTTTTTGTCTTAGTGTGCGATATTTTTGAATTACTAGAACTTTAATTTCGGAATTACAATCACGACTCGTATCGCCATTGAAATCAATATAAGTTGTTGAATAATATTAGGTAGCTTTCTATCGATTTACTTGATGAACAATAGTTTCGTTAATCACAACATCTTTCCCGCATACTTGTTATACAACCGCACTGTGCAATTAAATTTTGAGTCATCGTTTATATGGGGATAATTGCTATTTGCAATATTTTAATTTTCAATTAAGACAGGCGTATAAACGGAGTGTATGGGCATATCCAAACGGACGCGACACTTAAATGAGCAATTTTAAGCCCCGAATTCAAGTGAGCGGTAAATAGTACTTTTGCTTTTCAATACTTTCGTGCAGCGTATGCGGACTTTTTATATATTTTTTCAAAGTTTCTATGCAGTCCCGAATGGCAATCAACTACTTATATACGGACGCGACAAAAAGTTGACTTTTTCTCGAAATGCCCTTATGTTACCAAAGTGTTTTTTCAACACTATTGAAGAATTCAATATATATTTTTCATTGAAATAAGCCTATCAGGAGCATGCTTGCGAAATGTTATTCTTTATAAGCTTATTCTCCAATGAAGTTATATTCCACTTGTGGAATGGTTTATTGGGATATGTACGCGCATACACACAAACGTGCACAAAAATTAAGCTCTAACGCAATTACAAACAAGAACGCAAGCGGAAACCTCAGCTTGGATTGCAGTTGAGGTATTTTCAATTAAATGAATTTCGCTTTTTAAGCCACTTTGCAAAATAATTAAATTATCCTTTGTGAAAATACGGAAAATGAAATTAAAAACATTGGACAAAGCAAATTTCAATCCAATTGAAATAACTTTTCTGTGACAAAAAAAAAAACTTTTTTTTTTTTTTTTTGTAAAATAACCCCAAAAACTAAATAAAGTCGAATAGCACAAGTAACTGTGTTATGGCCTGACAATGGAACACCCACATTTACCCATGCATACACATACATATAAGTACATCAAGATATTTCTATCAAAAAAACGTCCGGTTTGGAAGTTCAGATTTTATAACTTTTATTGTAGAACGTAATTACTTAAGCCGCATTAATAAAAACCGATGGAGCGACAGGAAAACCTCACCAAATAAAATAGTTCTGAGAAACTGCATTCGCACTTTCAACGGAAAATGGGGCGACTATAAAAATGTGCATGATTTTGTCAATGTCTCTGCGCGGCTCTTTGCCTGGCCTCTCTCATGCCCTCGACGGTTTTTAATTAATTGCATTCATCGCAATAAACTCTAAAGGGCAGTGAGAATAATGCAACACGATGTGAGACATAATTATTCACACCTCAAAAACATGACAAGTGACATGATAATCGACATCCATCAAAATGAATGTCAACCGAATTGAATTGACATTGCGTTGACAGTAAACGATTTTGCCAGTGAATCAGAATTCATCGAGACCGCATCGACAAGTTTATGGCCCGCTCAGCAAGTCATTCTGCTGCTCGATTTCTTTCATTCGAAAGAAAAAAGCACACTGCATCGTCAGGCAAAAAAATCTCTTTTAATTTCAAATTCTAAATACGGAGAAATTGGTGATCAGTAAAACTGCTAAGTCCAACTGTGGTCGAAGTTCACAGCTAACACCAACAAGTTACTCCAAGTAGACTTTGTATCGTGCACAGAATCGAATTTAGAAGAGACTTCATATAGGAACAAAATAAACCATCCATATTTTGGGTCTCCTTCCCTACTTTGAAGTCTTGAAAAAAAAGTGTTTTTTGTTTACCCTGTAAAGTTTTGAAATTGTAAGTTAGCAGGTTTACACTTTAAGTCGACGATATAATTTTTTTTTTGTTTTTTTTAATTTTCCTGACAACCGAATGACCGAAAAGACCTTAAGGTCTATTTGGTCATTGCTAACGTTTGCCTAAATTTTCTTCCACAAAAAAGTGTACCAGACCCATAAAAAGTATAAGTACCACAACTATATATGGGTAATTCCATTAACCCATTACCTTTCCCCGGGAAAGGAAAAACAATCACATACCCGAAAAAGTAATTTTATATTGATAACAAGAGTTTAAACGGATATCCGGCCAATATCGGGTATCCGACCTATCCGGCGTTAAATTTAGTATCCGGCCGGATACCGGGTACCGTCTATATCCGGCCGACAGATACCTCACATTTGCTATATTGTATTTGTACTTCGAATGGAGATTAGAAATTGGAGCGATTGGAGGAAACCCGATGCATCCGCTAACATTTTCACAGAAAATTTCCATTTGCAGAGAATTTTCATTGCAATTCGGTCCAACCACTCGAAACAAGCAATACTAAAATGTGTGCTGTGTCAAAAAATAACGTTCAAATGACTGTAAAAACGAAAAATATATAACAAAAAAATTAGCTATCCGGCTATCCGGCCTAGCAGCCAGCCAGATATCCGGTGATCGGCACGCTTGGCACAATTGTGCTCTGTCGTATCTAGGGTTGCTAACTTTCTAAGGGCAAAATAAAGTATAAGCTTATTTAGTAATTAAAAAATAAAGTATTTTTAAATTCTGTTATTAAAAAACAGAACATATAAAACATTTAAAAAATATAAAAATAAATAGCATGCTTTCATACTCAATTTAAATTATCTCTCACACTGAAATACTAGTAACTTACTAGTAGTTAGTCCACTTTTGTTCTTTAATATACACTTTTTATTGCTTGCAGAACATTGTAGTTGGTCTATGATTTGTTTCACCTACTTTCAATTGCAATTAACGCTATATTTCAATAAATAAGTATGTACTTAAGTTTCCAAAATTGCGATTTTCGCGATTGAACATGTAGCCAATCTCAAAACCATCGAAACTCTCTATAATGAATTTCAGTGGACCTGAAAAATAAAATCGTCGATGAGAGAATTTGTTGTTAGGAGAAAAAAGGCAATATAATGTAGCAAAAAGCCTTGAGAAGGTTCGCTATAGAGAGAAATTTGGTCGTTATAGAGTTTCTCAACTGTATTTATTTTGTTCAATGAACTTCATGATGTGTGTTTGGTAAAAACTGCTGTGTATATTAAAAATAAAGTATTTTAGGATACTTTATTGTTCTAAGAAAGTATAAAGTAGTGATGCCACGAATATTCGGCCACTATTCGGTATTCGGCCTATTCGGCGTCATTTTTCAGTATTCGGTATTCGGCCGAATAGTTAAAATATTCGGCCGAATACCGAATAGTAGAAATAACTTATTAAAAAAATCAGCAGTAACTACAAATTAAATTTTTCTCACAATAACGTAAAAAAAATTAATTAACGAGATCTAAAAATACAGCAGATTTGCTTTTTATTCTTTAGAAATATTAAATGTACGCTAGCTTCTTCTAAATTTTCTTCGAAAACATTATAAACAGTGGGCAAATTTTTCAGCGGTAGCTTTTGCCTTGACTCCAGCTAGTCGCGAGTAGGCTCAAGCTGTCTTTACTACGTGCCGAATATTCGGTTGCCGAATATTCGTTATTCGGCCGAGAGGTTGACCGAATATTCGGTATTCGGTATTCGGCCAAATCCACTATTCGTGGCATCACTAGTATAAAGTATATCGATCAGAAATAAAGTAGGATACTATATTATAAAGTATGGTTGGCAACCCTAGTCGTATCACATGTATTCACACACTTTCGTATTCAGTCAATGAGTAGACAGCATGTACACTAGACCGTACCACCTTATATGGAAAAAAAAAAGTGCGCCGTATACCAGCGAATATGACGCATTTTTGGAAGAAAATTACGAAAAGAAAAAAAATTTTTTTCCTTCGAACCTCTACGTTCGTCGCATTGCTATATTTCTTCATAACTCTGGTGTTTACTGTCGGATTTAAAAGCTTGATACTTCAACTTTTTGTCGCAAGGATACCAATATGGCCTTTATAGAAGTCATTGACCTCAGGCGTACCGTTTTAGTACTTGCCCTCAAGATCTCAGTTCCTACCATCCGAATGTAACACCCTTATAACAAAAAAATTAAAACCCTTAAATATCATCAAACTTCACCTCAAGAAGTATATCGATAATTCCAACATAACTATTTTTAACTAAAATTTGAAAATTTTTTTAAGTTCTTTTGTCCCTATCCATGTATGACAGAGCTGTAAATGAATCAATCATTTCAAGATTGATTCAAGAATCAATCACAGCCTGATTAGAAAAAAAAGATTTAATTCATTTTACTTGAAAATCATGAAGATTTAAATCTGATTTAATTCTTTGATGATTGCCTCAAGATGATTTATAAATCACTTTGCTGCAATCAATTGATTTATATTTTGAATTGTCAATCATTTGATTTAAATCAAAAAGGATTTAAATCATTTGATTTAATTCAAAATGATTTCAATCATGTGATTTAAATCCAAAAAGATTTAAATCATTTGATTTAAATCAGAAAGATTTCAATCATTTGATTTAAATCCAAAAAAATTTAAATCATTTTTGAATGAAATCAGAAAGATTTCAATCATTTGATTTAAATACAAAAAAATTTAAATCAGTGTTGATTTAATTCAAAAATTATTTAAATCACTCTATGTAAATCAAACAAGTGAGACTGATGTGGTCAGGTAAGCCCGACACTACAAACCCGAATTAGTGCACTTCATATTTCACTAAAACTATCTGTTTAGTGGTTATGCACTTTTTATATCTACTACCACATCAGTCTCACTTGTTTGATTTACATAGAGTGATTTAAATCATTTTTGAATTAAATCAACACTGATTTAAATTTTTTTGTATTTAAATCAAATGATTGAAATCTTTCTGATTTCATTCAAAAATGATTAAAATTTTTTTGGATTTAAATCATTTGATTTAATTCAAAATGATTTAAATCAAATGATTTAAATCTTTTTGGATTTAAATCACATGATTGAAATCATTTTGAATTAAATCAAATGATTTAAATCCTTTTTGATTTAAATCAAATGATTGACAATTCAAAATATAAATCAATTGATTGCAGCAAAGTGATTTATAAATCATCTTGATGCAATCATTAAAGAATTAAATCAGATTTAAATCTTCATGATTTTCGATTAAAATGATTGCAATCAAAAGATAAATAAATCAAAATGATTTAAATCCGAAATGATTTAAATTTTTTACAGCTCTGATGTATGAGTTGAAGTTTGGTGTTCCAAAGTAACATCAAAATGTACTCTGAGATATGCCAAGTAATTTTTCCGAAAACACTGTTATAAAGTTTCAAACGGTTATAGTTTCCTAAAGGTGAGATGACACTACGTGTGCAATGCATGAATGTTTGCTCACTGACGTCATAAGCATTGCACACGTAATGAAATCGACGAATAATTTGTTTGCTTAAAATAATTCTTACATTATTTTACAAATAAAATGTGTGCGTTGCACGCGTAATGTAATCAATCCAAATTTCAACTGCACAAATATTTTGTAAAAATATGTGATGCAAATAAAACAAATGCAGCAGCTGTTGTTTCATCATCGTCATCTCTGAAGTTATTTGAATCCATTTTCATTTATTACCAATTACTAATTATCTTAACTGTCTCTGAAATCTCTAAAGTTTGACATTATTTTCATTGCAATCTTTTAAAAACAAAACCTAGTAACATTGCGTAATCAACATGTGTGATTAGTCCTTTTTTTGCGAGAAAATGTTATGTGCAATTGTTTTTCAGATGTGTCACACATTTTTTGAGCAATTATGTGTGCATTGCACACATAGTGTAATACCCTGAGCAAATAAATGTGCTTCAAATTTTATTTGTTTCAGATGTGTCACAAATTTTTTTTGAGCAATTATATGTGAATTGCACACGTAGTGTCATCTCACCTTAAAGCGTCATTTTAGCATAACAGTGTTTTTCGTAACTTCCGAAGTAAAAGGCGTAGAAGCTTCAAATTCACAACATAGATTGACCAAGGCGAATGAAAGGTGTAGGAAAAAAGTTTGTGGCCCGCCCACTGCCACGCCCACTGACGAAGCGAAATAAAGGAACTGACATTTACATATATCGTTCGAAATTTGTTGAGCGCATCGAAATCATTTGGGTAGGTTGAATGTTTTTTATAATTCTTGCACTGAAACTCAATAGAATTCAATGAAAATCGACTAGAAATCGTATTTCCAGAAGAAATGACAGACGCATGAATCCATTTTCAAAAATTTTGTTTGTTATTTATGATTGCTGAAAAACTATCGATGGTACGACCGATATAATCAACAATTTTTATTTTTCTTAACCATCGATGGTTCTAAGTCCCCATGGGTGATGAGTCAGCATCAGTTAGTCAATATTACTCATCTCTAATTAAAACAATCGCGAATACTTGGCGATATGGGACATATTCCAATTATTTAAGAGGGAAAAAGTTGTTCAGAGCGTTTCAAAAACCATCGAAACTATCGATGCTCACAGTATCGATCGTCTTGCATCTCTAATTTTTTCGATTCTACACTACGTGACGTCAAAACGAAATAAAGGTACAAGTCTCCAGAAAAATTTTTGATTGAAGTGGATACCGACCTTAACGAAAAATAATACTTTTTGAGGTCTCCGAAGTACTTTTTATACCCAGCGTAAGCGGGGTATACTAGTTTTGTGCGAATCTTGTAACAGGGAGAACTAAGCTCCGGAGATATAGACATATATATATAGAAATGATCAGGATCAAAAACTGAATCGATTTAGACATGTCCGTCTGTCCGTCCGTC